>JAQHUG010000052.1:9303291-9324991 GCA_028555095.1 Dicrostonyx torquatus
CACACACTTATTTTCTTAAAATAATAATAAAAGTTAAGCTTCTTTACTGATGCTTAGTGAGTATTGAGTCCTGACTATGAGCACGTGCTCACCTGGTGTCCTAATATAACCAATGTTACTGAATCCTCACACGGATCCCTACACAATATTCTATTTAATAGATGAGGAAACTGAGTCTCAGTGGAGGTAAGGGGCTCAGTCAGACTGGCTTTCAGGTAAGAAGCAACCAAGTCTGTGAGCCGAACCAAGTGCTATGACCCCAAGCTCCGTTGCTTCCATTCTCTCCTCTCCTATTGCTGGAACTGGACTCAGACTATTTTCATAGCTGTCCCCCGACTGACCCTTTAGTGACAAAAAATGACAAGCACAAGCCAGCTACAGTACACAGGTGAGACAAATCAGCCTCACGCAACAAACTTCAAATATCACCAAAGCTTAGGCAATGAGCCTAATCAGTACACAGGGACGCAGCGCAGGGGTCAGGCTCCAAGACATGGCTGATCCTTGTCCTTAATGTGCTTAAATGGTCGTTAACTATTCTCTGATGACTCAGCAGCATCAGGAAAATGAATGAAACACCTCAAGTCCTAGCAGAGAAATATTTAAAGTACGTATTATCTCATGCACTTTCTGCGGTGTCTCGGAGTACAGTGACATCCCCATGGTAGAACTCTGAAAACGGTCTTCAGGGGAACCTCTCTTTTCCCCCTTTCTAAAAATGCTTCCAAAATGCCGGACTGTGTCTTCAGTATAGAACAAAATGCTGATGCTATTGTAGAGAGAAAGAAAACGGAGAGAGAGAGGGAGAGAGATGGGGGTGAAGGTGCGTGTGGAGGCCGGAGGTTGACATTGGTTGTCCTTGCTACTGCTCAGCACATTACTAGTTTTTGAGACAGTGTTTCTCACTGAACTTGGAACTTGCCAATTCAGCCAGACTAGCTGGCCACCAGAGCTGGGTCCTCCGCTGTCTGCCTCCCCACTGCTGGCATTACAGGTGTGTGCACTCGTACTCCACCACACCTGCTTTTACACAGGGGCTGGGGGTTCAAACTCAGGTCTTCCAAGGCAAGCATTTTACTACCTGAGCTGTCTGCCTCTCCAGGCCCCTTCTTGTATTTCTGTCTTAAAGCATTTTCTCAATCTGCTCCAAACCAGCGCATTGTTAGTACTTTGGAGTTAGATGTGGTTTTGAGCACATCCCTATACAAGCTCGTCCCATGGTTCTGTCCACACCCATCTTCTCCCCTGCAACTCTGAGGTCGCACCTCCACTCTAGCACCTCAATGTCTTCCTCAAGCCCTATTTCCCTTGCTAAAGACCAGATTCCAAATCCCTGTGGCTGAGCCAATTGGTTTTAAGTCAACTGCAACTGACTTAAGGAAATGGTTGTATGTTTGTGTATCGGAGAAAGCCAGCCTCAACTATAGCTGGCCATGAACGCTTCATAGGTGACAATCAGGCCTCTCTTGCCACTGGTTGGCTATGCTTTCCCAAAACAGTGACAAGACGGCCACCAGCAACTCAGACTGGCTGGGATTCTCTGGCTGGGAAGCCCTAGTTTTTCCTTCCCAGCTAATTCCAGGAAAGGTCCTTAACCTAACTCTGATTTGTCCTGTACTCATTTCACATTGGTCTGGTGGCCTGAGTTGGCCACCCACCCACCCACACACACACACACACACACTTCTAGGGCAGAGAGGTGGAACATTTGATCCTGTCAGAACCACAGACCTGGTATGGAAAAGAGGTGAGTTTCCAAAGGGAAGACAGTGACTGTTTTTCCAGTAGGGAAGACTAGAGTAGCCAAAAAGAGCAAAATTCCACATATCCTCTCTATCTCCACCTGGCTATCCCCAGACACCTGCTCCTCATCACTGTCCCCGTGTTATCAGTGGCTTACTCTGGAAAGTTGGGGCCAGTCACAGTTACTCCCTTACCATCTTCCATTTTCCTGAAACGTCACCCAGTTGCCTTTCCTACCGTGTGTTACTCATCTCTCCGTCATCATAATGAACAGCTAAGATAATCAGTTTAGAAGGAGAGCCTGCTTGCTTTGGCCCACAGCTCTGGAGTTTCCAGCCCCCTGATCAATCTCCCCCATTGTTTTCAGCCCTGTATGTAGAGAAGCAACACTTCCCAGAAGGTGTGGGCGGCAGAGCAAATCACTCACACCGTGTTTGGGGAACAAAGCAAAGGAGAAAGGGCTGGGGCCCACTCTTGCCTGGGAGGGTCTGCCTCCCCCATATGACAGGGAGAACACCCACTGGGCTCCACCTTCCAACAGTGACTGTCTGGGTACCATACCTTGAACACACGGGCTCTGCAGGGACAGCTAAGATCTAGGTTGTGGTACCCGACAGCACTATCTCCTCTGCTTTGGGTGATTGGGACATCTCCCTCTTGAGCTATTTCACTGGATTCCTGTCTCATAAACCAGCTCCCAGGGCCTCCACCTGCAAAGCACTCTCCACATGGCTACCAAGAGTTCCTCTACACTCCCGATCACCCGTTCCTTCCCTAGGGTTGTATTTCCCTTCCTATCTTAATGTTGTTTTGGGGGAACTGCATTATCATGGGTCTTGGGTGACAGGACCAAGAACACATAACAGTCACTGCCATGTCATCTCTTTCCTAAGATGAAATCACGCAGGTGTCACCTCATCAACTCTTCAAAGTCACATAGCAAACTCCAGAAGGCATGATGGTCCATCTTCAGTGTCAGCTTGACTGGATTTATCATCACCTAGGAGACACATCTCTGGGCATCACTGTGAGGGAGGTTCCAAGGGATGGTTCACTGGAGAGGGCAGATGCAACCTGGAGGTAGGTGGCACCATCACATGGACCGAGGGGGAAGCTGAAGGTGAGCACTCATCTCCCTTGACTTTCTGACGGTAGACACAATGTAGCTAACTATGTCACAATCTAGTCCTCATGCCTTTGCTGCCACAATCCACTGTAGCCCTCAAACTAGGAGTCAAAATAGTGTTCCCTTAAGTTGTTTATTATCAGGTGTTAGACCACTGTGACAAAAACAGAAACTAGTAGTCACACTGGCAGGTAACTAGTACAAAAAGCAACCATCCACTACAACTTGCTAAAACTGAGCTGGCACCATTCATACCCCACAGGGTAGTGTGGTATTCTTTCTTCACGGCATGAAGTGTGTTTGGGAGTGTCTATAAACGTCCCAGGAGAAGTGCATAGTACACATAGTTTCTGACAGTTACGTGGCATCTCCTTTTAGGGAGCAGTTGACTCCTTGGGGAAACTGTTTCCCTTGGGTCCTGGTGTCTGGCAGAGCCCTGACTGTGAGACATGGATGCTGGACTCCCAAGAGGCTTCATCAATAGTGCTGGACAGGGGCTGTTTCTCTTTGACCCTATCAAAGCAATGGTCCAGTTGTTTGACGACTCCACCTCTCCTCCCCTTGGTCTATGAGACTCCATGCCATCTTGTTGCTGGTACTGACTCATGTCTGGTCAATCAGAGTAGGACATCTCCCAAGACACAGATTTTCTTAAGCCAGATTGAATTAATTAGATCCTATCACTTGGAACCAAAATAATTTTCCTTCAAACCAGCTCCAAACATAACACAGTGGTATGTAGCCAGCTGCTGAGCATCTGGAAGGCCAGTGCACCTCTACACAGGAACCAGCAGCTTCCCACAGCTCCTAGCATGCTCCACTCCGGTCTTGGACTTAAATCGCCCACACTCCTGTAGGAACTGGCTATTGATGTTCCTCTAAGTTGGGACATCTTCCAATCAGCCCGCCCTCCCAGAGGCCCCCATGCAGCTAAGCAGAATTTCTGATTGCCTGGGTAGACAAGATGGGATTCTATGCTGTAGTCACAGTAAAGGTTTTAAAGATTTATTTTTATTTTCTGTGTATCAGTGTTTTGTCTACAAGTATGTACATGCACCATATGCATGCAGTACCCAGAGATGCCAGAAGAGGGCATCAGAGCCTCTGTACCTGGAGTTACAGACAGTCATTAGCTGCCTTGTGGGTGCTGCGAACAGAACCTGAGTCCTTTGTGTCAGGGACCGTCGCCCCAACATAGAAACTGGTGTTTTTCCCCAAATGTGTTCCTGGAGGCGCGAGGAAGAAACAGGCTTTCACACCATCACCGTTCAAAGGCCGCTTCAGACATCTGTGTCCTTTACAGCGTGACCTTGCGTTTATTGTCCCTCTCCCAAGCTAATTCATGCTCTGAATGCTCCCCCAACTCTAGAGGAATTTCCTATTCATATTCCTTTTCCGGGGCACCTCCTCACAGCCCACACACACCTGCATTCCTTTACCAGCTTTGGAGTCAGCTACTTTTCATCGAGCAATCTACAAGTGAAAAGGAAGGCTGGAGCCAAACCCTTATCTATTGTTTTTCTAAATTGTTAGCTTTCAGCTACCAAGTTGCATGGCGTCCTCAGGCTGGCGGATATTGGAGCCCACACCTTTGCAGACGCAACAAATCAAATGCTCCTCACTGTTGCTCCTTCTCTCCAGTCTGCCCTCCCCACTTCCCTTCTTGGAGCACCAGAGCTTTCTCCTCCTATTTAACCATAACTTTGTTGCAGCCACTGACCCACCCTAAGGGCGAACATAGTTTACCACAATATCTTGTACATTTCAGTTGGAAGACATTATTTTTAAATGCTCCCACCATGAAGAAATGATGACTGTTTGAAGTGGTGGATTTACTAATTAGCCTGATCTAATCATTACATAATGTATACATACACTGAAACATCATACCATGCCTCACAAGAGTATTTAATAATCACATACTGATTAGGAATAAAGCTTTAAAATAGAAAGCAGAATGTCTTCCTCAAGTTTATGTAACTATTCCACCCCAACCCCGGCTCTCACCTGTCTTACCAGGCAGTCCCTCTCTTCCCTCTTCTCCTCATTTCCCTCGGGCTCTGCCACCTCCTCCTCCTTCAGAAGCAAACACTGTTGACTTCTGAGGTAACCCCCTAGTCTCTAGTCCAGGCAGACCCAGGCTACTGTTCTGAAGACTTCATACTGTCACCTGCTGTGAGTGAGGAGGAAATACCAAGTTTTTCAAATGTGTTCATGAGCTCCCACCGACTTATGTGCTAACAAGCCTTGCTGTCCGGACGCTGTTGCGCAATAGATAACAAGCGCATCTATCAGGGATGCAGTAAGAATGTTGCGCCATCTTTACTCGTTGCTTATTGGTCAACTCAGGACATGCATTCAAAGAAATGACAACATTCAGAATTCAATCTTCTGGATATGCTAAATTATGCTACAAAAGGTATTTCAGAGAATGAAATTTCTCACACCCCACAAGCCCGTTAGAGGCAGAACCAAGCCTCAAACTCAGGTCTGTGTAACACAAATGGAATTAGAAGGCGGCTTTGGTGAGCATGGTGCTGACGAGTGAGGAAGAATACAAACGGGGCGCTGAAAGCACTTGGGCCCTCTCCATCCGATGTGGAGGTGCAGAGCAGGTTAGGGCAAAGGAACAAAAGTATGCCGTGGAACTTTCCCTAGAGAAACAATGTGTCACCGAGAACCGTTTAGGAGAAGAGTACCCTTTCCCGGCACACAGTTCAGTTTGTCACAGTGATTGCTGTCTTCCGAACAGCGTGTCTAAAATGTAGACAAATCCTGGCCCCACCCAGCATGGATGGGCACCATCTTGTTCAAAACACGCATGTCAACAGGCTAGATGGTAGTCCCTCAACCCCATGACGGCACGGGACAATCTGTGCACTCATGTGTCTGGGAAACATTTCAGTGGTTGCTCATGTAGAAGCATGTATGTCCTATGATGGGATGGTGAACCAGAAAAAAAGAGAATCTTGCTACCTGGATTTTTGATCACCCAATCTGTGCAGCTCCAGGTAGAGATTCAGAATTCCCCCTCTCTAGGTGACTGGAAACTATTCAGCCTCTTATACCTCAGTTTGCTCACCTCTGAAATGGGGCAGTATAACGAAACCCTCTTGGGTTCCATTCTTGGTGTCACTAATTAATTAATCGAAACTATGTAGCCCTGGCTTTCTTGGAGCTCCCTACATAGACCATGAATTCGCAGAGCTCCTTACACTGGCCTCAAACTCATAGACATCCACCAGTCTCTGCCTCTTGAATTCTGGGATTAAAGGCATGCACCCCACACCTGGCCCCCAGGTTTTTAAAAGGAGCCTAGACTGTGTGATTCCAACCACAAGTGAAGCTAAAATATGGAGGACTGTCCCATCGTCCCTTCTTTGTGTTTGTCCACACAGCCCACTGTTCAGGATCACTGAAGCCCTGCCCCTCTCCTCCGCAGCCCTCTTTGTCTGGATCCTACATTCTCAGAAGGAAAGAAGCTGCTTTCATTCTGCACTCCAGCTACACAGAAAAGTGCAAGCGGCCTGTGGAGGTTGATAATTTGTAACATATTTCTGCTGGGTATGCCACTGGCTTCCCACTGCCTGCTCTGGTAACGGACGGCCAGCTGCAGTTTGTTCTGACCGGCAGCCACATCCCTTTCTTCTAGAGGCCACAACATAGTTTTGTTGGGGTCCTTTCACCATTCCTTGTACATAACCTTATGAAAACTGTCAATCAAGTTACTCCAAGAAACATATTGATGGGCCAAGAGATGCCATATATATTCTTTTCTAGACGGTGACTCTCAGAGACAGCAACAAATTGATAGAATGTGAATTAAAAACAAAACAAAACAACCAAAAAAAACCAGGAAATCATCTTGGGAGCCAAACATGGACCGGACTCTCTCTCCATTAGCTCCGGCAACAAAAATGCTCAGATCCATTCTGGTTACATTCCCTCCTCCGTACATTGTTCCATGGACTTTATCCTTGCAAATTCTACAGGTTAAATCTGTGGCTCCTCTAAGACACCCCACAAGAAGGCACACTTCAGCACGCTGCTCTGCTCCCAATGCACCACAGCAACAGGTAGAGGAGTCCCCGGACATAAAGTCAGCTCAAAAAAAAAAAAATGATAAACATTCCAAGACCGAGTGGAAAATCATAGATGGACCAGAGGCCACAGAGCATGTGAGGCTGGAGCCAGAGCAAGAAGGTTGACTTTTCCAGGAACAGGGCTGGAAGTATTGGAAGTATCCTGTGTCAGATGGAAGACCGGCACCTATTACACTCAGGTGCTGAATGAGGATCCATTAGTCAGGAAGTGGAGCCAAAGCAAACTCTACCTGGATGCCTGCAACATCAGTTTATTTGAGCTTCTGGACCTAAAGAGGAGTCTGGAAAAAGAACCCAAACTAAATGCAACTCTTCGTGGCATCTAGTCTAGGTTTTGCATCTCTCCTGCATTGCCATAGGATAGAATCCCTTACCTCCATTGCAGTGATATCCCCCATCTGGGCTACATTCCAAAATCCTCAGAAGTTGTCTGAAATCAGAGACAGTCACGAACCCTGTTTGCAACTCAGTTTTGTGGTCAACTGCTATCAGAAAATGTCACCTGGAAAATTCCAGAAATAAAGAATTTGTTTGTAGCATAATTCTCAGTGGTGTGATAACATCCCCCGCTTTCTGCTCCATCACGGTGGCCACAACTCACAGCTTTGTCTAGTAAATCTGTACTGTGCACACACAGCCTCACAGCCTGTTGTAAACCACCTTGGTGGTCAGGCTGTCTGCTGTAAACCACCTTGGTGGTCAGGCTAGATGAGCGGTCACAGTGTCTGCATCAGGAGACTTCTATTGCACTTAAAAAATGTCTCCAAAGTACAGGGTTGCTGATGCCTGGAAGATCAGATCTTCCACGGGAAATGCAAAGTGTGTTTAATAAGAACAACAGCAAAGCCGGGCTGTGGTGGCGCATACCTTTAATCCCAGAACTCAGGAGGCAGAAGCAGGCAGATTTTTGTGAATTCAAGGTCAACCTGATCTTCAGAGCCAGTTCTGAAGCAGACAGGGCTACACAAGAAACCCTGTCTCAAAAAGCTAAAAAACTAAACAAACAAAAAACAAAACAAAAAACTACAACCACCAAATCCTATGTTGGGATTGCTAAAGTCTACGGCTACGGCTAGTTACCATTGCTAATTTTCTACTGTGCCTAATTTGGAAGTGAATCTTTAACATAGTTATGTGTGCATAGGGAAAAATACAATATACTTAGGATTTGGTACCATCCAAGGTTGCAGGCATCTACTGGGGGTCTTCAGATGCATCCCACAGGAAAGGGGGTATATGCTAGATAGTTTTATGTCAATTTGACGTAACCTAAAGTCATCTAAGGGAAGGGAGTCTCCTAGGAACAGGCTGCAGGCAAGCCTGTAGGGAATTTTCTTAATTAGTGATTGATGGGGAGTGCCCAGCCCACTGTGGGTTGCGGCAAAGGGCAAAGGGTGAACAGAGGCCTGTGTGATTTAAGAAGGAACAAGGGGAATCAGCAGGCTTAGGTAGGCTCCTATGCACAGTGGTAACACGGGGCACATATGGGACAGAGAGGTTCTAGTTGTCTGGTATTTGGCAGAGGAAGTTTAGAGGAGGTGGCTGGTGTGGGATTATTTCTGGTCTGCATGCGAAAGGCCAGCCTTCTGGATGTATTTATTTAACTAAAGAGCAGATAAGCACATCAAATCTCAAGGATCAGATTCCAAAGTTTACAAACATTTCTTAAAACTCAATATGAAAAACAGCAGAGCCGGGTGGTGGTGGCGCACACCTTTAATCCCAGCTCTCCGGAGGCAGAGGCAGGCGGATCTCTGTGAGTTCCAGGCAAGCCTGGTCTGCAAGAGCTAGTTCCAGGACAGGACAGCCTCCAAAGATACAGAGAAACCCTGTCTCGAAAAAAAGCAAAAAGAAAAAAAAAGAAAAGATAGATTTTCAACTATATTTTCTATGGTTTATTTTCTTAAAATAAACATGGGCAACACTCAGTAGGGGGTGGGTGGGTGTGCATGCATGTGTGTGTATGTGTGTGTGCGTGTGTGTGATATAGAAGAAAGGGGGGGTCTTTAATTTGAGGGGAGAACAAAGAAGAAGTTAGAGGGCTTTAAATGATATAAATACAGTGTATTCATGTATGAAATGCTCAGAAAATTTAAATAACAAACACTAAAATAATAAAAAAAAGAAAAGCAGGAGATGGGGAGCTAATCATGATAAGTGGTCCATGGGCTCACTGGTGTGTCTGTTCCTGTGGCCCTTTTCTGTATACTCAAAATATTTTTTCACCTAAAAATCAAAATGAGTCCTAAGTGTTGTAGCAGAATCAAATGCATACCTATTCAGTCAAATGCATGCCTGCTCAGTCAAATGCATGCCTAGTCAGTCAGATGCATGCCTATTTAGTCAGATGCATGCCTATTCAGTCAGATACATGCCTATTTAGTCAGATGCATGCCTATTCAGTCAGAAGCATGTCTATTCAGTCAGATGCATCCCTATTAAGTCAGATGCATACCTATTCAGTCAGATGCATGCCTATTCAGCTCCTGTCTTTACCTTGACCATCACCATAGACAGGTTAACCGCCTCCCCCGCCCCCCATCATGGCCCGAGGCCCCCAAGACCTCAGGTCCAGAAGGGATGGATAGGCCTGGCTTCCTCAATCAGAGAGCTTTGTCTCCCTACTTCATGAGTCCCTTTCTTGGCACTGTTCAGAGGCACTGGCGACTTTCTGTGGATGGCAAATGTGGTCCTGAAGCTGGCTTCACTCTGGGGGATCCAGACACCTTTGGTGAGCTTTCCTCCCACCCAGGGCACAGCAGCAGAGAGAATCACAGGCCGCAGCACGAGGCCAAGGAGTCTGGAGGAAGGGCTAAGCTATCATTTCTGCAGTAGAAGCCCCATAACCGCAGCCTCTTCAGTTCTGTCTACGTCTCATCTCGATACCAGAAAATCCCGTTCAACAGTTACTGGAAGCTCCACCCTATACTTTTCAGAGAATTTAAATATCAAGGCTACAAAATTTATAAAAATCACTCTGATAACTATGGAACAGACAAGTGTGCTGGCTCCTCATTTTCAACTTAATACAAGTTAGAATCATTTGGGAGGAGGGGCTCTCAATTAGGAAAATGCTTTTGTAAGACTGGCTGTTAAATAAGTCTGTAGTGCATTTTCTTTCTTTTTTCCCAATCGTTTGTTTGGTTCTTTCTTTATGTGCACTGATTTTTTTGCCTACAGGCAAATCTGTGAGGGTGTCAGATCCCCTGGAACTGAAGCTATAGACAGTTATGAGCTGCCATGTGAATGCTGGGAATTGAACCTGGGTCCAGTCAGTGCTCTTAACTGCTGAGTCATCTCTCCAGTCCCTGTAGTGCATTTTTTGATTAATGACTGATGGGGGAGGCAAGCCCACTTTGGGAGGTGTCACCCCAGGCTGCATGCATATCTTGGGTGCTGTAAGAAAGCAGGCTGATCAAGCCATGGCGAGCAAACCTATAAACAGCACACCTCCATGGCCTCTCTATCAGTTCCTGCCTCCAGGTTCCGGCCTCCAGTTAATTCTGGTCATGGTGTTCTATAAGAACCCTGAGACAACTAGTAAGCCCAATTTAAAGCCAAAACCATTTCCATACAATCAGTTTTCAACATATAGCCCTCAGCTTCACTACTTACA
Source organism: Dicrostonyx torquatus (assembly GCA_028555095.1). Taxonomy (NCBI): domain Eukaryota; kingdom Metazoa; phylum Chordata; class Mammalia; order Rodentia; family Cricetidae; genus Dicrostonyx; species Dicrostonyx torquatus. The sequence goes on from JAQHUG010000052.1 coordinate 9,313,880, forward strand.
ATGGACTTATCCCTTGGTGATGAACTGCCTCTTAAAGGTGAAGGCATATTGCATATTGGGTGAGTGGGGCAGAGCTAACCTCAAAAGGTGGCAGAGGACTCTGTGATTCCATTAATAAGACAAAATAAGAAGCCATTAACATGGATTAATGGTTGTTGGGGTCTGGGATAGTGGGTAATTGGTGGTGGGTACAAGGGGGTCTTTGGGGTAATGTATGTATGGTTCTGCCTTTTCTATGCAGTGGTAGTCACACAAGTCAACATACATGAAGCAGGGTATTTAACTCACCTATTATTGTTGTTGTTGGTTGCTGTTAGGCGCCATGTAAGCCCTGGGAATTGAATGTGTCCTCTGGAAGAACAGCAGCCAGTGGTCTTAACTGCTGAGCTATCTCTCTAGCCCTGGATCCTGTTTTTTAATTCTATCTGCTAATTTGTGTCCCTTGGTTAGGAAATTGAGACCTTAGTAGTCAGTAATTATTGAAAGGTGTCGTCGATTTCTGTCCTTTTCACGGTTTTGTAGTTTGTTGTTTTCTATTAGTTTGCTCAGCAGCTCTCCTAGCGTGTGGAATGAGGATCTGGTCCATCCAAGGCATGAGACGGAGGGTTTTATGGCAGACATGAAGGAGTGTACAGTCAGAGGCATCTGGAGGAGTCCATCGCAGAGAGACAAAACAGTAGAATTAACATGACCAGCAGACTGAATGGGCCATGGGGGAGGGTGAGAGAGGAAGTGGGGAGTAAAGGAGACAGAGAGACGACCAAAAGAGTGGAGGGCCAGAGGAGAGGAGAGAACCAGTGGAGCAAAAGACAGTGCATGGCCAAAATGGCAGAGTAATAAAGGAACCCGGAACCCGGGAGGGAAGCCCCTGGGCTGGAGAGGTTCAGGGAAGGGGGTGGGGTGAGAAGGGTGCAGAGGAGCCACAGGCGCTAAGTGTCCCTAGAGGCCAGCACACACTTTGGAATGCTAATGGGCACTTAGCCTTTTGTCCCGAGTTTCTTTTGGACCTGACAGTCAGTATGGGTCACTCTTTTCTGTAGCAGCATGGATATATATATATATCCTTTTAAGAGTCTAGTTTTCTTCAAGTGTTTAGATAGTGCATACACAGAATAAAAATCTTTATACAGTAGACTTATTGTTGACTTTTATTTAATGGTTCTATAAGATAAGGACCACAAACACCTCTATACTCGGAGGATAAGTAATGAAAGGAAAACCAGAGCAAATGACTATTGAGTCTACACTGTGAAGAGGATGCCACATCCTCCCACAGCCGGATGAGGCTGTTGGCTCTCATGGGACTGAGTCCACGTTTGGTTATGATCAGAATTGTTCCTAACATTGACCAGGGACTGAGAAGCACACTCACAAGGCCTTGGAAGAGCACTTTAACAGATAACATATATAAATATGATTATATGTAATCATTCATTTTCTTCAGTGCTTTCTGTATTTTTTAAAGTTTCCACAGGAAGAATGTACATGTTTTTAAATGGTATATTCATATGAATACTAAGTGTTGCTTCTGTTTCCTTTAATCTACAATCATCTTTGCACCTTTTTTCCTGACATTGCCTTTGTCAAGAAACCAGGTGAGATGTCCTGCCATCTCCTGGCCTCTAAACTTGCCTGATGACATCTCAAGACTGAATTTTCCAGAAACAAGATATTAAACTGTAGGCCGGATCAGATTGAGGTCACACAATTTTTGCCAGTTTTGTGTGCTGGATAAAGCTGCGTACGTGGTGTTTCATTCTATCAGACTGTCCCAAGTTCAGGGTTCAGTCCATGATCACTAGGCCCCATGGCCTTGAGCAGATCGTGTTGGCAGGAGCGTGTTACAGGAGAGAATCTTCCTGGTGAACAGGAGGTAGAAAGCCACACTGATTTTTTTTTTTAAACAAGTAAGAATCAATTGTTTTGTGACTTGTTAAACTTTATACACACACATGGGGCGTATATGTATCTATAGAATTGACACTGGGATGGCATTGAACCTAAAAATCAATCCAGAGAAATTTATCTAATTGTAATTTTATTTGCAATTTTTTAATTAAAGCATAATTACATCATTTCCTAGTCTACCTCTTCTCTCTCCAATCCCTCCCAAGTGAAGGGAGAAATGAGAAAGGGGACAGATTTAACTGAGGAGGAAGATCAATACAGAAGGAGGGGGATGGTAATTCTAAAGTAAGTCTAAGTAATTCTAAGGATGTTTTTAAAAAAGCCATAAGGATTATATTATTTTATATTTACCTAAAATGACATATAATACATATAAGTGTTTGTGTATACATGCATATTTAGCTTAATTGAAGTTAAGCCATAATATTCCCCCCAAGAGCCCTATCCTATCTAACAATAATCCATGTGCCAGGCAACGAGAAACTTCCATTCATTTATTGACCAAAGGTGTCCAAGAGACTCCCAAAGCAATAGAGGCCATTGCTGCTGCTGTTCGTTGCCTCCCAGAATTTGAAGGTAAGTCCCCATTGCCTAAGAATCCTGCATTCAGACACAGGGCTTGGAGAAAGCCAGCTGATTCTGCCCTGAGAGCGTCTTCCCTGAGGACTAGCTTTCATAGGACCATAAGGTGCTACGGAAGCTTCCAAGCAGAGAGGATAAAGCTGGCCTGCAAAACTGGCACTGGATATTAAATAAAGGAAAAATAAATACGAAGGGAGGGAACCACTTGGGGATATAGAATATACATGGATTCCGGCCTGCTTCCTGGTTCCAATCTTCACCCTCTTGGGAAACCCTCTTCAGTTTGCAGATGCCTGTTACAGTCTTGGGTGGGTCCTCTGGCGGTTGGGTCATATATGGTCGTCTCACCAGTGGGCCATCCTTTACAGGTCACGTGTCGGTGTTGGTCACAGCTATTGGTGATCCTTCAGTGGTAAGTTTGCAGATATGGTTTATTGGAGTGGTTTACGGGCTGTGGTCTGCCTAGTCCAACGATGGCTGTCCCCAGGCTGGATGTTGAAAACCTGAAGAAACGGGCTCTAAGACCAGCAAGTGAACACCTCAGCAACAGGATGGAGAACTTGCTGTGAGAACGAGGGCAAGCAGGTAAAAAAGCAAAAAGCTTCCGTGTTTCATTTTCTTTTATGTAGAGTGTCACCTGAAGGTGTGGCCCAGACTTAGGGTGGGTCTTCCCACCTCAAATGACCCAATCAAGAAATATCCCCACAGGTATGCCCAGAAACTTGGGTGTTAGTTGATTTCAATAAAGTGAAACCCAAGCACTTATGTGATGAATTACATTTCCTGATTTAGTTATGTTGAACAACGCTGCATGTCTGGAATTAAACCATAAATATCTTTTTGGTATGTCCTTGAATCAGATTTGAAAATATTCCATTGAGAGTCTTTGCATCTATGTCCATATGGGGAGATCAGCCTGTAATTCTCTTTATTTGCCTGGGTAGGAGGGCACTAAGGGCTTCATAAGGAGAATGTGGAAGTGTTACCTTTCCTTATTACATAATAAGCTGAGATATATTGTGGTTTTCTCTCAGATGACCTGCATGAGTAGGGGAGGAAGCCCCGAGTGATTGTGTATTATTGGCATGGGCATGGCATTATCAAGGACACCAATGGCTCTGACCTAGGGGAACGGCAAAGCCTTCCCCAGATGAGGCTCACTGACATAGCAAAGCCTTTCTCTGGTTCAAGTACAAATGTTGACAGTTTGTGCAGTAACTGTCAACCACAGCTTCCTCCTCCAGGGTGACCCCAACCTGAAACTGTTCCTCTATGAATTCCTTCTGCTGTTTACCATAACCCCGCCTCTCACTCAGCTGTTTAGCATAACCCCGCCTCTTCACTCCGTTGTTTACCATAACCCCGCCTCCTCACTCAGCTGTTTACCTAGCCCCGCTTCCCCACCCAGCTGTTTACCTAACCCTGCCTCCTCCTCACCCAGCTGCTTACCATTCCAGCTTTTCTGGGTCTGTCCTTTCGTCATTCCCTTGGGCACCAGTTAGGTCAAGAACGAGACATCTTTTTATTTGGGGGATATTTGACTCTTTCCACTTTACTGCTTGTTATCGACATTTTAATGTGCATTATCTTTATTCGCTTTGGTAGATCATAGTCATCTGGAAATTCTTGTTTCTTTTTGATTTTCTTGTTTAGTGTGTGAAATACAAAACTTTACAAGTCTTTGAGTTTCCCTAAAGTCTCCCTGCTCATTTCTGATTTCATTAATTTGGGTCTTTCTTATGGTTAATTTGTCAATCTTGTTCATCTAAGAGCCAATTACTTTCCTTGTTGGTTCACAGTAATGTCTTCCTTCCTGTTCCATTAATTTATGCCCTCATCTTCCTTTTCTCTGCCTCTACTGCTCTGGGAACAGGCTCTTGCTTTTTCAGTGCTTTAAGGTGCATCAGCAGGATTTTCGTTTTTATTTTTCAAGACAGGGTCTCTCTGGGTAGCTCTGGCTGTCCTGGAACTCACTCTGTAGACCAGGCTGGCCTCGAACTCAGAGGCCTGCCTCTGCCTCCCAAGTGCTGGGACTAAAGGCGTGTGTTACTACTACCTGCTGAGAATTTTTTGTAAGATGTACTTAGAGGCACAGACTTCCCCTAGTATTGCCTTCATTGTATCCCACTGTGTTCTCTTTGTCATTCAAGTCTAGGGCTTTTATTACTTTAGTTCTTTCAATGACTATTCATCATTTAATAGTGTGCTGTCTAACCTCTGTGAGTTTGTAATATTCTAGCTTCTCTTGCTGCTGTTTTATAGCTTTACCCCACTATGGTCAGACAGGATGCCGGCCATTAATTTTTCTACATTTTTTGAGATTTGCTTTGTGTTCTGTTTTAGAGATGGTTCCACGTGCTGGTGAGAGGTTTATTATTTAGTGGCTAGGTGGAAATCTCTATAGGTGTCTGTTAAGTCCGTGATAGAATCTGATTCCAATGTTTCTATATTCCTTTTTGTCCAGTCATCTAATGATAACAGGGAGGTACTCTATTACTGTGTTAGCACAAATCACTGGTCTTAAGAGCCTGTGCATGGCGTGCATCTAGAGTTGTAGTTTCCTCTTCATGGACTACTTCTTTCATCAGTATGAAGTCTCTGCCTTCTGATAAGTCTGTTTGGCCAGGAATTAGAACCACAGTGCCACCTGTTTCCTGGTTGTTTGCATGGAATATCTTTTCTGCCATTTTAGCCTATGGTAGGGTTTATCTTTGATAGTGAGATTATCTTTGATAGTGAGATGTGTTTCTTGAAAGCAGAAAAAAAAATTTAAAATCCCGTTTTTTAATCTACTTATCTTTTGATGAGGAAACTGATTTTTTAATATTGTTATTATTGGTTCCCATCATTTTGTTTGTTGGTTTGTAGCATTTGGGTATCTCTTGGTTCTTGTCTGCTATGGATCATTATTTTGTTCCTCTTGGCTATGTTTATCTTTGTCTTCAGTCTTGGCTATTCCTTCCAGTATCTTCTGCAGGACTAACTTGGTAGTCATGAACTCCTTTAGCCAACTTTTACCATGGTAGCTTTCAACTTCACTTACAAGAGTTCTGCTGAGTATAGTAGGCTATGTGTCCAGCTGTGATCTTTCAAATCGGAAACACATAGTTCCTCTAAATACTCGGTTATTTTAAATTAGATTATTTAATATTACCACTATTCTCCTTGCCCTCTAATGGAGTCACAGACTTTCTAAAGAGCTTATTTCCCAGTCAGCTTTTACTAGATTGGGTAGGATCCCTTGGTTCATGCAGTTTCCCCCCATTTAGTGATCTAAAACTCATCTCTGCACAGGAGGCCCCTCCAGTCTGCTTGCACCCTTTTCTGTACTCTTGTGGTAGAATCATATAAGTGTGCCCAACAGGCTGACTGTAAGGCTCATGCCACTTTACACTCACCCGTGCAACCTCAGGCTTGTTTCTCTAAGATGTACCCAACCAAACCCCATGGTGAGTGCCCCTGGGTCCCTTCCAGGTAGTATCTTATTCCTCTGGGACAACTTCTCCTTCAAACAAGGAGCCTTTCCTGACTCCCGTAACCCCCACACTATGCTCCAAAAAGACTCATACCTCAGTGGATTAAACCATTGTCATGGCTGGAAACAGACTTCAGGGGGAAAATGACCACTCAACACACACCAGGCTCTAGGCTAAATTCTAAGTACCATACAGAGATCAAACAAACAAACAAAAATAAAAACAAAAGAAAAAAGAAAAACCATATACACTATCAATCGATTTGGGAAAGGTCTCAGTCTTTAACTATACCTGGCCCTGGCCCATGAGGCTCCACTGGATAGCTCCCGACCCAGTCATAAAAAGAACCATGGTTGATCTTGATGAATCACCAAACAAAACAAATAGATTTAGATATGAACTTGAGACATTCATGAGGATGGGGAGGGGAGAGCAGGCACGGGAATGGCACAGGAGCATGACCTAATGCAAGGCAGGCACATATGAAAGTGCAAACACCATAATAAAATACAACAATGGCTACAGGTGTCACTCAGTGGGATTCCATAAGAAGGGAAAGTGTCAGGGAGGGAAGGAGAGAAAATAGAACCACATGTATAAACAGGACCCCAAGTTTGAAGAGGCTGCATGAAGCTGCGACCTTGCACCTGGAGGCCTGGCACCTAGTTCCAAGGAGGCACTCTGGGAAGGGGACACATGAATAGATAATCTGTAGAAAGTAAGGGCCACAGTTCCCAGCATCTTAGCAAGTGCACGTTCAACTAGGGCAAAGAATGGAGAAGCCAAAGAAGAGCGGGGAAACTCTGCCTGCAGCTCAGGGGAAAGTTTATTGTGTGGACACCGACACACTCTCTACTGCTTTTTATCCTCCCCATTCTCCTTCTGGCGCCACTGCAGCCACCGCGCCTGGCTTTGCAATATGAACGGAGAACAGCGGGTCTTTCCCAAGCATGTCTTTATTCCTCTGCTCTTTGGTTTCCTGCTTTGGTTCACACGTGTGTGCTACATCTCACAGTCTCCCAGGGAGGTTGAGCTTCATCTGCCGTTATTGCTGAAATTGTTACTTCTAAGAGCACAGCAGAGGGCATCTCTTTGAATCTACGGATGGAGACAACAGGGGGAATGGCAAGGAGGACAGCTAGGACGGGAGTGACAGTGCACAGCTCGAGGCTGGCTAGAGACAAGACCAATACAGCTAGAGAAACCACCCAGAAAGAGAGAGAGGGGAGAGAGATCCAGAAAGGTCAGCAGGGTAACAGAGTACATCTATATCCCTTTTATCTAAGGAATGCTAATTCTTGGTCCTGACCAATTCTGAAAACACATAGAGACCAAAGTTAGCAATGCTAGTCTTTGGTCCCAACTGCTACATAACTGTGGTTTAGCTACATGAGCGTGGTTGTCTGGGGCCCCCAAAGTTTTCAGATAACCTCCCTTGGCAAGACCTGAGCAAGTTTGGCCACATCCTAAAATGTCTTGCCCTCAAAGGCCTTCAGGTTGAAGGCAGTATCCAGAAACTTCCTCAGTGACACCAAGTGAGCGTTCTTGTTTCCAGTGGCTGGTGCAGCTGCTGGGTCCCGGCCAACATACCTGGAGGAGGAGAGACAGCTGAGGGGAGGACCCGGATTAGCTGCACACATGATCTAGAAGTGCAGGGTCAAACCCATGAGGAAGACGGCCTGCCTGGGCAGTCCTCTCCATGCACTGTGAACCCGTAACAAACTCAACTATCCAGACACAGGACAGGGGGAAGATGATCACTCCATGTTCATGGAGACAATTTTGTCACACCCCAGAGACTTTGGGAACAAACACGCTTTTGGCTTTTCTACATTTCTCATTCCTGGCCCCACCATCACAAAGACAAAGATGCCTACACTGAGCACCAGGGGCTGCCACCTGCTAGGCACCTCCGGAGGCTGGCCTGCACACTTAGCCTACCCTAACATTCTCTAGCAGAAGGGAGGCAGTACCAAGGCTAGGGGCTAAGATTAAAGGGAGAAGATCCAAGTCATATAAGAGGGTCTGTAATTTGATCTTGGCTACAAAATACTAAGGGTTACTCTCTTTGAAGGTAACACCAGCAATACACGAACCCTGACAGGGATGCTAACCTGTAGACAGAGAACTCAGAGCCTGTAGGGACTCCAGTGCTAGGCTAGTTCTGGATGGCTCTGCCAATGAGGCAGGAAAAGCCAGTATGAGACTGTCAGGCTCAAGAGCCAAAGGCAGGCTAGCAGAGGTGAGAGGTAGCCCAGTACCATATGGGCCGGGAACGGCCAAGCAGAGTCATGAAGCGTGGACTGATGTAGTCGTAATAGCCCATGTTCTTATGTTCCTCCTGACACCACACCAGTTCAGCGCCCGAGTACTTCTCTGCCTCCCGCATGATCAGGTCAAAAGGGAATGGTGAGATCTGGGGAGGCAGAGATACAAAGGGCACAGTCAAGGAAGGACAATACGTGCAGGGCCTACTCTGGACCTCGGCACCCACACGATGCCCAGAGCCAGAGGCTGGCGAATTGAACCTGTCCATCACTACCATACCAGTGCCAAGCAAACCTGCTCCATGCGTGTGATGGCCACCTGCTCCTCCAGGCCCTGGCTGCTGCGCTCCTTTACCAGGTCATAGTACACCTTTCCTGTGCAGAAGATGAGTCGCTGGACCTGCCCAGGAGACCGTGCTGCAGGGCCATCTTCTGGAATCATTCGCTGGAAGCTAGTTCCTAGGGGATGGACCAGGTACCTCAGGGGTATCCACACCAGCACCCCAGGCATCCCTGGCTCTTCCTGGCTAGTGAGCTGGTTCAGGTCAGACTGTTTACATTAGGCAGCTTTTGATCCCAATGACGGAATAAAGGACAGATGATACCCTAAACTATCACAGGGAGAGAGGAGAGACAGACCTGTGGACAAGAGCGGAGCCCTAGGAACACAAACATTCAAAGTGTGGGGTACAGGAATAGGGAGGGCCCCTGAAGGACAGAGAAAGCAACATGCTGGACCCATGATAGCGCCATCCTGTTCCAGATCTGTCCCCTCCAGTTGTGCCCACATTACACATGGCACTCACTCTACAAGTGCCAGAGTGAGAAGCTGTTGGGAGGCCACTGTACAGTCCTTCTCCCTTAGCCCTGAAGCAGAGCCTTGGCCATCTCTCCTTCCTGAAGTCAAGAAAGCTGCAAAACTTCTCAGGAAGCTGTTATAATGGCCCTATATCGCCACAGCTCACGTGAGGGCCCTGAGGTGCAGAGGGCAACTGCTGGGGGGCAGGGACAAGTTGCCAGTGCACCGGGGGTCCAGTGACACCAGTGGAGCTCTGACAGCCCACTCCAACTGGACGCTCACAATGGACACATGCAGATGAAAACAAAATAAACAACAACAATAAACCCCATAATTCTGTATGCTGCTGAGGCCCTGACTGGCTCAACCCCGGCCCAACTGCTACTCAGGACTCAGCTGAGACAGATCTGCTCTGCTAGCCACTGGGCTTCATTCTTGCACCTCCCCGATTCCGTACCAAGTCACATTTAAGTCTTCATGTGCTTTACCTGGCCCCTGATTCCCAGGTCAGTGAAACTGAGTGCTTCAGGAGAGGGCAAGCAGGTTCCCAGTAATGTTTGCTTAGTTCATGAGTGAAAATATAGTGAGGAAAGGAGGGAAGGAGGGAAGGAGGGAGGGAGGGAGGGAAGGAGGGAGGGAGGGAATGATAGCAGCAAATCAGACACTGCTCCTCCTGGCAGCCCTTACTGACGGGCTAAGAGAGTCCACCCACTTCTCGGGCACTGGAGCTTATTCCCAGTGATCTGACCTAGCCAAGGTGCCAATCTCCCAATGCTATGGCAGGTAAGGACCAAGACAGGAGCTGCTGAAAGGCCAACAAAGACAGAGCTGGGAAGACAGGGAGCTCAGGGGCAGAAACCACACAGCAGCCACTAGCCTCATACAGATGGCCATCCCAGCGAAGGTGACCCAATAGTTCCAGATAAGGCACATACCAGACACCATCTGATCAAAGCTGGACTTGGCGTCAGGGTGCCTCAGCAGAGACTTGGGTGTGAAGACAATGAGCTGGAAGGTAAAAAGCCAGCTGCTAGCAGTCCCTACCCATCACCGGCTCCCCACATCCAACCCTTGCACCACCCAGGTGCCAATGGGCTAGGGGCAGCTCACTGGCTTGCGGAAGGGCAGCAGGATCTGTCGGCGCAGCACATGAAAGTAGCTAGCTGGTGTGGAGCAGTTCACCACAATCCAATTGCAGTCATAGAGCTGGCTCACTTCAAAGTCCTCAGTGAACACCTGCAGTGGACACTGGTGGCTAGGAGTGGCAGTCTACACCTAGGCTCCACTATGCGTCTGGGGAGAGTAGGCAGCACTCACCGGGTAGGCATCGGAGTCATCATTACTCATCTGCAGAAACCTCTCTGGCCTTGCTGAAGAGTGCTCTGGACCCTGAAAGTATATATGTGATCCAGACAGAGACCGCAGAGATCCCAGACGTGGGGTGCCTGGATGGCTTCAAGGAGCAGATTAACCCTGGCTGTGCCTGTTCCCACCTTGCCCACAAGTCTGGCTCCCAAGTTCCAGGGGCCCAGAAGGCTCTTCAAGGGACCAAGGGGGTGCCCCTGCCCCTCCTAGGCTAGGCCTGCAACAGCCTCTAGCTCTTACCATGCCCTCCATGCCATGAGGCAGAAGGAGCACGATGCCATTGTGCCGCACCCACTTGGCCTGGCCAGTGCTGATGAACTGGTCAATGATGCACTGGGCTGTGTTGTGGAAGTCACCAAACTGAGCTTCCCAGAGGACCAGGGCGTTGGGGCTGGCCATGGCGTAGCCCAGCTCAAAGCCTAGGCAGAGGACACCAAGACAGAGCTCAGTACAAAGCCGCCAAGCAGCAGCGGTTCCAGTTAAACCCACCCTTTCCCTCAGTATATGCGTCAGTCCTAACCAGAGTGAGCCAGGGGCTCACTGGGCCACAGAGGTCTGGATCTGTCTTCCTGGATGTGGAAGCATGCTTCTCTTTTTCGGTGTTGTTTTATTTTCGAAACAGTCTATTAACAGCCCTGGCTGTCCTGAACTCACTTTGTAGACCAGGCTGGCCTTGAACTCACAGAGATCAGCTTGCTTCTCTCCGGAGTGCTGG
>JAQHUG010000052.1:9325132-9341839 GCA_028555095.1 Dicrostonyx torquatus
GCTTTGGAGCCTGCGCTGGAACTAGCTCTTGTAGACCAGGCTGGTCTCGAACTCACAAAGATCCGCCTGCCTCTGCCTCCCAGGTGCTGGGATTAAAGGTGTGCGCCACCACCGCTCGGCAGGAAGCATGCTTTTCTTACACCACATGCTGCCATGTTCAGCCTTATGTGGAGCCAAGTCTAAAAACAACTTGGGGACACTACACAGGACCATCAATCAAAAAGACCCCTGAAAATATGTACGGGGTTCCCGAGAAAGGGCAGGCACAAGCCCAGAGGCAACTCCCCACGTATGGAGCTGAACCCCAGGAATAGGAAGTGAAAGGGAAAGTATGCTGGCTTCAGGTAAACTGAGGGGAAGCATGTCCCTGTGGAGTCACAGCCTAACCTCAACACAGGGCTCGGGGGTGCAGGATAGAGAAGATAAGATGGGCTTAAGAGCATGTAAGGTCAGAGACAGGCTCAGCACCAGGCAGCCAACAGTTATGTACCACTGTGGATTCTACTGGACTTCCTGTCTGGACACTCTGTGTCTGGTATCCAGGAAAGGGTTTAGGTGTCACAGAGAAAACAAAGCAACATCCTCTTCCCGAAACTGAGATGCCCATTAAACTATGTGAGATGTGACCTCACCTCCCAAATGTCTTTAAAAATGGTCTAACTACAGTTCCTTAGGGCATCCTAGTATCTGCTCTCCCCCAACATCTCCGAGATCTACCTTCCCAGACCCAGAGGCTCCCCACCCACCTAGAACTCCGTACTCTGAGAGGGAGCTATTGCACACAGTATAGGGGGCCTGATCAGGCCACAGGTGGTTCATAGGGACACACGTCCTCCGGTCAACTTCCTGGTCATGAAGAACATGGTGCCGGTGGCTGGGGAGAGAAATCGGACAGGAACAAGAGCAGGTAGACTGTCATCTACTCCAGACCTGGGCAACAGCAGGTAGACAGGCCCTGTTATTGTCCTATAAGGTCTTATGGAATGGTCACACCAAAGAGGATGCCACAGCAACATTCTCCTTTCCTGCTGTGTACTGCTGAGTTAGGAAATCCATGGGCTCAATGAAGACAAGACAGTGCCTGGGGGTCAGGGCCCCTGCCCGCCTCAGCCTCACCTGAACGTGCCCCTCTCCACATCTTGGCCGCTGAGCCGCACATGAATACCCTCCTTTAGCAGTGAACCGAAGGCCATGTACTCTGCCAACGCCCAGTCCACTGTGCGCTTCTTGGTCATGTCTGCACGGCCACGCAGGATGCGAGAGAGACCTGTGAGAAGGGCCGCCCGAGGAACACGGAAGTTCAGCCTGGATGGCTGAAGCACCAGAGCCTGGGGTTGAGTGCTCAACAGAAAGCAAAGTCTGTAGGTTTCCTGCGGCCTCTCCTCCCCTGACCTGCAGCCATGCCAGGGCTGATCTGGGCTTCCCCACAAAGGAGGAAGCTGTAGTGGACTGGGTCAGGGTGCTCTATGACAATCCCATGGAGGTCTGTGCCTGCTATCCAGGAAAGGGGACCAAGATTAATGCCACACACCCAGCAAGAGCTCAGCAATGTGCACAGAACTCAGCACTAAGCCTTGGTGCCATCAGTGGGTACCTCATGCACACTGGGAGAGGTGTGTTCCCAGAAGCTATCTGGAGGAGACACAGACATCCTACCATAGCCATGAGGCCTCAAGCTTCTCAAACAGAAACTACAGCGGCCGCAGCTAAGGGACTAGAGTTAGTGACCACCTACTAGTTAGGCTCACAAGCCAGGAACTCATGGGGCTACCCTTTGGTATAGTTCTGAGCTAGGGGCACACCCATGTTCTCCTTGCCAGCAGAATTCTTCCTATATTCCAAGTTCTCCTCTATACCCCCCATAAATGCCCCTGCTTCCCTATTCTTCTACACGGTCCAAGAATACACTAGAAACTGCCCTTGACAGATTCAAGGTACCAATCTAAGACCACACCCTGACACCCAGTTGGAATGTGGTGTTCACAAACGCCTAACTTCCTGTATCCAGTGGAGAGGAGCTAGTAACATGGGAAGGGGCCCACATGAGACTTTGAGAGCTGAACCAGGGCACCAAGAAGTTAAACAAGCCTTGCCCCCCCTTGGTATCCCAACAAATCTCCCTGCAGGGCACAGTCTCAGCTCGGAGAGTGGTCGTGCTGAAGCTTGCACAGCAGCCTTACCTGTGTGGATCTTAAAGTCCTCCAGGGGCACAGAGCTGGCCACACTGCCAATGTGGGTCAGCATGTCCTCAGGGATGCCCGTGGTTGGACACGTCATGCTCTTGGGCTCTCCATCCACATTGAAGAAGCCTGAGGGGACAGAATCTATGCACACACTGGTGGTGGGACTTTTCACAGTCCTGGTCAGTTTTCTGTCCCAGAACAGGGAAGCTGAAATTCCCTCCCCTCAGGTGCAATGGAATAGGAATATGCAGATGCGCTCTGGGGCCCACCTCAGCTGGAGACTCACAGCTGTGGTGTCTACACCTGCCCAAGCACTCCCCTGAACCCTGCAGTCACAGCTGACTCAGTCTATCCGCAGGAGAGGGGCACTCTGGATAGTACCTCCCACCCCCGCCCCTGGCAAGTCACAGGTGGCCACACTTGCTCTAATGTCACCTCCTTTTTTTTTTATTATTATTGTTAAAAGAAAAATTTACATTTACTCCCCTTGTTCCCGGCCCTCCCGCTCCCCCACTACCCCACCACCCTCCCCCTGCTTCCTTAAGATGGGGCAGGATACCCTGCCCTATGGGAAGCCCAAGGCCCCCCCCCATCTCGGTCTAGGAAGATGTGCATCCATATAGGATAAGTTCCCAAAAAGCCAATACATGCAGAAGAGCTAGGTCCCGGTGCACTGGCCTGCCGCTGCATGCAGAAACAGCTCACATATGCATGGCAGGGACAAGGCTCAGCCTCTAGCTCGGCAGTGACTGTTTTCCAGAGCCATTGCATTGTTCCTGCGTCGATGAGGAGGGCCACTGAGCCACATGCGCCCCACTCACCAGGCCAGGGGGAGTCTAGCCAGTGCTTTATATGCAGGATCTTTTTATCCTTGGACCTGCCATACGCCTCCTCACAGATCCGGTCGTATTTGGCGATTTCTTCCTGGAATTGAGAGGAAGGCGTGGGCAGGTAGTTGAAATCCTGGGCATCCAAGGTCAGTCAGCCCTGCTCTCCATCACCAACTTCTAGAACTTTCTTGGTTCATAGGGATGCCATGGTCAGAGGCCTGGGCAGATACTCCAAAGTCTGATGATCCTGAGCATGCTCAGTAAGGAGATCCAGGGAGATAGAGCAGGGACTAGGACCTTGTTTTCAGAAGTTCTGACTGTAAAGGCAGAAGGACTAACGTGTCTATAGACAATTCCAGGCACGAGTCTAACGCAAGGATGCCTCTTAGAGGACCCTGACAGAACAACCCTACAGAAAGACCCCTTTCCTGTCTGAAACTTGGCTTCTCCCCATCATGGCACACACCTGGCTGTAACCATATCCTTAATTCCTCGTGCCCTTTTAGAACCGGGGACTTTCAGAAACAAAGAGCACCAGCTACTCCTTTAAGTCTACCATGTCTAGCACTGAGCTGATGTCATCTGCAGCCATCCCATGGTCCCTGTCTGTCCATCTGAGATCTGTCCCGATGCCCAGAAGTCCCACCTACCTACCTACCTACCTCAAACTCCTGTAGAGTGACCGTGCCCTCAGCAATGAGCTTGTCCGCATACTTCTTCAGCACGGGCACCTGTTTGTGGATCTGCTTGTACATGAGTGGCTGTGTGAACATGGGCTCGTCCATCTCATTGTGGCCACGCCGGCGGTAACAGACCTGCAGGGGCAGCTGGGGGTTCAGTCCCTACAACAGGCTGTGTGCTCAGTGTACATGCAGGCACTGCACACTCTGAAGCACCCTGTCACCAAATGAATGTCCCATGCCAAGGCCTCTGCACAGATGGTTCTTGATGACACTAACCCTCTGTCTCAAAGAACTAGCCCTTACTGAGGATATGACTGAAGACCTAGCCAGCGCGGCACATAGAGATGGGCCATCAGCAATTCTCTGACCCCAGCGCCCTCAAATACTCCAAGCTTGTTCAGCAAAGCAGAAAGAGCCCCCTTCTGGCTCTAGCCCCAGTACCTCCAAAGCACCTGGCTTGTTTAGCACCGGCAAGGATGGGCTCCTAAGCCTGCAATGGCAACAGTACCCTCAAACACACCTGATTTTCTTGGCAAGGCAGGAATGAGCTACTCACCCCATCCTTGGCTCCAGCACCCCCAAATATCCCCAGCATACCCAGCATAGCAGGGATAAATCATCCGCCACAGCCCTGCCTTGGCCTCAGTCAGTGCCCCAGGCCTACCAGATCTACGACAACATCTTTGTTGAAGGTATTCCTCCACTCAGCCGCCACACTGCACACGTAGATCACAGCCTCTGGGTCATCTGCGTTCACGTGGAAGATGGGTGCGTTGACCACCCGTGCCACATCAGTGGGGTAAGGCGAGGAGCGAGCCATTCGGGGGTCTGTGGTAAAGCCAATCTGCAAGGGCAAGTGAAGCCAGATGTGCCCCCCCCGGTGGACTTTTTGTTTGTTTTTGCTTTTTGTGACAGATTTCTATGTGTAGCCCTACTGGCTGTCCTGGAACTTGCTCAGGTCAAAGAGCTGGGGGAGGGGGTCTATTGGGGTACCTAGGACATACAGGGGACATGAAGGGGCAATAGTGAATAAGTCCTTGGCCAAATTTGACTGCAGTGGCTATGGGATGGCAGTGGTGGTGACAGCTGTGGCAGTGGCAGCAAGGAAGCCGAGTCACTTCTCTACCGGTCCCGATCTACCAGAGTGACTAGAGCGCTCTGGGAAAGACGTTCCCGTTCCCAACTTCAGTGTGCTCATCTATAAGGCAGTCTATTAAAGTCCTGCCTCCCAGCGAAAATCAAGAAAGATTAAATGCTGCTGCAAAGGCGGCAGAGAACACAGGGTTTCTAGCTGTATTAACCTCAGCTGCCTGGAAAGAAAGGGACACGACTGCCAGCGAAGACCAAGTGCTGAGGGGAGCCCAAGGTCACCTACGGCTAATGTCCTGGCCACCTCCTCTACGCTGCTACATGTGGGTATCTCCAGGAACCTGTGAGAATTTTTTTCAGGACCCCACCCATAAAAACTCTATAGTATTTGCATAGAATCTGTATGTTACTACACCTTTAATCATTACCTAAGACAACGTGTGTATGCAAATAGTCACTACATATAAACTGCAGAGAGCAAGAACATGAAAAAGCCGGTTTGTGTTTTGTACAGGTTTAGTTCTGTTTTGTTCTTCCCAGAACACTTGTGTGTTTGTGTGGTGCTTGAGCCAAGGTATGCATATCTTGGCAAGCATCGTCTTTGGATTTTCTGAGATAGATCTCACTATATAGCTCAAACTGTCCATGAACTTTCTACGTAGCCCAGTGCTAAAATTACAGGCATGTAGTACCATACCCGATCTGAATATTTTGGATCCACAGTCAATTGAGCCTATGGATGTATATCCTCCAGCTACAGCGATTACAAAACTGTCTATAAATGCATACAGATGTATATTCAATACATATATGTATTTCTTATGTCTCTACCAATTCTTCAGACCAGGACTCAGGGCTGGGGGTTGGGTTCCCTGCCTAAGGTTGCATCCTGAGCTAGGGATCATGTTCTCTACCTGAGGTCAGGTGTGTTGGGAAGATGCAGGGCAGTGGGATGAACACCAGGGCTGGCTTACTTTCCCACCAATCCACAGCCTAGACTTATAGAAATGGACATGCAACCCGGCATGGAGCCCACACCCTTACCTGGTTGTTGACTACAACATGAACTGTGCCATTGGTGGTGTAGGAAGGCAGATCACTCAGATGGAAGGTCTCATAGACAACACCCTGGCCAGCGAAGGCAGCATCCCCATGGACCAAGATGGACATGACCTATATGGTAGGGTATAAGCCAGCAGGATCCTGTACCCCAGCCTAGGAAGCCCACCCTACTTCCTCTTCCATGGAGACCCAGAATCCAAGTCTTCAGTATCTGCCCCTCAAAGGCTGACCTTTAGATGCTACCCTAACCCTCTGGACCCAGATAAGCTCACCTTCCTACCCTGGGCATCCCCACGGTAGAACTGTTCTGCCTTAGTCTTCCCCTGTACCACAGGGTCCACAGCTTCCAGATGGGAAGGGTTAGCTACCAGTGACAGTGTGATGTTCCTGTTGGTGACACGGTTGATCCTCTCATGGTACATGCCCAGATGGTATTTGACATCACCAGAGCCCTGAGGATAAAGGTGGGATAGGATGAACCTAACCTTGGCGAATGAAGGGCAAGACAGGAGAGGGCTGAGCCAGCCTGCCAAGCTTCTTGGAATGTACCAGAGCTCAATGGCTACCTGATTCCTCACACCAATGAAATCAAATGCATAGAAGTATTGGGAGATGTTTTAGGACCAGGAGTAGAGAAAACTTACTTTCTAAACAATATGTAAAGTCCCTCTGCGGTAGAAGCCAGGACAAATCTGCCATTAGCAAGGGGGAGAAAATCCAGGCGCACCAAAGAGGGAGGCAAACTGAGAAGTGAAAAGCAGGGCAAGAGCTAATTGCCATCAATAGGCAAAATGGCTTTGCGAAATAGTAAAGTGAGGTCCCAAAGTGCCAAGAAAAATAACAAAAGCTATGGAAAGGACTTTACACAAGAGATTCAAAATACTCAGCTGATTCATAACAAAAGATATGTTACAAATAAATCATTTTGTACCTATCCAATTGGCAAAGAAGAACAAAAACAACAAAAAGGAACACAGCCTTGGGAGGCACATGCTGTGGGTGGGCCCGCTCCTTGTCCAGGTTACTGCACTTCTCAGATACCACCTGACTACAGTCACATGCTCACTGAAAGGATGAGGATGCTCGTCACGGCAAGCAGAGTCCTGGCACAGAACACGGCAGCAGCAAGAAGCCAACAAACCAAGCTCATTACGTGCTGACATCTTCGTGAGTGAAACAGCCAAGTACCTATGGTTCCCCAAGCTGTCCTCATGGCTTCCGGACAAAAATACATGTGTCTACAGAGATCATGCCTCACCACAGACGTGAGCAAGAGCACACAGACATGCCACAAGAATGAAATCTCATGGACTTGTGCCTGTTCTATGGAGGAACAAAGGCTTACAGGTTTGAAGGTGGCTGAGGGCCATGAAGAAGATCAGGGAGATCCTGGGTTAGAAGCCAGGGATGTGGACCCTAGGCCTACTCTGGTACCCTGTGATAGGTGTTCTTAGACCAGTTACTTTAACCAACCAAACACCTATGCTGGGTGCTAGTGCTTTGGAGACAAAGTTCCTCCCCTACTCTTGAAAGGAAAACAAATGTACATGTAGACATGAATGGACACATGGGTTACACACACACATACACACACTCTCACAGACACACAGACATACACTCACAGAGACAAACATGCACACGTAGACATACACACATATACAGGCACACACTCACACCCACAGGCACACACACCCCCACAAACACACACACACACTCACAAGGCACACACAAACATGTTTACACACTCACACATACACACACAAGTCAGAGATAAACAAAGGGAACAGAAGAGAGACTGACAGACAATGTCCAGATTAGGAAATTCAGGCAGAGCCATGAACGAGGCAGAAGAGAGGCAAGGAGGCAGTAGGGCTGAGGGCTTGGCATGGCCAGGAGCCTCAGTGGCATGCAAGCCACAGGGTGGGAGCAAGAAGGCATGTCCTTGACAGGTTAATGGGTACAGGAAGCCATCAGCCCACTCACGTCTCTCCGGCGCCAACAAGCCATTCCAGGCTGATAACGGAACTGTGGGCACAAAGCCTCAGCAACAAAATCTCAAGAGAGAAACTGCTAGAAGGCCCCTGCACTTCTCTGAGCCTCGGTTTCTCTAGCTGGAAACTGAGGTTGGCCTGGATTATCCAATGCAGCATCCAGTCCCCAAAGCCTTAGGGGCCTTCTGCAAACACCCCAGCCCCTGCCGCTCTTCTTGTTCATTCAGCTCCATGTCTGCTGGTCTGGAAGCTCAAGCCCCAAACTCTCCCAGTCCACCTCCCAAACACTAGGCCCCTCTGGGGTGCCCCAGGGCCAGGGTATGTCACCCACCTCATCTGCTGCTTCCAGCTTGGGGTCAAACTGACAGAAGATTTGCTCCAGGTCCTTGCGGATCACGTTGGCCAGCACATTTAGCCTGCCCCTAGGACCAGAATGTCCTGGGCTGTTACCTGATACCTGGCCACCCTCCTACATTGGCCAAGTACAGCCACTCCCCCTACCTGCCATGGGACTTATCAGAACTCTTCCTGCTGGAGCCCTGGTAAAGCCCAACCCTCCAGTCCTGCCTTAGTCTATACCAGGCACAGGAGTAATTCCAGTCAGCCAGCTTCCTTCAGGGGCTCCCTGCAACATTAGTGATTTAGAAAGCCTTCTGGGGAGGGGCAGGAAACCACCGAGCCACCTAGCATGTCCCCACTCATCCCCCCCAAAAAAATTGAACCAACCCATTACTTTGGCATGGCCCCCATGAACTTAATCTGCTAAGAGTTGCTCACATGATCCTCTAGCCCAGACAGCAGCAGCTCTGAGCAGGATAGGGCAGAAGAGACTCAGACTGGGGGGGAACACTGAAGGGACAGTGGGGCAGTCATGGACCAAACTCTTTAGCCCAACCTGAACTTCCTATTTGAGGGAGTTGCTTCAGGGTGGCACCAGCCTGACAGGAACACACAAGTGACTTGAAACTTACCCAAGAGCTCATTAGTTTCAGGTCAACAGTAACCCCAAGCCTGACTCCCAGCTGCACACAACTGCAGGAAGGGAGAGCTCCCTCCAGGTCAGACGCCCTCACACTCCCCCAACCCCAACAGGTCCTATAGGCTGCAGGAACCCAAGGAGCATTTCTCAGCTCTCCATTCACACTGTGGAGGCCTGTACTGGACCAGGATGGCCCCTCTGTTCAGAGAGCCCTCCAGGCAAACACCCACCCAGCACCATCTCACAGATGTTTGAGCCATCTGTATCCAGGTGCCATCTTCTGCTGTTCTAATAGCCCCAGACAAAAAGCCGAAGCCATGTGCTCCATGCCACCCTGGCTACTGGGTCAGCTCTGCCTAACTTCCCACTGACACTGAGTATTTCCAGGCCCCTCAAAGGACCATGACAGACAAACCTCAGACCCCTGGCAGGCCTACCAAGACAGAAACTCCTCACACTATGTGTCTAGTAGAGTCCCTAAGGCAGTACAGCCCTGTGCCAGCCCAACCACAAGCCACTTTCCAGACTACAACAAGGTTTTGTCCCACAGATCACAGGGAATGATATTTGGAAGTCTTCATCAAGGGAAACATGGGGTCATCTTATAGCTAGGCCACCGACCTCCAACCCATCTCTGCAGACCTATGTTCAAGGGATGCCAACACAGGGCCACCTACTCTCACATCCCTGAGCACACTCCCTTGACATCCCCTTATCCTAAGGATTTTCTAGTAGAATGTGTCGCAGTCTGAGGTCCTGAAACTCCTGGAGAAAGCAGCAACATGCCAAAGAATATAGCTGGGCCCTGGCCACCTGTGGCTTTGGCCAAGCATTTGTCTCTTGCTGTAATGAACAGCCCAGACCAGGGGCCTTGAGAACCCATCAAGTTCCCTGCTTCTTGCCTCAAGTCCCACCATTGCCCCTCACCCTGACTTCCACCTCCTCTCTCTCCTCAAGGCACAGGGGCTGAGGTGTCTGCAGTGGTCCTACCTGTGTGGCATCCCCAGAATGACGTTTTCAATCCCCATCTCACTAGATTTGTCGATAATGGTCTTAAGAGCAGGAATCATGACCTCACAGCCTTCGAGGCCAAACCGCTTCTCTGAAGACCACTTCCTAGCCAGGAAGTCTTCAAACCTGTTTGGGAAAAAGGGAAGAGAAGGGAAAGGGGCAAAAAGGAAGATTGGGATTCCTGGGGCTTTTCACAAGCTCTGGGAGCTGAATATCCAGGACAAAAGGACAAAGCTACCTCCTTCCTGTACAGTCTAGGACCCACACTAAACACGTCACACTCACACAAGAAGAAGCACATGGCAGGGCAACCTGAAGCTCTTCCCCAAACCTCAGCTGGCACCCATTCCCAGCTACCTTTTCTTCGCCAAACATCCCTAAGAGGCCATCTTTCAATATTCCCGCCCTGCCACCCTCCTGCTACTATGTAAGCCCCAAACACTTCTATCCTACTAAAGTCTAAGCTGAGCCCATGCCCCACTGCTCAGAAGGTCACTTAGCATCCAGCAGCTGAGCCAGATGCATGGCCAGGCCCCTGCAGCTCTGGAAGGTCCCTTCTTCCAAGTCACCAATGGGTAGCATTCCACTACCCTGCCAAGGATGCCATCATGCTCACCCATGCCAGGGACAGTGCAGAGACAGCATTCTGTCATGTTATTCCCATAGCCACATTCTTGTTATTTCTGCCCATGCTCAGTGTGACCTCTGCTGCAGTATTTCTCTGGAGTCCCACCCCTGCCCACCAATGTGGCTCTGATGGTCAAAGTAACTGAGCATGTCATCCTGATGCTTTGCCTAAGGGCTTCTTTGGGCCTCCAGCAGCGGGAGCAAGTGGCCTGCTTTCCCTTGCTAGGCATTGCTAGTTTCCCAAGTAGGGTACCAAGCATGCCCCTCCAGCCATGCAGGCTGTCCATCAGGTGGTGCTGACCTCATGGAGCGCACCAGTCTGGCCAGTAGGGTCCGCTTCTCCTCACTGGAAAACTGCATCACACCAGGAGTCTCAAATTTCTGTCGGATCCACTGGCACTGCTCCACATCATTAATAAACATGAACTCCAGGCCAATGTGCTGGCAGTAGGTGCTCTAAGAGGGACGGGGGAAAGTCTATGAGGAACCAGCAAAGAGGGGTGATAGGCCCAGAGTCTGGGACTAAACAGGAAGCACCTCCCTCCCTCCCCACATGTTCAGAGTGCCAGAGCTAAGCCAGACATGCCTTCCTGGGCTCACCTCCAGGCGACGAATGATCTCTCGCAGAGAGAGCATGTTCTCCGAGCCCCCAATGAAAGTCGTGGTGGGCAGTTGGAACTCTTTATCCAGATCAGCCTCCTGCAGGTCGTAGAAGGCTGGAAAGGAGCCCAAGGCAGCAGAGGAGGAAACAATGGAGTTGGGTAGGGGATGGAGAGCATCGTGACAGGACTCACCGCTCCCGCCCTTCAGGCCTGTCTGCAAGCCCTGACCATTCATCAGGGAGGAGGAGGAAGGATAATGCTCCCAGCTCCTGCCATGTGAGTGGGTTTGGGTAAGTGGCGAGCCTAGTGCAGGTGGGAACATGGCCCTCTGGGGGCACTGGGTAGTGGTAACTGGAACAGGCAGAAAGAGCCACATGGGCCCAGGGGCTCCTCACCGGCACCAGCTAGTATGGCACTGCCAGGCTGGCAGGGAAGGTGACAACTCTTACCCAATTTGTCAATGGTTGTTATCAAGTCTGAGGGCACAAAGGAGTCCAGGTCTGCATCCAGGATGCCCAGGGGGTCCAGCTGGGCCACATGGTGGCCTCGGATCTGGGAAAAGGGGAAATAGCAAGGCTGGACAGATCTTTAGTCCAAGGGAGGCTCAGCTTCAGAGTTTCAAGCTGTCACACATGTTACTGTGCTATCGCCCATGAATCCCTGATGACAGGCGGCAAGAGCCCCAGTTCCGAAGTACAACACAGGGCTGGCAAAAAAAAAAAAAAAAAAAAAAGCAAAAACCTATACAGGAAGTTGGACACTACACACTATTAGTAAGTGTGATTTTCCAGAAACTACCAAAGGGTCTGGCATATGAACTAGGAAAATACACACAAGAGTAAGGAAAATTCCCATCTGCTGTTGTGAAACCACTCCCATGATTTCCCATGCACTTGGCATGTACACACACAATAATAATAAAAAAGAAACATTTAAAAGATTGATTATCATTTTAAAAATTAATACATATTGGCATTAGAAGAAATCAAGCTAAAAAGAATCCATGAAGCAAGAAAACTTATTGTACATAGAGATGAAACAATATAGGAATTGTAAAAACTGGATTGAAAGAATAAGATTTCAAAGAACCAGACTTTAAGAATAGCTTGCTGGTGCACACCTTTAACCCCAGCACTCAGGAGGCAGAGGCAAGTGGATCTCTGTGAGTTAAAGGCCAGCCTGGGGTCTACAGGGTGAGTTCCAGGACATCCAGGGCTACACAGAAAAACTTGGTCTTGAAAAACCATGGGAAAAAAAGAATATCTTGTTTTGCAGATTTGACGAAGAAACTATATTTTAATTATAAATTATAATTAATTTACAAAACTAAATTAAGATTTAAACACTAATAGTAAGATGTAACAAACAGTAATATTTCCACAGCAGCATGGCTATGCAGAGAAGAATGATTCCATTTGGCCAGTGGAATAGTCCCTCAAGACAAACAGAACTACAGGGGAAAATTCATACACTCTGCTATTGCCAATCAGTAGCAACAATGGGACATTGTTATTCTAAGACTGTGGTGTGTGAGCTATGAAAACATCACATAAGCCACCGCACTGGCATCTCTGAGAGCATCTTTGAAAGGAGATGGTGCCATAAGATGGATGAGGTCAAACCCTTAGTCCTACATTTGAAGTATAAAGCTGCATCAGAATAAATCCATAATGCATGTTATCTTTCTTAAAAAAATACACACTTCCCAGCTCTGATCATTGCAATTGACAAAACTTACAGAGAATATTCTCAGAACTCCCTGGAAGCCTGGATGGTTCTGGAATGGGGAAAATAAAATATACGACTATTCTAGTTATTTTTCTGCTGTTGTAATAAAACACTGATCGAGACCAATTTGGGGAGGAAAGAGTTATGTGGCTTACAGGTTACAGTCCGTTATGGAGAGAAACTGAGAGCAGGAATTCAAGGCAAGAACAAGGAGGCATAAATGAAGCAGAGACCAACGGAAGGATCCAAGGATAGGAGGACCACCGCTCACTGGCTTGCTCAGCTACCTTTCTTATACAACCCATGCCAACTGCCTAGAAGAGACATTGCCCACTGTAAGCTGGGCTCTCTTATATCAATTTAGCAAATAACAAAATGCTCCATAAACATGTTCACAGGCCAATCTGAGCAAGGCAATTCCTAATTGAGAAATTCCTAGGTGTGTCAAGTTGACAATGGAAGCTAGCTATGACAAAGACTGACTTGGAGAATCTTATTAGATCAGACAGCAAAGGTGCTGACCACTGCCAGGGCTGAGAATAAAGGCACACTGTAAGTATGGTGGGGGAGAGTGGGGGAAGGAAAGGGAGACAGCAATTTATAACGGAATAAAATTCATCTAATATGTTTAAGTGTGTTCATTAATGAGAAACTATAAAAAGAAAAAGCTGGGGGTTGGAATGATGACTCAATGGTTAAGAGCACTGGCTGCTCTTCTAGGAGACCCAGGTTCAATTCCCAGCACCCACATGGCAGCTCACAACTGTCTGTAACTCCAGTTCCAGGGAATCTGGCACCCTCACACAGACATACATTCAGGCAAAACACTAATGCATATAAAATAAAAATGAAAAGAAATTGAGTATGGTGGTGCATACCTGTAATCTTAGCAATCGCTGAGGCAGGAAGACCATGAATTCAAACCCAGCCTAGGCTGTAGAGAGAGACTATTGGGGGCGTGGGGAGAAGGAGGAGGGTGATGACAACCTTCATCAGTTACTTATGAAGGATGCACACAACATCTTATTTCTGAAATCAGTCAAATGGAAAAAGTGCCTCCCCCAACCCTGCCTTTGCTTTGAGATTCACCCACAATGTGCATCTCAATGTACAGTGGACAAAGGGAACTAACTGTCCCACGCTGAGTGCCTCAGGTAGAAGGAAAGTTAGACAGATACTACTTACCATCCTTGGTGGCTCACTGCAGAAGTGCCCATCTCATCCCCACCAAAAAGCTGAGTGGGGGAAATCAAGTCCACACTGGGGAAAGGCTCAAGAGCACAATACACATTGGCACGGACAAAGGGACTGGAGAAATGAGACTATGGGGATGACTCAGACAACCTCTACAGGAAAGCCACCATGGTTCATTTCACAAAAATTGGCAAGAAATACAAAAATCAGAGATGGAACTGCAGAGTGCAGGAGACACATCAGTCATCGCAACATGTGGTTTTATTCTGATCTCGCTTCAAATAGGCAATGCCTGACTCCAGAGGCTCCTGCATCTGGTTCTGGCTAACTGAAGAGAAAAAATAAATAAATAAATAAAAAGAGCAAGCCAGATGGTGGTGCATGGCTATAATCTCAGCACTTGGGAGATGGTGGCAGAAGACCAGGCATTCAAGGTCATCCTTAGCTACAGAGCTAGTAGCCAGATGAGCTACAGGACAATATGGACTAAAGAGATGGCTGAGTCCTCTGCAAGTTCAAATCCCCAGCACCCACACAAACAACTAGGCATGGTTTCCCATGCCTGTAACCTCAGTTAAAGCTAATGGAGTCAGATGGATCCCCCAGAGTTTGCTGGCTAGCCAACTTAGCCAAAACAATAAAGCTCTGCCTTAATGAGAGACACTGTCTCAAGGCAATAAGGCAGAGAGGAAGAGGAAGACAGCAGACATCCTGCTCTGGCCTCACCAACACACACACCTACACACTCACACGCAAGTACCACACATACACAGATCTAAAGGACTAAGAACTATGCTGCAATAAGACCAAACAAAGGCCCTCCAGTAACATCCCAGACGTTAATCTCCACACAATATGGTTCTAGTTGATGTTTCTTGTTTGTATCAAGATCAATCATGAGGTCACATTTTCTGCATCTTTCACCCAGTCAAGAAAACAAAATGAACTGGAAGATATTTTGGAAATCCTTGGGACCAGCAGGATTTGGCCTTTCACCCTCTTCTTGATTTAGGGATATTTACAGACATAATGAGATATGTTGGAGACAGGACCCAAGTCCAAACATGAAATTCACTTATGGTTTCACAAACACCTTACATGGAGAGCTGCAATGTGGTTTTGTGCAATGGCCTTGAGATGCCTGTGTTTTGACTACAATCCATCACATAAAATTAGGTGTGGAATTTTCCACTTCTGATGTCACATTGATCCTCAAAAAAACAAAACAAAACAAAACAAAACAAAAAAAAAAACAAAAAACCTCAGACTTTGGAGTTCTTTGGACTTTTTTTTTTTTTAGGTTTTTGTTTTGTTTTGTTTTGTTTTGGATGCTCTACTGGTCCAACAATCACTGTGCTGCCAGAAGCCCACTGCCCATGGGTTCTCAGGCTANGTGTGTGTGTGTGTGTGTGTGTGTGTGTGTGTGTTGGACAACAGCAAGGGGAAACAGACAAGCCGGCAAACAGGGAGGTGCTCTGAGCCCTAAATGGCATATGACAAGGCTGCTTCTCAGTGGAAGTGACATCAGAGCTCACCTACTGCACCCTCCCCATACCCTCCTTGCCCAGGCCTCAGTCCATCAATCACTCTCACCTGGTAGGCACGGATCAGGGACTGTACTGCCAGGTGGTCTTCTACCAGCTTGCTGGTCTTGGTGCAACTGGAGACTGATGGCCTGATCTCGTGGATGACAGCAGGGGGCTGTGGCTGAGCAGCACCCACAGAGGCCTCCTTGCTAGCTTTCCGGAAAAAGCTGTCCCAGGACTGGGTAGGGAGAAAGAAAGACCCCAGTCAGGTCAGGACATGAAGAGGTGCCATCCCCACAGCACAGTGTTCTTGGGAACCATGGTGCTCAGGGTGTCCTAGAGCCTCAATTCAGGGACCTTCTACTAGCCCAGGTCTCTTAGCCATGGCCCAGGATGCAGCATCTGGGTGAAGATTCAGCTACAACAGGGACTTCTGCCCTGAGGGAAATCTGTCCTTGCACACTGGGTAGCAGGATAGGGGGCACAGATCATGAGATCTATGCATAGGTTTTTGTTTTGTTTTGTTTTGTTTTGGATGCTCTACTGGTCCAACAATCACTGTGCTGCCAGAAGCCCACTGCCCATGGGTTCTCAGGCTAGTTAGTACCCGAGACACCATTTTCACCTCATACTCCCACACAGAGGGTGCCGAGTGGGAGATAGCGCTGTTGTTTCCATTTGCTGATGCCCTGGTGTTCTCAGGCCCATGTAGCAGCTCGCTGCTGCCTCCCACCACGTCTCTTCAGGGCCCAGGATTCCAAGCATCACCCTCCGCATGTCACATTTCCCTTGTGAAATGCCTTCTGCCACCAGTTCCCACAGATACCCTCAATGGTTGCACCTGTTATGGCATCAACACCAGTGTGGCCCTCCAATTAGTCTGTTCTGTCAAGAACATGGATCATCACCAACACACACTGTCAACAACTGGGCCCAGCCTAGGGATCCAGTGTGAGAGAGTCCAAGCCTTCCAAATGAGCAGCTGGTGGGGGAGCCGTGTTTGGGAAATTATTGATTCATCCCATCTTCACTAATGAAGCTCCTGCTGTAAACAGTCCCTGTTTCCTGGAATGCCCAGACTAGAGAATGGTTATCAAGTGTCAGAGTGTTCCACAGTCACTTAACACTAAATACAATTGATTACCTACTAAGTGTCCCTCTAGGCACTCAGGGCTGTGTGTGTGTGTGTGTGTGTGTGTGTG
>JAQHUG010000052.1:9356359-9381971 GCA_028555095.1 Dicrostonyx torquatus
GGGGTCTGCAGTCCTGTGGCCTCGCCTAAACGAGATTGGCCCATCGGGGGTTCCCTTCTGCTGGGCTGACACCTGGAACTTCAACTTGCTGTTCCTCTGCTATAATCCATGGCAGTCATGATTGAAACAAATGTGTGATGTAATACAGGCATGCTAATTAAAAGTGCATGCCCACAAAACTACAAAATACATTTCACAAAAAGGAATTAAAACACATGTCAAGTACATTCTTATGACTGCCTATGAAAGAAAATAGGATGAGATGTGGATATAATAGCTCGATTATGCAGACCAGTGTCTATAACGTGCTGTAAGCAGATGAATTTAATTAACTCTTCCTCTATATCCCAGTAGTTATTTGGAGATAGCTGGTGTTCATCTGGCCAAAGGCCACACCTGTTTTCACACAGGCCCAAGTCAGCATTATTTATTTGGTTTTGTTGTTGGATAAAGGGTGGGAGAAGGGGGCTGCTGTGACACCTTGGGGAGGCAGTGTGACTGGGATATGTGTACCATGTGATGCACTTTGGACTTAAAGGCCTGAGAACACCGTGCTCTAAAAGGAAAGCCTAGAAACAGTTTTTCTTTGACCTCATCCCCTACAAAACGAGCAGTGTAAACTTTAATTTCTCTTCTCCAGATCACCACAGAAAGCAGAACACCTTCTTCCCAAAGCCAACCCTAAAACCCAGAACCAGAACCACTGCTCAGCCTGGGAGGAAGAGGCACAGCAATCAAGCCACGAGAAAGCTCCACTGGATTCCCTAATCAGTCCGGTCATTCAGCTCACTCTCTGCATGGACATCACCTTTCTACACAGCTGTCCAAGATGCACTGATCCCAAGCAAACTCTCGATAGCTGACCCTGTGTTTTTGAGTGTTCAATATGAAGGCTCCTATGCCACATACAACTATAATCATCAAATGACATTTTTATGCTTTTCTCTTGCTAACCTGTCATCTTTGGTTATAGGACTCTTGGCCATCATCCTTTGTGTGGGGGGGGGGTGGAGGGGCAGAAAAGGGAGCGTCCCTTTTTTCTCCTCTCCATGGTAATGAATACCTGTAATTCCAGCACTGTGGAGGCTAAGGCAGGAGAAACAAGAGTCCAAGGTCAGCCTGGGATACACCCTGAGAACCTGTCTCAAAAGAGCACCTAGATTCTATCCAGGAGGCTGTGGGTAGCTCTGACTGTTCAAGTTCGCTTTTTTGGAATCTTTCTCTGGAACCTGTGAAGAAGATGGAGGGATAAAAGGAAAGAATGAATATTGTTCAAGTGGGAGACAGACAATCATGCATTGTTAGAGATGAAGCTGGGACAGATTCGAAGACAGTTGGGAGCCACTTTGGGAGATTGGAGGCTAGGAGCATAGTTGGCAGCATGGGAGGCACGTGGATTTCTAGCTGTACTGCTTGGGGCTCATTGAGCAGTTGATACAGGTGATACAACAGTGATACAGGCCGGGAGGCACAGAAGAGAAGTTTACTGCTGAGAGTCAATAACAAAGGATGACCTGAGATGCAAAATTAACTAGCAGTCGTGGGCAGAAACAACACCCCACTAAATCAGAAGGCTTCAGAGCCTCTGTTTGCTCACAGCCCTCTGCAAAGGTGTAAGTAAGACTGCCAGGGACAGGACCCACTGCCTAGGAAGCCTGCTGGCTGACCAGCCTCCCAGCTTAATTGTTGCTCTGCTAATTACAGCAATTAAAGCAATTATTTGGGAGCAATCAAGGCTCCTGTGAAGGTGGCCACCATTCTTAGAAGCCTGAAAACTTGTGGTAAAAGAGGCTGGAGCTTCACAAAAATAGTGGGAGCAGATGCCTGTCTTTTCTCCATCAGGTGGGGGGTACAGACACATATGTTGATTTTTTTTCTGGTACTAAGAACTAGTTAATTCAGGAAATATGAAGCTGGAGAGGTGAAAGCCTTCCTTTTCTTGTTCTGACCTCCATTTCCCCTCTAGAGATATCCCTGGCTAGTCTGGTGAACATCTTCCCAAAATGTTTTCATATATTTTCATACATATATGCATATACATAATTATTAAAACATAATTTCACTAGAACATAAGTCAACAAATGTCCCTTATGTCCTTTTTGAAGATCTTTATTTTAATATTAATACATACAGGACACCCCTTATTTTTAGTGGATATTGAACTCATTGTATAATGACTGCATTTTACTTCTCATTGACTGAACATTTCCCTTTTTTCATTTATAAATAGAGGAAAGTGTGTAATATTTAATCATGTTCTGACAATAACATGCTTTGAATCAGAGGGCAGAGCTAGCCACTAGCTGATCAAAATTAACCTCAGATGTTTTGGAGGACTGAGGACAGATAGAGGGACAGGAAGTAGTAAGGTGGGGCTTAGAGAGGATCTCAGTCCTTTTAGAAGGAGTGGAAGAGATAGGTGGCTTCTCTGGTTCAGAGAAGATATTCAGGTTCTTACCCTGCTATTGGACACCCGATCTTTTATTGATAAAGAATAATTAGATAATGCATCATCTGGTGTCCAACTCGGGACATGAAATCACGAGATAGCTGCTAGCCCCTGACTTTGCAGCCACCACAGCAGCCACTCCAGTTGGCGTTTCTTCCCTTGCCCCAAACCCTCTGAGCAAGTTTGAGATTTTCCTATTGCAATCTCTACAACATCCTCCAGCTGCTGCCCAAACTGCAGGGGCCTCAAACTTTGCAGGTGCTTGGGCTCCAAATGCGATGGGGCGGGGGGGGGGGGTTTACCAGCCCAATGCCAGCTGACTCTGCCTTCAGGCAGGCAGTGTCCTCACTTCCCAAAACATGTGCTTCTTCTGCTCATTTCTTTGTATGCTTTTCAGGCAACTAACTCCTCCTCACTGCAGGTTGTGATCTTCCTCTGGTCTCCCTCCTCAGGGCCGTTGAAAACAGACATGTGGTTATCCGGTCTTTCTTTCCTGTCTCTTCTCTGGGGGGTCTGGAAAATCATCTGAGAGTTTTGCATCCATTAAACCTGGGATTTTTCTAATTCTGTTTGACCATTTGGTCTGATTTGGATTATGGCATTGGCCGAGAGGCTTATCGGGGTACAGAAACCTCCAGGGCATGCGCTATACAACCTTATAAAAGGAAAGCCCTTCTCACCCCC
This sequence comes from Dicrostonyx torquatus, assembly GCA_028555095.1. Classification (NCBI taxonomy): domain Eukaryota; kingdom Metazoa; phylum Chordata; class Mammalia; order Rodentia; family Cricetidae; genus Dicrostonyx; species Dicrostonyx torquatus. Next base: position 9,359,493 of record JAQHUG010000052.1, read on the forward strand.
TCTCTCTTTCCTTCTGCTCTCGCTCAGAGGAGCCACCTCTGAACCTCCCTCAATAGACCTCCCATGTGAGCTGTGTTGCATGGTGTGGTTTTGTGGTGCCTCTTGGCTCCAACTGCCAAGGTTACCTTCTGCCGTTAAACTATTCCATTGGTGCCAAGACTCAATAGGCTCTCCTGGCACTTCCTCCTGCCCACCAGGACCTTGTATACAGTCTATGTACAACAGGCTCAATTTCCATGGTCCTACAAGCCTTCCGCTGAGTCAGTGGATTCTGTATTCTTCTTTCACACATTCATAGAGAAATCCATGAACTCTTGAGGTATTTCATAGTCCTCTGGTATCTCGTTGACCTTGGAGGGCAAGGGACAAAATACTATTCCTTTTAGTCCTTCCATTTACATTAGTACTGGCTTCCAGGAATGATTATTGAACACCCAGAAGATTATGCCAGTATATAACAGTTATACCAGTATAGCCATCTGGGATTTTTAACAACTGTAGGACATTCAGATAAAGGTTGAACAAAACCAACTGCTTCTAAATAAATGTCAAGGGGCTGGAGAGATGGCTCAGAGGTTAAGAGCACTGCCTGCTCTTCCAAAGGTCCTGAGTTCAATTCCCAGCAACCACATGGTGGCTCACAACCATCTGTAAAGGGGTCTGGTGCCCTCTCTGGCCTGCTGGCATACACAAAAACAGAATATTGTATACATAATAAATAAATATTTTAAATAAATAAATAAATAAATAAATAAATAAATAAATGTCAACTTTGTAAAGATTCCACTTTTGAAGTAGTTACTGGATTAAATTTCATAAAGTTTTCTCCCCCACCACTGATAATAAGTTTCTCCACCAATGCAGTAAAGCAGATGGAGCTGAACTGAAAAGTAGAACAGATATATTCGAGCAGATCAACTCTGGCGGGTTCTCAGATCCCAGGCCAGAGAAGTTGTGCTTGCTAACAAAAGCCGGAGATTTTAGAGGTTGTAGGTGGGGGATGATGCCGTGTCTGCCACAAGCTGGGTTTGTGCCCAAGTATGGGCAAAAACTGAGCGCTAAGGTGGGGACTTTGGTGGCTGGCAACTTCAGGAGGGAAAGCTGCAGGAGCTGCTAAGAATGTGGCATTGGCCTTAGGGGCCTTTCCTTTGACTGGGGCTTCCCAGACCCAGTAAAGCAGGAGTTCCAAATCAACAAAAGTGGCATGCACTGTTTGTCTTTTAAGATAGTTGTTACAAATGTTTCCAAAGAGCAGAGTAAATAATAACAGAACACTTAATTTAAATAGAGGTTCATTTGAACTTTGACACTAAGAACCTTTGATCATCATCCACCTATCATCTCTAAATCTTTCCTTTTGCATACATTATGTAACTTAGACCTTCTGAGGCTTACTTAGGCTTTCTTCAACGCTAAAAAAAATATATCTACTGTGTGTGTGTGCTACATGTATGCAAGTGCCTAGGGAGGCCAGAAGAGTGCATCAGATCTGCTGGAGTGGGAACCAAACTCATCTTCTGCAAGAGCAGGAAGTGTCCCTAACCACTTAGGCACCTACCAGTCCCTTGTTCAGAGTTTCTAGCTTTTTCTGTGTCTTTTTAATTTTGAAAAAAAAAAATCTAGTGATCTTTCTTTCTCTTTCTCTCCCTCTCTCTCTTTTCAGCCAGCACCTGTGATCAAGAAGGAGCAGGCTAACAGAAGTGTTTCTCTTTCTGCACTCTCACTTGAGATCCTCCCTGGCTAGATATGGGACTGCCTGCCTCAAGGTGCAATCAGTTAGCGTGTGTCTATAAGTCGAGGCAGGAAACCGGAATGGCTCAGTGAATGCCCTCCTACCTACAGCCCGAGCATGCTGTAAGGTAATATAACATTATGGTTAGTATGTTCCTCTAGAGGCCATGGTTGTTACTCCTCAGGCCTAAATTTAAGCCAATCTCAAGTGCAGAAAAACATAGGCATTGTTTTTCTCTCTCAGGTAGTCATGTCTTTTACTAACGCCTGTTTCCTTTTTAGGGTGGGAGCCAAACTGATACTGTCAAGGATCTTGTTACCCCACTGGAGGACAAGCAGAAGGCAAACCGGGACATCTTCCAAATCTCCTTTGCTCTCTTCTCCAGCACCTCAGTGGGGGAATTTCCCCTCATCGTTTCTTCCTCCCTGTGCATAACCACAAGGAAAGGAAAAGCTTGTTGGACTAGCTACGACTCACCTCAGGTCGGCTCTAATTCAAGAGTCAGGATGCACTAGGCTCACAATCACACGAAATTTCAACTGGGCCAGTGGCCTCTGAGTTCTTGTCTCGTGAACTCAAAGAATGAAATTCAGACCACAGATGATGAGTGTTAGGGAGAAGTGTTTTTAGATCCCAGACTTGATGCTCCTCAGGAGGCCCACAGGAAGCTGGCTCAGCGTACAAGTCCTAGCTAAGAGACTCCAAGTTATCAGGGGCTACTGGTAACATGCCTGAACTGACAGGTACACATTAACCGAGTAAGTCTCATTCCTACTCACCTCACACCCACAAGGCCACACGTTCCTTCTTAGGGGTGCCAAGCCTTATTTCCCTGCTGCCTGACCATGAGGGTCCTGCTATGAACTATTCATCAGTCATCTAGCAGGACACCTGTAAGAGGTGACCACCACTCTGCCTCAGAAGTCTCCTCAGATCCCGTTGTCATGGTGCTGTCTATGTCATGAATAACTCTTCCAATAAATTTCTTATACCAAAGAACAATCCATCACAGTGACGCAGGCCAACTCCAAATCCAAGAACTTTCAAGCTTACCTTAGATTTATAGGTGGGTCCCCAGGAAAGAGAACCCGTCGAGTTGCTAATCTGGGGACTTATTAAAGAAAGGATTTAAGGCAGAAACTGGAGAGAGGCATGGGGAGGGATCAGAGCAGTTTATCCAACAAAGTGTCCTGGTGCCCCTTCTCAATTTTGAATACATCCTCACAGATAGCTTCTAGAAGGGTGAGAGATAAAAAGGAACTTGGTATCTGAACACTGTCTGGCATCCTGGCTTCCAACAAGGTCATTATCAGAAGTAATGTTCTAGGGTCTCGGTCCTACCTGACCAATATCCGTCTCCTGTTCTAATCACTAGGAGGGAATCTTTAGAGACTGGCCACCTCTCCTAGTTTGCTTCTGATGCTGTGATAAACATCAAGACCAAAAGCAAGCGAGGAGGAAGGGGTCTATGTTGGCTTAGTTTCCGGTCCATCACTGAGGGAAGTCAGGGCAGGAACTAAAGCAGGCGTGCAGCTCACTGGTTTGCTCAGCTACCTTTCTTATACAGCCCAGGCTCACCTACCTAGGAATGACACCTCCACAGTGAGTTGGACCCTCCCACATCAATTAGCAACCAAAAAACATACCCCAAAGACAAGTCCACAGGCCAATTTGATGGAGGCGAGTTTTCAATTTTTGTTCCATCTTTATCGGTATGTCTAGGTTTGTGTCAAGCTGACAATAAAGTACTAAACAGCACACACACACACACACACACACACACACAGACCTGTCCCCCGACATCCAGTATGCCTTTTTAGAGACACATCAGGGTTGTGGTATGGTTGAATTGTTTATCTGCTTGGTAGGTGAGCAATACTTTACAGTATGTGCCACAGATGGTTTGAGCATTCACTGATAAAGGACAGCAACATCATTTCCTGCTGTTGACCTAAGGCCTCATTTCACAAAGAATAAATGCATAAGTAATTAATGGCTGGGTCGTATCAGATAATTATATGATTAATTTTTTTCTTTTCTTTTTTATTATTGTTAAAAGAAAAATTTACATTTACTCCCCTTGTCCCAGGCCCTCCCGCTCCCCCACTACCCCACCGCCCTCCCCCTGCTTGGTAGCAGGGAGGGGGAGGGGGGTTGATGTAGGGGTGAGGGTGGGGTTGGGCAAAAGGGAGGGGGGAGGGAGAAGGGGAGAACTGGGGAGAGCTTGGGAGAATGGGAGGGTAGAGATGGAGGAAGGGTGTATATTGGAGAAGGGAATAAGATATTTACATTAAGGGAGTCATTTTAGGATTTGCAAGAGACTTGTCTCTAGAGGGGATCCCAGGTGTCCATAGAGATATCCCCACCTAGGTACTTAAGCAGCAGAGGAGAGGGTGCCTGAACTGGCCTTGTCCCATAGTTACATTGATGAATATCTTGATCGTCACCATAGAAACTTCACCCGATAGATGGAGATAGAGTCAGAGACCCACATCCACATCAGAACAAAGGACTGGGACTCCCAAGGTGCGGTCGAGGAGCAGAGTTATGATTGGCAAGAGACTTGTTTGTAGAGGGGATCCCAGGTGTTCACAGGGATGTCCCCAGCTAGGTACTTGGGCAGCAGAGGGAGGGTGCCTGAACTGACTTTTCCCCATAGTTACATTGATGAATATCTTGATCGTCACCATAGAAATTTTGCATGATGGATGGAGATAGAGCCAGAGACCCACATTCACATCAAAGCAAGGGACTATGATTAATTTTTTAAGGAACTTCTCATTTCTTTTCCAGAGTCCGTTCCATTTTACATCCTCACCGACCAAATATGTGGGTGAATCATCTTGGCATCTTTGCCAAGATGAGTGTGTGTGTGTGTGTGTGTGTGTGTGTGTGTACTACCCATCCTGATGAGTGTGTCACAATATTTTATCTTGGCTCTAATTTGACTTTACTGAACGAGTATCTTTTCATACGCTTGTTTGTCTATATGACCTCTTCAAAGGAATGTCTGTGTCTTCTAGCCTTTTCTAATCAAATTGCTCTTGTTCCTTGTTTTTCTTTCCATTGGATGTGAGAGTCTGTGGATAGCCCAGACACTGTTCCCTGTCAGACACACTTCTCTCTTAGTCTATGGCTTGTCTCTTCATCCTCTTAAAGGGTCTACTGTGCAAATGTGGCTAATTCTAATGTGTCCAACTTGTCATTTATCCCATGGTTCGCATTTCTGATGCCTGTGGAAGGTTTCTTTGTTTATTAGAGGATTATCAGTGCAAGTGGAGTACCTGGGAGGAAAGAGGATGTACCAAAGAGACATGTGTCTCTCACTCTAACATCTAGGCTACTGAAACAAGGTACACCCCACCCCATCCCAGGAAGTGGAACTGGAATTTCCCCTAGGAACATACTGCTGGGAGAAGGGAAGTATTGAAACCTGGTGCCAATTTGAGGGCTCCTATCTGCTGGGAAAACCATGATGGATGAGACCACACACAACTCAACTGCCTAATTATGCATTCAAATGCCTTCTAGTTAATCCTCACACTGGGATCCATAAGATGGACTGGGGTGTATGGGGGTGTGGGTGTCACTGCATCTCTTTTGACCTCTTTCCTCTTTCCTGTGTGACCACATTGGCTAAGTGTCCTTTCCACTATTAATTTGGCTCTTTTATTGGCTTATCAAGGATGGGTGAGCAATCTTGATGTGTTGGAGCAGTCAAAGTCCAATAACACCATGGCCTTGTACTTGCTGTGCTAAGCAAATGTTCTGCTACCATGTGCTGGACCCACCCCATCTAGGAAATTTCCGCATCACTGTATTCTCTGAATGCTTCCTCCCAGATTTCTCTGGAAGGCTGTATTATTTTACATTTAAACCCCACCATCAATTTTGAGCTAATATTTGTATAGGGAGTGAGTCTCAGGTTGAGCTTCTTATCTTTCTAGGCATACCCAATCACTCCATCACCATTTGTTCAAAGAAATAACTGCCTTTCCTGCACTGAATTACTTTTGTGCCTTTGTCAAAAACTTATCGGGGCATTTTGTATGGTCCTTTCTCTCGGATCACATTACAGAGATATAATTCACATACTAGTCACGTGCCTCTGGTGGTGGTTATTGTAATAGCCTCAGAGCCGTGTGAATACACTAATCCTACTACAACGATTTGAGGGTGCCCAAGACCAGTGGCTACAGGAAATTTGGGGGTGTCTTTGAGTCAGAGAAGGCCTCTCCTCTTGTCTCAGGTAGGTCTGACTCTGGAGTTAGGGTGTCAGATGTTGACAGTCACATAAAATGTCTACTGAGTCAGTGGCTTCTAGGTTCTTGTGAAAATGTTAGGAGTGAAATTTATGGACCATAAAAGGCTTGGTTTGGTTTGGTTTCATTTGCATTTGTTTTTTTGGCTTTTTGTTATTGTTTTTTTTTTTTTTTTGGTTTTTCAAGGCAGAGTTTCTCTGTGTAACAGTCCTACCTGTCCCCTAGATGTTGCTCTATAGACCCGGCTGGCCTCAAACTCAAGAGATCACCTGCCTCTGCCTCCCGAGTGCTGGGATCAAAGGTGTGTGTCATCACGCCCAGCTATGGGTGAGTTTTATAAGGAGTTCATTAGTTCATTACAGAGTCATAGGCTGGAGTTTAAGGGGTCCAGGGCTCCTATACAGCAGAAGGAAGTCCCAAGATACAGGATATCATGGAGCTGCTAGCCTAACAGAAACTGAGGAGAAACATGGGTAGAGGTTTGAGCTGATCAGTCTGGTTGGCACAATCACAGGCGTCCAGGTGCCTCCTCTCAGTTTTGGTCACATCCTCATGCAGAGCTTCCAGACAGGGGTGAGAGAAGAGACAGGACCTGGAATAGAACACTCGTCTGGCACACTGGCTTCCAGCAAGGCATTGTATGAGCTGCTGCTTTGGGGTCCCTGCCCTACCTGACCAGTGCCTATGTCCTGTTCTCACCAGAGTGTGGTCCTCAGCTGACAGGCCTGTGATGTGAGGAGCTGAGCTCCACCTGAAGGCTACGGAAGTACCCTGACAAGTTCTCCAGGCCACCACTGCCATCCACAGCCCTCTGCAGCCCTCTGCAGCCATTAGCATTGGTCTTGGCCACTAAACTCCAGAAAGCATGTATGAGTTAGGTTTCTGTAACTCCAAAAATACCCAAGACACTCATCTCAGAGAGAGAGAATATGTTCTTTGGCTAGTGGCTTCAGTGCTTCTGTGTACAGTGGAGCTGTGTGATGGGGCCTGTGGCAGTCCATCTCGTGTGCAGGGGCGCAGCATCATGGCAAGGAAAGAGAGGAAAAGGCATGGGGGCCTGTGGCAGTCCATCTCATGTGCAGGGGCACAGTATCATGGCAAGGAAAGAGAGGAAGAGGCATGCATGGTCAGGGTTTCATTTATCATCTTCACGGGCATCCCCAGCCATCTCTAAGACTTCCACCTAAGCCCACCATCTCTTAAATTTTTAACTACCTCCCAATAGCACCATGGGAAGGAGGCCAAACATTTAATTAAGTGGAATTTGAAGGACACTCAATATCCAAACTTAGGATGGACCATCTTAGGATGGACCAAGGGTTCCCTCCCCAGAAGATGGATATCCTCTTGCCAGCCCCAATTCTTCACAGACTTCCAAAGACTAGTCAGTGCTGGGAAACAGTGACTGCCGGCCACGTAGGTATCTGGAGGCTCAGAGGTTCCCATCTCCAAGAGTTCGCAGCTGGATACCAGCATTCCCATTACTTGGACCCCTGGTGGCTTACCTCACAGGCTTCGGAATTCTCTGGTCCCTCTGAGATAATATGGGCTCATGACTCCCTGCGTTGCTTTCTTGGAAGGAAGCGTAGCTGCTTGTAGCCTGGGGGCTAGCCTCCTGGTCTAGCCTGAGAGGCCCAGTTCTCAGCGGTCTCCCTATCCTTACCTCTAGCCACAGTCCGCTTTCCAACACCTAGGAGATTGGATTCCATGTGGCCGGACATCTCGTAGATCATCCCTCTCAATCCAGAACAACTCCTTGACTGCATCTGTACCTGGTCTGGCCGAGGGTGAGGGGTGGGGGTGCCATCATCGGTCTCGGACATCCAGCGCTCAGGAGACACTCCGCCGGAAGAGGCGTGGCAACTGTGGAAATTAACGGCCTTTGGCCTTGAGTCCTGTAGCACGGAGGAGAGTTTTCCAGTCAAGTAGTCTGAAGGAAGTGCCCTGAGGAGTTGAAGGGCTGGGCTGCCAGGAGTTTTGGAAGAACAGGGCCTGAGGGGCTGTGCGGTTCTGAGGCGTACTGCACTAGGGTTCCCGCCTTGGGCTGCCCTCTGAGCCCCTCTAGCAGGAATTTCTCAGAATGCACTGGGGTGCCCTGTCCCACCTCAGTGCAGAAAGACTCTCCAGGCTCTGCTCCTCCCAGCCCAGTGTGAGAGTCAATCCTCCCTTGACACAATTACCCATCTACAGTTGCACCACGGGTGGTGGTAGACGGTTGTGTTGTGCAAGAGCGGGTGCTGGCAAGACAGCCCCCCTCCTGCATCCTCAGAGTTCGCTAACTTTCTAGACTGAAGGTTCTGCAGGCAGTGAGAGAAAGCTAATAGGCCTTAGTGGGGTTTCCTGAAAAATGGAAAGAAGCTGGAGTCCCATCCTGCACAAGAGCAGCTGGATATCCAGCCTGACAGCCCCACGCCTTTGTCTTATATCCTCAGGAGGGCAAATGGACCAGGCAGGGGCTCCCTGGACCAGAGGGAGTGTTGCCTGGAGGCAGCAAGAGTGGGATACATTCTGGGAGGCAGGGAGTCTTGCCCAGACATCAGGTGCACGGCTAGTAGTTAGCCAGGTCCAACCAGGATCTTGGGAGTGCTCAGAGCTCAGGGTTCAAGTGAAGGACCAGTCAGTCTATTTTGGAAAAGTCATTTTGGAAGTTGCTCAAAGACTGGTAGGAGGCCTAATGAAGGTCAAGAGGTTTCCCTAATGAGGGACTCAAGGGAAGAAAGGTATCCGAGGGGCAGGGAGGGGGAATGGGAAAAGAGTTGCAAGGTGTGGTGGTAAGACTGGGAGCATCTTAATGGTGGGTACTGAGAGGGTAAGAGTCAGCATGCCTCAGGGAGCCTAGAGGTGCATCCAACACTATTGCCCCTGTATGGGGACCGGGGTGCAGGGATGAGTCCTATCATGCATTTCAGACCAGAATAACTATTTGCCCAGGACCCTTGGAGTGCAACCCAAGTGCTCGCCCAAGGAGGCCTTGCTTTGGGGACTGGCTCAGGGTGTAGCTCACTCACTTGTAGCGAGTTCTAGGAGATTTTTAAGCCCTGCAGAGGCCCTAAAGACAAAACATTTTTCTTTTCTTTTCTTTTCTCTCTCTCTCTCTCTCTCTCTCTCTCTCTCTCTCTCTCTCTCTCTCTCTCTCTCGTTGTTGCTATTTGGCTTTTCAAGATAGTGTTTTTCTGTGTAACAACCCTAGCTATCCTGGAACTTGCTCTACAGACCAGGCTGGTCTCAAACTCAGAGATCCGCCTGCTTTGCCTCCCATGCCGGGATTAAAGGTGTTCAACACCACTGTTCAGCAAGACTTCCTTTTTGTTGTTGTTGCTATTTTGCCTTCTCAAGACATGGTTTCTCTGTAACAACCCTGGTTGTCATGGTACTCACTCTGTAGACCAGGCTGGTCTTGAACTCACAGAGATCTGCCTGCCTCTGCCTCCCAAATGCTGGGGTTAAAGGCATGCGCCACCACCATCCACTAAGGCTTTTTAAATTGCATCAGGACATGATTGTTATAAAAGTTGAAAGGAACAGGAAATTATAAAAGAAAAAATTTTCATCTTCTCACTCCAACTCAATCAGTTGAGTTTATAATGTAAAGTTTTCTGTTGTCTCTGTTGTGCTTTTCAAACATTTGACAAAGCTGTAGATGTTATCTTCACAATTTCAGTCTCTCTTCCCTTACAGTGATCAGAAGGTGTTCTCACTGAGTAATGAGCTCCTGGGTCAGCTGTACATCAGCATTGAAGAGGTCACTCAACGTCTGACCTGCCAGGTTTATGTAGGTCCTGAGCCTCAAATTCCAGTGAATCCACACTGTAAATGCAAGTGCCACCTGGTTCACTTGCTGTAACCGAAGCTAAGGCTGGCTCCCTTACACTTAAAGCCCTGTTCTTTTCTGAACTCTCCTCAGGCAATCATAAGCAGAATAACTTAGAAACCCCAGCAGGATAATTAACTTCCAGTGGAAGCAAGGAGGAAATGTGGGCTGCAGTTAGTTAATAAGACTGGGCTAGGCTCCTGTATTATATGAAGTGTGTGGGCTGGAGATGAGGGCCTTAGGGAATAATCAATGCCATTGTTGTTTGAGCTTAGAGTTTTTCATACACAAGAACTGAGCTACTGAAGTAGCAGATAGAGCCACCACCTTGCTATTTAAGAAAAGACTGCAATTCATTCTCTGTGGTTGTTTTATAAGAGAGGTAAAGACATGCCTGCCATCATTCACATCGGGTGGACAGCAAGGATGATCTCTGTGGACCTCTCAAGAGACAGCTCCCCTGTTTCTGCCCCAGAGATACAGGAGTGGCTTGCTTGGCATCTTTCATGAGTTCAGCTGCATCACTGTCTATATGCCAGCTGTAGAGGATATGGTCCAGAAGCCCGGCACCCTGGCATTACATGGGAGCCTATCAGCAACACAGGATTTCAGTCTAGACTTACCAAAGTCCTACATATTAATCATTTCTCTCAGTGTCTGTGGAACTGGGTTTATATTTCGGAGGTAGTCTCCTGTGCCAATGCATTCAAATGTACTCCTCACTTTCTCTTCTATCAGGTTCAGTGTGGCTGGTTTTATGTTGAGGTCTTTGATCCACTTGGACTTGGGTTTTGTGCATGGGGGTAGATATGGATCTATTTACATTCTTCTACATGTTGGCATCCAGTTACGCCAGCACCATTTGTTGAAGATGCTTTCTTTTTTTTCCATTTTATAATTTTAGTTTCTTTGTCAAATATCAGGTGTTCATAGGTGTGTAGATTGATATCCAAGTCTTTGATTCGATTCCATTGGTCCACCTGTCTATTTTTATGCCAATACCAAGCTGTTTTCACTACTACAGCTCTATGATAAAGCTTGAAGTCAGGGATGGTGATGCCTCCAGAAGTTCCTTTATTGTACAGGGTTGTTTTGGCTATCCTCGGTATTTTGTTTTCCTATATGAAGTTCCTTCGAGGTCTGTGAACAATTTTGCTGGGATTTTGATGGATATTGCATTGCATCTGTAGATTGCTTTTGGTATGCTTGCCATTTTTACTATGTTAATACTACCTATCCAAGAGCATGGGAGATCTTTCCATTTTCTGATGCCTTTTTCGATTTCTTTTTCCAAAGATTTAAAGTTCTTGTCATACAGGTCCTTCACTTGTTTGGTTAGAGTTACCTCAAGATATTTTATGTTATTTGTGGCTATTGTAAAGGGCAATGTTTCTCTGATTTCTTTCTCTGCCCATTTATCGTCTGTATATAGGAGGGCTACTGATTTTTTTTTTGAGTTAATCTTGTATCCTGTCACATTACTGAAGTTGCTTATCAGCTGTAGGAGTTCCCTGGTAGAATTTTTGGGGGTCACTTATGTATACTATCATATCATCAGCAAATAGTGAGAGTTTGGCTTCTTTTTTTTCCAATTTGTGTCCCCTTATCTCCTTTTGTTGTCTTATTGTTCTAGCTAGAACTTCAAGTACTATATTGAATAGATATGAGAATGGATAACCTTGTCTTGTTCCTGATTTAAGTGGGATCGCTTTGAATTTTTTAGTTTGATACTGGATATTGGCTTTCTGTATATTGCCTTTATTATGTTTAGGTATGTTCCTTGTATTCCCTGATCTCTCAAAGACCTTTATCATGAAGGAATGTTGAATTTTGTTAAAGGCTTTTCCAGCATCTAATGAGATAACTGTGTGCTTTTTTTTTCTTTCAGTTTGATTATATAGTGATTTACATTGAAGCATTATCGTATGTTGAACCATTCCTGCATCTCTGGGATAAAGTCTACATGATCATGGTGGATGATTTTTCTAATGTGTTCTTGGATTCGTTTTGCCAGTACTTTATTGAGTATTTTTGCATCAATGTTCATGAGGGAGATTGGTCTGTAATTCTCTTTCTTAGTTGTGTTTTTTTGTGGTTTGGGTATTATGTATTTTATGTAACCTCATATAAAGTGTTTGGCAATGTTCCTTCTGCTTCTACTGTGTGGAACAATTTGAGAAGGATTGATATTAGCTCTTCTTTGAAAATCCTGAATTCTGCACTGGAATCATCTTGCCCTGGGCTTTTTTCTTTTTTCTTTCTTCTCTCTCTCTCTTTTTTTTTTTTTTTGGTTGGGAGAATTTGATGACTGTTTCTATTTCCTTAGCAGTCATAGGTCTATTTAATTTGCTTATCTAGTCTTGATTTAATTTTGGTATGTGGTATTTATCCAGAAAATTGTCCATTTCCTTTAAGTTTTCCAGTTTTGTGAAGTACAGGTTTTTGAACCTGATGATTCTCTGGATTTTCTCTGTGTCTGTTGTTATGTCCCTCTTTTCATTTCTGATTTTGTTAATGTGGATGTTCTCTCTCTGCCTTTTGGTTAGTTTGGATAAAATTTGTCTATCTTGTTAATTTTCTTGAAGAACCAACTCTTTGTCTCATTGATTCTTTGTATTGTTTTCTGTTTTTATTTTGATGATTTCAGCTCTCAATTTGATTATTTCCTACTATCTAGTCCTCCTGCATGAGTTTGCTTTTTTTTATTCTAGAACTTTCGGGTATTCTGTTAATTCGCTAGTGTGAATTTTTTCAGTTTCTTTATGTAGGCATTTAGTGCTATGAACTGTCCTCTGAGCACTGCTTTCATTGTTTCCATTGAGAAGTCAAGTATAATTCTGATTGATCTGCCATTACATGTTACTTGGCCTTTTTCCTTTGCAGCTCTTAATATTCTTTATTTTCTATGTTTAGTATTTTGATTGTTATGTGGCAAGGGCATTTTTCTTTTAGTCCAGTCCATTTAGTGTTCTGTAAGTGCCTTGTATTTTCAGAGGCATGTCCTTCCTTAGGTTGGAAAAGTTTTCTTCTAAGATTTTGTTGAATATATTTTCTGTGCCTTTGAGCTGGACTTCTCCTTCTTCTATCCCTATTATTCTTAGGCTCTGTCTTTTCATGGTGTCCCAGAATTTCTGGATATTTTGTGTTAAGAATTTGTCAGAAACATCATTTTATTTGACTGATGAATCTATTTCCTCCATTGAATCTTCAACACCTGAGATTCTCTCTTCCATCTCCTATATTCTGCTGTTTATGCTTGCTTTTGTAGTTCCTGATGGTTTTTGTTTCCTTTGTTGCCTCTATTTCAGTTTTCAGTCTTGAACTGTTGCCTTCAGCTATTTGTTTTTTCTTTGTTTTCTTTAAGGGATTTGCTGATTTCTTTCAATTTTTTGTTCATTGTTTTCTCCACTTCTTTAAGGGATTTTTTTTTATTTCTTCTTTAAGGGCCTCAATCATCTCCATAAAGATAGTTTTGAGGTTGTTTTCTTCTGCTTCATCTGCGTTGGAGTGTTCAGGCTTGGCTTTTGTAGAACCGCAGTTTTCTGGTGGTGCTACATTGTTCTTTACGTTATTGAGTATATTCTTACCCGGTTGTCTACCCATTTAATGCCCCAACTGGAACAGGTAGAGCCTGTGTTTCAGGGGGCTCCCTTTTCCTCCAGTTGGTGTAGTTGGGGCTGTGGCTACATTGAATGCTCCTTCAGGTGTAAACAGGGCAGAGCCTTTGATAATCGTTCTTCTAGGTACCTATGGCCCAAGGCTCAGGTGGTTGCTCCTCCTGGGCTGGCATGGCTTTGGCTCTGATGGTTGCTCCTCTAGGTGCAGTTGGGACTGAGACTGAGGCTCCTATGGTCAGATAATTTCTGGAGGCCACTGCTGTCATTGTGGCCCACCGTGCTGCTGGGGCTTCTCCTAGTGGCATGGCCCACCTGCTGCACTGCTGAGCCTTCTCCTGGCCACGATTAACTTGTGAGCATCCACCTCCCTCCCACTTGCAGCCCAGGGATGTCTGATCACTCAATGAGTCCCAGAAGCCTCTGGATACAGATGCCCATGACATGATTCTGTTGTCTGCTATTCTCCGGACTGGAAGACCACATTTCCCGGAGATGAGAAGTCTGACCCTGTACCAGGGAATGAACTCATAGTGCTTTGGCCATTGAGGACAAGCCCCTGGCAGTGGCTGTTTTTCTCAACAAACTCCCTTTATGCTTAAAAAAAAAAGTATTGTTTTCATGTTTGTAATTGACATATATTCATTGTACTAGTGGTGGGTTTCATAAAGAGAGATGGATTCAAGTTTTCTAGGCATCCTGACCATAGTTGTCATATATCTCCACTCCCTTCTGCTCCCCACTCCCAGTTTCCCTTCTATCTTCATGTATTTCATAGATTTGTGATCTCTACACTAAAAGACACAGCCTGTAATGCTTTAATAGTTTAATCTGTAGCTAACTATTCTTTCTCTTTGGCTTCTTGACACCTTTCCAGGGTCATATCATGCATAAGACCTTGAGTCAGATAGGCTTGTCTTTGAGATGGGCAAGTCCCTGTCTGAAGACACTGCCACAGAACTAAACCCCTGTGCTGGGGGCTGACTGGTGTGCTCCTAAAGGTAGCTTCCCGCACAGCTGCTGTGGGAAGTTGGATCTGGTGTATTGGGGAAGAAAGGCTAGTGCACTTGTCTAGAGTGGGATGATGGGCAACCAGAAGGCATCTGGGCTTTTAGTCCCTGGCCAGCTGGGTGACCTGGAAGCACAATTCCTGCCTCTGGATTTATAGGTTTATTTCACTGCATGTTACCCCCTATGGTTTGGATGTGTTTTATCCATTCTGGGGTGTTAGGGTGGCACTTAAAGATTAGTGATTAAGGGAAATGCATGACTTTCTCGCTGGAATGTGCTCGCTCACATAAGAGCAGGTTCCTATAAGCAAGGCTGCCTCTTGTGTACTGCACTTTGACCTGTGCCAACATGTCCTGCTGCTTTCCACATGACTTGAGGCAGTGTGGGCTCCCCTTGAAAGCTGCTGTTGTACTCCTGACTTCCAAGGCTTCAGAATCCTGAGCCAAAATAAACTTCTTCCATTTATAAGTTACCTAGTGATGCCTGATTAATAAAAACTCAGAGACAAATACTGTGGTTCAACCTGAAGGTCAGAAGAGCAAAACAGTCAATCACTGGCTCTTACCTCTACCTCAGTCCGAAATGGAGATCCTGCCTCCAGGAAATCTCAGAATGAGACCGAGACTGAGATCTGTCTCCTCTCATTTTATAATCCTCTCTAGTTCTGGGATTAAAGGTGTGCACCACTACTCCCTGGTCTCTACAGCAAGCTAGTGTGGCTACTGAGATTAAAGGTGTGTCATTGCTGCCTGGTCTGTAAGGTTGGCCAGTGTGGCTCTTTTACTTTTCTAATTCTCAGAGGAAAGCTTTATTTATTAAAATATAAAGGAAATGCCATCTTTACATTTACCCTTTCCATCTAAAACAAAAAAGAAGGCTATAACTAATATGAGAAAAACTATATACAATAAGTAAAATAACTGTATATAATATATACAGGCAACAAATACATCAACAATGCCTAGTCCATTTGCATTTAACAAATTCAGAGAAAATATTCCATATCTAATGTATCTTGGTGAGTTCAAAGTCTTGTAACCAATTTACTTTCTATCATAACTTGCTTTCTGCATCAGGTAAACAAAAAATAAACTATAACTATCTAGTCTTCAAATCCCTCAGAGACCCAAGAAGGAAATAATATTAACTGACTAAGCAGGAAGTGTAAGCAAGTGACTTCCAAAAAAATATGAGTAATAACAGAAACAGCTGGGTGCCTGGACAGTCATCCAAAGTTTGTCTGCAATGTTGGGGCATCCATCTTCCACCTATGGGCATAGTATATCCTACAGACTTTTCTGTGAAGCAGGATATTCTGAAGGGCTGTCCCTCCTTGTCTTTACAATGTTTGGCAGTCACTTTCTTTTGTGTCCTGCTTGTCTAATTAGGACAGCATACTATCACATATGTCATATGTGATATGACATACAGTCAAAGCAGGGGCATTTTCTTGCTCAGTGGCTAACTTTTGCCACAAAGAAAGCAAACTCCATGTGGAGTTTCTTTAGTGCCCATCATCTTCTCTGAAGTAGACTGGTGCTGCCAAGAGCAGACATGTCTCATTGTCATAAAAAAAGGGTCTATGTTATTAAAACATCTTAAATGTCATATTCTGTAGAGCTCTGAAGTGTTTGAAGAGGACCATCTTTCTAAAATATATCTTTGTTTGACATTGAGAATATACCTAATGTGACTACAAGTTCAATTATAATAGATGGCTAATTACTAACCTGCACTTCCTTATTATCCTAAACAGTTGGTAATAATAACTTCTAAGAACTAGAAATTTGCATTATACTGTTTAATGAGCTGTACAGATACAATACCTTGAAGAAGAGAAGAAATGTATGCATAGTATGTTCTAATAAAATTAATCTCACATTTGTATCAATATACAAAATTTGTATACAATATACAAAAGTCCAATTCAATGTAAAACATTTAAAATTCAGTTTATTTTTAAAAGAAGATTTAGTAATCTACCTTTTTATCATATATTATCCTCCTTTTTTTCTTTTCAGAGTAGATTCAATAATCTACCCTTTTATCTGATCATATCTATATCCTCCTTTTATTTTCAAGACAAGACCCTGAATCTAATTTTCTTTGTTTAGCTTTTTTCCCCCAACCACTATCTGTAACAACTTGTAACCAACACACTAAACAAACACAAACATCCATAGTCCATTTTTTGGGAATTTGGGCATAGTTTTCTATGCTACTTTCTGCTGATTGGGTGCACTGGTACCCAAAGAAAATTTAGGATTGTGGTCAAGTCCTGACTGGAGGTTGGATCATCTCGACCAGCAGTTTTGAAGCTGTTCTGGATGTAGAACTCAGAGGAAGCTGCGATAGAGATGCTCTAAAACATTAGGTCAGCTGGGCCATCTGCTCATAATAGAGATTTTTCAGGGGGTCTTCCTTGATCAAACCTTATTTTTCTAAAACCAGAATGAAACCACAGCCTCTCACTTCCTGTGGGAACAAAAGCAAAACCTCTTCTCCAAAGTAACATATCTTTGACTTAAATCTTGAAGTCAAGGCATTTTCAAAATATATATGATGGATTAATTCATCAGCATTAATAATCAAACGTCTTTTAGCAGTTGTTAAACAATTCAAAGACAACATAATAACATACGGTATCCAGATTCTTTGTATAGTTTCTATCTTTTTTTAAAACACTATTTCATTTATTTTTATTTTTAATTTTTCTTTAGAGACAGGGTTTCTCTGTGTATCTTTGACTGTTCTGGATTTCACTCTGTAGACTGGGCTGAATTCAATCTCACAGAGATCCACCTGCCTCTGTCTCCCAAGTGTCGGGACTAAAGGTATGCACCACCATTTTAAGGACTTTTTCAATCCTTTTTCTCTCCCAAGCCTACTTACATTTTTAAACATTGTTAACCATTTAGAGATTTATTTTTTTTCTGTCAGACTCTGTCTTTACTGTATATATCTATCTTTTTCTGAGCACATGAGTCTTTAATCTGCTAAGAGGCATGGCTAGGATTAAAGCAGTGACTTTGGTGACTGGGTCTGCCCCATTCCTTGACTTCCTGAGAGTCTAGCTTCATGGCAGAGGTCCTGGTGGGAGCCATGTTTATTGCTACAACTCTTTGGATTTTCTAGATCCCTGCAACCAACGAGAAGTATGCTCATAAACACCATTTAAGTGTTTGGTAGCAGGGTCTCTTCAAAGAGCCGCCATGCAGTTTTTTTTTTTTTTTGCCACAAATGCTGAGTCAGGAAGCCTTTCTTAAAAGAGCTGCACCTCTGCTTGCCTCTGCCAAAGAGCCCACCCGAGAAAATGCTGTTACCAAGAAGCCATACTTGACTCTGTTCTTTTGTGTCTAGAATCCCTTCCTAAACTTTCTCAGGTTTTATGTGGATACAGTTGTCTCACATTGGGCGCCAAATGAAGCACAATCAATAAAACTCAGAGACAAGCATTGGGGCTCAACCTGAAGACCAGAACAGCAAAGCAGCCAGTCACTGACTGTTACCTCAACCTCAGTCTAAAAATGGCAATCCAGGAAATCTCAGAATGAGAGTGAGAACTGTCTCCTCTCATTTTATAATCCTCTCTAGTTCTGGGATTAAGGGAATGCACCACTACCGCCTGGTTTCTATGGCAAACTAGTGTAGCTACTGGGATTAAAGGTTGTGCCACCACTGCCTGGTCTGTAAGGCTGCCAGAGTGGCTGTTTTACTTTTCTGATCCTCAGGCACACTTTAATTATTAAAATACAAATGAAATGCCACTACAACCTAGCCTTAAGTAGTCTGTTGCAGCAACAGAAAGTAGCCCAATCGGGTGGTATGAAATTCCCAAAAGTCTTAACTTCTAATTTATTTATTTCTAAAGGAGTTAACTGAGTTGGACAAGCCTTTAATTCTAGCACTTGGGAGGCAGAGGTAGGCATATCTCTGTGAGTTTGAGGCCAGCCTGGTCTACTAAGTGAATTTCAGGACAGGCAGTGCTATCTTAAAAGAAGAAAAAAGTTAACTGTTGTGTAGCCAGTGTTGAGGGTGCTGAGGAGTCAAATGAATGGTGACCTAACAGGTACTCTGAGGTACTTCCTTAGGGCATCCACATTACAACACCTATTACAGCTAGTTGTAAGTAGACACGAGAGAACTCTAAATGTTCATCTTGATACAGAATCCTCAGGAAACTTATCCCAAAGAACTAAGCTGTAGAGACATTTACTGCAGTTCCAGCCTGTAAATAAGTAAAAGTTTAGTTGCAGAATATTAAGATAACCTACGCCACCCTGTTTCTCACTACTGAGGAATCTCTTCTATGATCTGGAGGCACTAGAACCCTACTCTTCAAAGTCAGAAGTGTTTGGTAATGTCAACTGACGTTAGACAGTGCTTCATCTAGGCATGGCGGAGCACGCCTTTAATCCCAGCATTCTGGAGACAGAAGCAGGCAGATCTCTGAGTTTGAGGCCAGCCTGGTCTACAGAGCGAGTCCCAAGACAACCTGAGATACACATAGAAACCCTGTCTCAAACCCTCTATACCCAAGAAAGAAAATTCTGACAGAATTTTATTATCATCAATAATCACTAAAACTAAACACTTACAGTGTGTCTCAGGTTCTCTCTGAAGTACTTTATAACATATTTGATTCTCCTAGAAACTTGCAATAGTTTGGATGGCGCATGTGTTAAAATGCTTGGTCCAGCTCCTAGCATACTGGGAGGTGAACCCTTTAGGACATGGGGCCTACTGGAAGGAAGTCATGTGAGGGCATGCCCTTGAAGGGATGGCTGAAGGCATGGTCTACTTCTCCTCCAGCTCACCATCTTCACAAGGTGAGCTCTTTCACTGTATGCTGCTCACGAGGTTCTGCTTCACCACAGGCCCTACAACAATGAGGCCAAACAACCATGAGCTGAAAACTATATACCTATGACCTCAAATAGGCCTTCCTCTAAACTGATTACCTCATGGATTTTGTTTGTTGCAATAATGGAAAGCAGACAAACC
Organism: Dicrostonyx torquatus; assembly: GCA_028555095.1. NCBI lineage: Eukaryota > Metazoa > Chordata > Mammalia > Rodentia > Cricetidae > Dicrostonyx > Dicrostonyx torquatus. Next base: position 9,378,927 of record JAQHUG010000052.1, read on the forward strand.
CACAGGTATAAGAGAAATATCATTATTGCTATTATTCCCCTTTTGAAGAAGTTAGGACACTCAAACATTAAGTAAGAATGCTTAAATGTAGTAAGGGTAGGAAACTTTTATATATACATAGAAATTTTCACATAATATAGAAAAAAACAATTTTTCTACCCCTTTTATTGAGCTATAATTTATACTTAAGCACATAAGTCCTATACATATAGATTAAAGATCTCTATGGTTTGCACCCATGTTACCCCCACCAGAACAGCATGTAAGTAGTTACCAGCATCCTGAAGGGCTTGCGTGCGCCACCATCCTTCCTCTCCCCTCCCTTTCTACTCTTTCCCATGCTCTCCATGCTCCCAGTTTACTCAGGAGATTTTTGTCTTTTTCTACTTCCCATGTACATTATAGATCCATGTATGTCTCTCCTAGGTTCCTTTTTGTTGTCTAAATTTTCTGGGACTGTAAATTGTAGGCTATTTTTTCCTTTTGCATTATGTCTAAAAGCCACTTATGAGTGTGTACATGTGATATTTCTGGATCTGGGTTACCTCACTAATGTGTTTTCTAGATCCCCATTTGCCCACAAATTTCAAGATGTTATTTTTTTTTCTGTTGTGTCCATTGTGTAATGTACCACATTTTCCTTATCCATTCTTTGGTAGAGGGGAATTTAGGTTGTTTCCACATTCTGGCTATGATAAATAATGCTCCTATGAACACAGTTATGATTGAACATCCTTTGGGTATATACCCAAAAGTGGTATTACTGGGTCTTGAGGAAGGTTGTTTTCTAATTTTCTGAGAAATCGCCATACTGATTTCCAAAGGGGCTGTACTAGTTTGCACTCCCACCAGCAATGCAGAAGTGTTCCCTTTTCCCCACACCCTCTCCAGCATAAGTTGTCATCAGTGTTTTTGATGGAATCTCAGAGTTGTTTTGATTTGCATTTCTCTGATGTCTTAGGATATTGAGCATTTCCTTAAGTGTCTTTCAGCCATTTTAGAGTCCTTTGCTGAGAGTTCTCTGTTTAGGTCTGTACTCCATTTTTTTAATTGGGTTATTTGTTCTTTTGGTGTCTGATTTCTTGTGTTCTTTGTTTATTTTGGATCTTTTCCCATTCTGTAGGCTGTTGTTTTGTCTTGTTGACCATGTCCTTTGCTTTACAGAAGCTTTTCAGTTTCAGGAAGTCCCATTTATTAATTGTTGCTTTAAGGGCGTCTATGGGCCAAAGGCATATGTGGCAACTCAGATGGGACACATTGACAACACCTTCATCTGGCTAATGTGACATCAGGACGCGGATGACACTGCTACAGGACCCATTTGGATACCATTCACCAGGATGATTTCAACTTGGATAACTGATATGGATCCCCTAGACTAAACGTCATCCCCATGTCAACAAGAAATAGCTTTAGAGAACGACGTCCCCTCTACTGGAAAACTTTGCCCTCAGACTTTGGGACTTTATTTAGGGGTTGATTATGCCTTCCATATAATTAAGAGATGGGGGAAGGATAATGGATTGATACTTTTATAGTTTGTAATTTTATGTTCGATGTCTGTTACTATTGTATATAGTTATACTAGAGTTAGATTGATCTTATTTAGACAAAAGGGGGAGATGATGGGGAAAGGTTTTAGCCTATCAGGCTAATGGTCCCGCCCCGCCATTAGCCATTAGCTAATTATTCCGCCCCATCAATAGCCATTAGCTAATTATTCGGGGTTGGACCATCAGGTCCCAATTAGGTATAAAAGGCTGGGTCCGCGTGGGAGAGCTCTCTCTCTGAGGATCGTGGGTTGGTTCACATCTTCGGATAAGCGCGGGATCCAGGGTCTGATATTGTAAATCTGCTTGTGTTCCTTACTCCTATTAAAGTGTATATATTAAAGATAGCTGGCCTGGGCAATAATTAATTAAATCTTACAGTTGCTCTCAGTGTCTGTGCTACTGGTCTTATTTTTAGGAAGTGGTCTCCTGTGCCAATGCGTTCAAGTGTACTTCCCACATTCTCTTCTGTGAGGTTCAGTGTGGCTGTTTTATGTTGAGGTCTTTGATCCATTTCAACTTGAGTTTTGTGCATGGTGGTAGATATGGATTTATTTGCATTCTTATACATGTTGATATCCAGTTATGCTAGCACCATTTGTTGAATATGTTTCCTTTTTTCCATTTTATATTTTTAGCTTCTTTCTCAAAAATCAGGTAATTGTAGGTGTATGGATTGATATCTGAGTCTTCAATTCAGTTCCATTGGTCCTCCTGTCTGTTTTTATGCTAATACCAGGCTGTTTTCAGTACTGTAGATCTGTAGTAGTTTGAAGTCAGGGATTGTGATACCTCCAGAAGTTCCTTTATTGTACAAGATTGTTTTGGCTATCCTTTTTTTTTCCTTTTTCCAAATGAAGTTGAGTATTGTTCCTTTGATGTCTGTGAAGAATTTTTCTGGGATTTTGATGGCCATTGCACTGAATCTGTATATTGCTTTTGGTAAGATTGAATTTTTACTATGTTAATTCTACCTACCTAAAAGCATGTGAGATCTTTCTATTTTCTGGTGTCTTCTTCAATTTAAAAAAAGGTTATTTTTATTTTATGTGTATTAATGTTTGCCTGCATACATGCATGTGCACCATATTTGTGCAATGCCCATGGAGGCCAGAACAAGGTGTTGGATCACCTGGAAATAAAGAGTTAGAGATGGCTATGAACCACCATGTGGGTGCTGGAAACTGAACTCAGGTCCTCAGCAAAAATGGCAAGTATTTATAACCATAAATCTATCCCTCTGGCCCCATAATCATTCCTTTAATGATTATTTTCTAACCAAGTTGGCAGAAGGCACCAATGTTAAGTCCATGGGTAGAGATAAGATTTGTGTTTGGCTCTTCCTTGTCATTGTCACATCTGTAACATGGACTGTTACTTCTCATCAGTGTCATGTCTGCAACATGGACTGTTACTCCTCATCAGTGTCATGTCTGCAACATGGACTGTTACTCCTCATAGGTGTCATGTCTGTAACATGGACTGTTACTCCTCA
>JAQHUG010000052.1:9391439-9446793 GCA_028555095.1 Dicrostonyx torquatus
TCCTGTCTGTTCTTATGCCAGTACCAGGCTGAATAAAACCACTTTTAACTTCAATAAACATTTGGAAATCTTGAGGTTTGCCATACTCACCCACATTTCAACTTTCTCTCCTTCCTTTCTGATCTTCTAATATCTTTTTTTGAAAACCACTCCATCTCTTTTGAGAGCTTCAGTTAAGCTCTCAGATAAGCTAAATTTATTAGTCAGTTCAAAAAGCTCCCTTGGCTTTCCCATCTCACACTGTCATGATGACCTCTATCCCTGAATTATGTTTTTGCTGCTTTTTTTTTTTTTTTTGGCAACCACACAGAATGTAGCATTTACTTCCAGGCTTCATGAATTTTGATAAGAAATCCAGTCAATTGAACTGTTTGTCTTAGAATGTGTCCTTCCTTGCTCATTATTTTCAAGGTTTTTTTTCCTTTAGTTTTCAGAAGTTTAACTCTATTAGTTATGCATTTCGGAGCCCCCCCCCATTTCCTTCTGCATTCAGCATTTCCAAGTAGTTGGCTTCTCCAGTAAGAGCACGGCATTTCCGAAGCAATAAGAAAACCCACAGGAACCTCTGTGTTGTTGATTCACAGGCCCCTAGCTAGTCTGCCCTTTTTCTTCTGCTATTTCTCAGTCATCCAGCTGTTGTTGTTTTACTATAATGACCACGGCTTTATTTTACTTAACAGGGACACTGGAAAGTATATCCACTACTAATGCTACCTTTTGAATTAGAAGTCCTTCCCTATTATTTCAGTGTGTGTGTGTGTGATATTGTGGGTACATCTTTTTAAGATATACTGGTTACAGATGAAATGTCTTGGGTCAGAGGTAGGTAATGGGTTGGAATATAGTGAAGGTAAAAAAGTACAAATTAATTGTTGAAAATTAATTTAATAATGAGGGGTGATATATTGAAGTTCATTTTTCTAGTTTTTAATGCATGTGTAAAATTCTTTTAAAAAAAAATTCCTAACTACCCAGTCTAAGTAACAGAGCTTTACGAGACTAGTGAGCCTCTGCTTTCTTTCTAGAGCATAACCTTGCTAACGGGGGCTCCATTGCTTAGTTATACTCATAGCACCCAGAGCTTAAGTGACCGGCATATGGTCGCCACTAAGATTACCACAGTTCCTCAAAAATGACATTCCCTGGACTATAAATTATAAAAGACTCCCTTAATCTTATGTATCATTAAGAAAAATCACTGTAAACTTAAAAATATCCTGACGTTAGAGATGCTGGAATATGGAGAAAAATTCTGTTTTCACACATGCTCAGACAAGAGCCAGAGAACAGCTCTGGGGCTGCCAGTTCTAGAAAACACGCTTTGATCAGCACACCGAAATTTTACATCCCAGCTTATAGTGTGTCCTTACAAACCTTAACAGAAGACATCTCTTTCCATTTAGGGTGACCTCCCCCCAGTACTTTCTATCCCCCAGGCTTAGTTACATTTCCTTCTCAAGTTTTCTTTCAAGTTACAGATGTAACTGTAGCCAGCAAGAACAGAGAAACTCTGATGCGCCCAGTGTACACAAGCATCAGGGCACAGCATAACTACTTAGTTTCAGCATCCTTCATTTAAAAACTCCATGTCTGAGTTGGTTCCAAATCCAAAACTTTAGGGGCACAACCATGATGGCACAAGTGAAAAATCACATGTCTGAAGTCATGTAATATGCCCTGACTAAAATGGGGGTACACTGAACCCACTTTCTAAAAGGAGCCTAAGGTGTGTGGGTAGGCATGGAATGAAACATCAAGGACCTATGTTGGGAGAGTGACCCGGTTGCATCTCGAGCACCCGCTGTGCCAAGTTCTACCCTCAGTAGGGGTGACGGGGCAGGTCCTCTCTGTAAGAAAGACGTCAGTGGAGGAAAATGAAAAAAAAAAAAAACAGACTCAGTTTAACCTCAAAATGACAACAGCAAACTCTGATTGGCTTGAGATGCTGATGCCTCCAAATCCTGTGACTTGGTACTTGAGGGTTCAGGAGAACACATCATGTACAGCTGAGAAGGGTTTTTGAAGTGGTCAGGGAAGGGCAGGGCATAGCTTTGTTAGACCCAAGAAACTGGTTTTTATTTTTGTTTTAATTGCAGGGTGGGTGAGAGTCTGCCTGTTTTGTGACCTCCAGGTTTCAGGGCATTAGCTGAGGTGGGCTGCTTTCTAGAATTCTATGGGGGGGGGCAGATTTCTTGAAGCCTTGGGTCTTTTTTTCTGGCCCTGGTTGGAGATGGGGATGGGGTCCTTTACCCTTTCATAATGAACTCCTAAAAGTAGAGTTAGCATCACATCTGCTAGCTCACTGGAGAAATGGGCTACACTGTGTAGAGCAACTAGCAGATGCTCGACACTAGACTGCCGGCTTTATGCTTAGTTCCCGGCAGGTTTCTAGTTTATTTGCTAGCTCAATGAGGTAAGAGACTCAGAGACAAGTTTAAACTATTAGCTCAATTCTCTCGATTTAATGCCCTACCTGTTACTGTACATTGCTTCCTTAAGTGGGTTAGAAATGAGCTTTATTAAAAATGTAAGATTTCCAAACTTGGTAAATTAAAGGAGGAAAGAGTCAACAATAAATAAATACAACAACAAATGCTACATGAAAGAGAATAAGAAGGTGCTATTAAACACAACAGATAAGGATGCTAATTACACTCCTGCCCCTTTAGCAGAGGCTCTTCAAGAATAGAGTAATAGTGTTCTCTGCAAGATACCCCTTCCTCAGTCTGCTCAGCTTCATTAACCTGTGCTCATCAGGACACGACAACACAACATACACTAATAGACACTCATCAGGCTTAATTCCTGGCACCCCACAAGAGGCAGCTATAGATGGCCACGTCCTGCACCCCCACAAGAGGCAGCTATAGAGTGCTGTGCTAACCCTGCACAGCACTAACAGCTGGGGCTCAGCTTCTGCGCTCTGGAGTATTAGGCTGGGTGGGTGGGCTTTTAGCCTGATCTACAGTTTCCTTATTGTCTGACTGCCTAAGAGGGAAAGGTGTGAGAATAGAAAAAGAAGGAAATGAAATATATCCACAAGTCCCTCAGGAAAGCACAGAACAGCTGGACGGGAAAGAGATTTTATTTAGTATCACTGAGGATAAGGCCAGAATCCTCTACATTTGGGATCTGATCGAAAAAGTCTTAGTTGTTGCAGTAAAGAGCTTCATCAATGACAAGAGGTGGCCTTCATGTGCCAAAGCCCATTATCCTCCCAATCTCTATACAAAAGGACAGAGCTGAGACACTGGCCCAGGCCCCATTTTCCTACCAGTGATGGCAAAGGAGTTTAGAGCATGGAACAAGAGCTTCTTAGGAACAGGACTGACTTCAACTGGGCCAGTCTGACAGCCAGACTGCACACCAGAACCTTAACAGTTTAAGACTACTTAGGAAATCCAGGAAAGTGTTTTTGTCATTAAACTGTAACCAGTTAATGTGAGATTGGCTTTGGTTTCCAAATTAACCTCACAAAAACATGTTACCATTTACCCTGTTGGTGGTTTTAAAGATACAAATGTGAATAACACATTTTAAACAGAGCTCTGATAAAGCCCAAATCTAGTTGTTCCCCCCACCTCAGCTGTTGGATCTTATGTGCTTCCACAGACACGATTAAGGAGCACATGTTTATATGGATAAATAAAATATAGGTGATATGAGATTTTCTGACAAATGATTTATTAATGAAAACGTATTAACTCTAAGCTTTACTGCCAGAGAAACTTCAATATGTACAAATCAGCATGAAGTTTCCAGTCCCCAACCTTTGGTTACATGAATAAGCCGTAAGTGCCACAGAGCAAACATTGATCCTAATTGCAAAAGAAAAACAAACAAAAACCCTGTGACTCTCCTGAACCTGGTTTCTTTACACTGTATGTGGAAGACTTTGATTCTACAGCTTCTTTCCTCTTGAATAGCTTCTAAAATAGTGCCAATAAAAATGGAGCTGGGAAAAAGGACGAACAAGCCATTGTTTGCTAGAGGGACGATGCTTCAAAAGAGTAACTGGAAATTAGTCTGTCTTAAATAAAAAATAGATTTAGCCTAAGATCCTGGCATTAAGTAACAGAAGAAAAACTTCAACTCTTAATTTTCAAAATTCAAAAATGTAGACAATGCAAGGCTCCCAGGAAATCTGTAGCAGTCTCCACTTGAGTCCTGGGTTTGAACTTCCTCCAGGTGCAATGGCATCTGCTAGCCACCAAATCAACCTGGGGAAGATGCAGACAATAAAGTGACCTCAAAGCTGAGTGCAACCTTTCTTGGGATTTCACAAGAAATCTGATTGGCAAAATAAAGAAAAGTCAAAGAATAAAGACTGAAGGAGAAGAAAATGGAAGAAAACATCTAAACCCATGTCAATAAGTCGAAAGGGGCTCAGATGTACAAATGACAACTGCATATAGAGATGGGGTTGTATCCTTGATTACAAATGTGGATTATATACACATTTATATCAGCTTAAGTCAGTTCATACATTACATCCCACAATTCAAACAGGAAGTCTCTGAGAGGTAAGAGGAAGGTCCTATTTACTTGGTTCCTCAGGTCCCTGTCTTTTGACCTGGTTGCTCAGTGGTCTCTGCACTTGACTCAACAGCATGGTATATGAAATGATAAAGCTTGATGTCTGGTCCAGGAGTGGAACAGTTTCTGCATTCTTCATTGTAGTATCGTAGTAACAACTTATACACTTTTCCTAGAAAGGCCAGAACAATTTGCATAGTAAGTTATACTGATAGGAAAACCTCAAAAACAAAAATAATCAATCAATCAAACAAACAAACACACTGCTATTTTAACTTAGCTTAAATAGTATAAACTTAGATTTGGCTTCTAAAAATATAGTATGAATTTCTAATGCCTAGAAGGCTTTCCTGGACATAAACTTTAACATTTAAAAAACACTCTAAGGAGCTTAGGCTGTCCATGATCCGTTGTCCATGCATTGTCTATAGAGTTCACTGCAACCCCAGATACACACTCAGCTCCCAGAGGAGCAACATACTTGATGAACACACTGCATTCTCATAAATTTGACAGACTGAGGACTTGAGGACTGTCAGGTTTGAATTTATCTCCCCCTCCTCCACCCACTCCTATCCCTTCTTTGAATATGTGTTTTTATGCACTCTGTATACTCTCATACCCCCTTTTAGATTTCTCTATAAATAAAAGTAAAAATGGACATCGATTCTAGCTTTCTAATTTTATATATGTATGTATGTATGTATGTATGTATGTATGTGTGTGTGTGTGTGTGTGTGTGTGTGTGTGTGTGACAGGGCTCGCTATTGTCATATTATTCCAGATTGGCCTGGAACTAATGATCCTTCCAACTGGCTGGGATTCTAGGCACATACCCCATGCCTGGCTAGAGACCTCACTCTAAGATGACAAACTTAAGTCAATATCATGACTGAAACTCTTCCAGGAAACAAAACCAAAGCTCTGCAGAACCTGCCTGCTTAAGTGCTCTGTCACTTCCCCAGCTCCAGGCAAACCTTTCTTACTATGATCCACCCAGACTTAGCAAGTGTTCCTCCTGGATCGTACACATCCATCTAGATACTAAGTGTCAAGACTATCTCCTACTCACCAACATTCAGTTTCCTCTCAGTAAGGAAAGTGTGCATGTTGTAAATGTCTCTCATCAATTCTGCATCCCCAAAGGTGAAATAAACCACATCACGTTCAGCTGCAGCAGCTGCCAGTATCTGTATCAAGGCTGTAGCAAAAAGAACAGGCAGTTATGTCATGGCGCTTCCTATCGATATACCAGTAACTCAACCAGCTACATAAGCTGGTATGGCACAGACTTATCCTGGATTAAGGATTTACAAACCTAATGCATATGTTATCAGGTACAGTGAACACAAGATAACACAAATTATGACTCCTAGGTATGCTCTGAGAATAACATTCAAAAGCAGCAATCTCACAGTTACCTTCTCTGGACCATAAAAAAAGCACACTTGAAGCAGCAAACCAAGGCATAAAGGTAGTATTTATAATTACTTCTATTAATCTTGAATTATTTTTCTTTTTGTGAAATTAAATAATTTTGTCACATTACACACTCACAGCCCTACTTGGGAGGTTCTGATGAAGTCACTGACTGCTACAGGCTCTTCCCACACAGGCTAAGCATCCTGCATCCCTCCAGCACTCACTCATACAACCCTGCATCCCTCCAGCACTCACTCACACCACCCTGCATCCCTCCAGCACTCACTCACACCACCCTGCATCCCTCCAGCACTCACTCACACCACCCTGCATCCTTCCAGCACTCACTCAAGACCACCCTGCATCCCTCCAGCACTCACTCACACCACCCTGCATCCCTCCAGCACTCACTCACACCACCCTGCATCCCTCCAGCACTCACTCACACCACCCTACATCCCTCTAGCACTCAGACCACCCTGCATCTCTCTAGCACTCACACCACCCTGCATCCCTCCAGCACTCACATTCATCTGTCCCACTACAGCGACACAGTGTTTCTAAAGATGCTGAAATGAATAGCCCCTGGTGCATTAGAACAAAAAAACAACTGAGAGCTACTACTTCCAATCAAGGCTACAAATCTGCTATATTTAAGAAAGAGGAGAAACATTAACTTATGCTCAAATGGCCACTAGGTAAATGCAGTTTCTGCCAAGCCTAACAGTCTGAATTCAACCCCCACCCAGATGGTAGAAGTAAAAACTGGATTCCCACAAGTTGTTCTCTGCCCTCTACATGTAGTGTATGCATACACACATAATTAACTAAAATTACAAATGAGTGTGCTATTTTTATCTTTTTAAAAAGTAAGTTCTTGCCGGGTGGTGGTGGCACATGCCTTTAATCCCAGCATTTGGGAGGCAGAGGTAGGTGGATCTCTGTGAGTTCGAGCCCAACCTGGTCTACAAGAGCTAGTTCCAGGACTGACTCCAAAGCTGCAGAGAAACCCTGTCTTGAAAAATCAAAAAAAAAAAAAAAAAGAGTCAGGTCTTACTTTGTAGGTTCAGGCTGGCCTTGAACTCACAATTCTCTCCCTCAGTGACTTGCATGAGTGCTGGGATTAGAACAGTGTGCTACTATGCCTACTGCTATTATTTTTGGCAAGGCATGTGAGGTTCTAAAACACCATCCAAAGCCTGTCCTGCTTTTTAAACCATATTTACTGAGCATTATAACCTGGAGATACCATGACTAGGTTTCATTAATCTTATAATATTGAAAGTAATTAATTTCAAGTTTTAATTAAAATTGCTCAACCAACTTATGCATACATTAAAGCTTCAGAAGGCCCAGTTTTAAAAGGTTCCTAGTTAACCTTAAAGTGCATATAAAAAAATGAAAACTAATGAATTGTCATTTTTCTCTACCAAAACAGATCATGTTTTTCTTTTTAGAGAGAAAGGAAAGCTGGCTTAACATGCTAGGAAAGGGCCCATCAGTCGGTCTTGACAGCAGACCTGCCTTTGTTCTAGTCATCTTATTGAGCAGACATACGCTGGACCAGGAGGGTTTAGAGACAGGCATCCATGTCAGTCCCCATCTCTGCTAGCTGTACTCAAACACTTTGGCTTGGCTCTCTCGGCCTTGTTTTCTCAGTTACACAAAGGAGTTGAACTAAATGATCCTTAGAAACTCTCAGTAAGGATTCTCTAATTACTGTTATAATTTTTCTGCCTGTATCAGATGTTAAGACTGTAACTACACAAATGAAATTTCCAGGAAGATAAATTAATCTTAAATACATCATTAAGTCATTGACAAAGTATTTTAAATTTTTCATTGTTTATTTTATGTGTATTTAGTGTTGCCTGCATGTATGTCTGTGTGAGAGAGTCGGAGCCTCTGGAACTGGAATTACAGACAATTGTAAGCTGCGATGTGGGTGCTGGGAATTGAACTCGTGGTCCTTTGGAAGAGCAGCCTGTGCTCTTAACCACCAAACCATCTCTCCAGTATTTTAAATGGCACTATCTACTGCACCTGCTATCTATGACATCTCCAAGGTCTTTGCAAACCTCTAGAATTAAACATTATGATTTAAGTGAATTCTCTTGCATTAGAAGTTAGATGAGAATAAATTTAATGGGATATGGAGACAGATGCCAAGTCTGCTATAAAAGCTTATAATTCTAGCTCAAGTATACATAGGTGCCAAAATAATCACTTATATTAACCAAGGGAGCTTGGCTTTAATTTTCTTTTTGGCAACCATGTTATACCATGAGGAAAACACAAATATGAATAAGCTTAAAAAGTAATTTACTGCATCCTGTTACAGCAAATGAACTAAGCAAATATGGGTAAGATAGGGCCAGGTATGGAGGTAAACACCTTTAATCCCAGCACTAGGGAGAGTCAGGCAGTTCCTAAGTTCAAGGCCAGCCTGGTCTACAGAGCAAGTTCTCAGACAGCCAGTGATATAGAGAGAGGCCCTGTCTCACTGAAAGGTATCAGATAATGAAAACTCGTTCGTAGGTTGTATCTGAGACTATCACATGTAATATGAGTAGTGCCTACTAATATGGAGCATATAACAGATGAACTCTACTAAGGATAAGCTCATTTAATTTTTACAGATATAGAACAAGATAATTAGTATAACTGTTATTTTGAAAAAGGCTAAGTAATTGTCCAAAGACAACTAGAAAAAATGCAGCAGAGCTGAGATTTGAACCCTGTACTCTGACTTAAAACACCATGCCCTTACCATTCCGCTTTTTCCAAGCTGCAACACAAAATCATTCTGCATGATGTCAAGCAGACTTCACCATAGGTCAGACACAAGGGTTCCTTAACCTGCTCATTTGCATTCTGAGTGTATTCCGGCAAGAAGGTTCAAATAGGACAATGTGGAAGTACTGCCCACGCCTTCCAACTGAACTCAGTCATCTGAGCTCACACCCTTGGCTGCTGACAGTCTCCATCCAGCTCTGCTTGTTAAACCCCACGGTACATGGTACATATGGTGTTTACACCAAAAAGCACTCTTGTAGACCACATCTTACATCCCGAGTCTTCCTGTCCCTGGCTACTACTGTGCTCAGTCTCACCTTACCTGCCCTCTTCCTACAGACATCACTAAGTTCCACCTTTACAGTCTACTCACCCGCTTTAAACAGTCTTTCTTCAAGCCCGCCACTCTACCTGCAATGCTGTAGCACTTTCCTCACTCTGGCATAAGATACCTATGTCTGAAGGACAGAAAGACTCCCAGGCTAACAGTACAGCCAGCCCATCACAGCAGGGAAGGCGGGGCAGCTAAAGCATGGAGCGGCTGGTCACTCTGTATGCTCAGCTGCTCTCCTTTGTAGTCAGCCCAGCACCCTGGCCCACTGAACAGTACTGCCCATATTTAGGGTGGGTCTTCCACCTTAATTAACCTCAACTAGAAACCCCAAAATAGATATGCCCAGAGGTTTCCACGGTGACTCTAAATCCCATCAAGGTGGTCTTAAATCTGGTTAGAATACGGAACTGGTAAGTTGATAGCTGTGTGATGTGAAGCTGACTACCCACTCTCTATGCCTTAGTATGTCACCTATAAAAACAAAAGGTTTTCCTAGGTTGTTGTGTGCTTATACAACAAATGACTAATTTACTGCCATGTCTGATGACCCATTAATACACCTAGTACATCTCCTAGAACACAGAATGCACTCAATATATCACCTTACCTCACAATAAGAATATAATGTCTTTGGAGGAAGACAACTTCACTAGTCCTAACATATCCCTGCTGTGTTCCTTTGTGAGTCTGTCTACAACCTTGGCTTCCCAGTTTTACGAAGAGGGTTCCAAGAGTAGCAGCTATGCAAACACAAAGAGACAATGCAATGGTTCTTACACCTGACTGATCACCTTCCACTTAGACTATGAAACAAAGTATGTAAGCCATTTCCAGATCCAGAAACCCAGTACCATCTCTTATAACTGATAACAAACACTCCACTCATCCTTGACCTTGCACTGTCATATAAAACAATGGGCCACAAAAAGAACAATTCAGGAATGTTACATGTATTCTTACTCAGGGAAACTGAGACAGAAAAAGAAGCGTGGTCTATTCCCATAGAGGAGCAAAGTACGAAGGAACCTGAGATGACAAAGTGAGGTGATCTGTTCCACAATCTATTTTCAGGATTCATCTTTCTGATGTTTACACCATATTTCCACAACTGCCAATTAAAGGATTATCAGGTCAAGTTAACCATAGCCTGGCAGAAAATGACTCACTGGCACTATCTCGTTACCATTTTTGATTATTAATTTTTCTGGAGTTTAGCTTTTTGTTGTTGTCTGTGTTTTAAGACAAAGTCTTCTATGTAGCCTAGGCTTACTAATTCACAGGCCGTAGCTGCTCAAGTACTGGGATTAGAGACATGTATGTCCCTTCATGACTGTCTTGAGTTTAGCCATTTCGATTCTAAAATAGCAAAGAAATTAATAAAGACATTATTAAGGTTTTATTTAAATGGACATTAGGATAGTCAAATAGAAAATAAATGTATACCAAGTTTCTGTATCTCACCAATCTTTCACTTAATATGTCAAGAAGAGACTCACTGGAAATCTCAGCTAAAGAACAATATACTGGGTATGTTCATTTGGTCTCATGGGTGGAAGAGTATCCAAGTTGGTCTGATTAGAGTATTTCTATGGGGTTCTTTTTTTTTTTTTTAAATCTTGGGCTATTCAACTGCCCTGCTTATTAAGTCTGCAACTATTTAGTTTTAGTTTCTGCCATGTAGACACAACCTGATGAAAACTAGAGGATGTGACTACCACACTGAGTTGCCTGCAGGAGAGAACCAATATACGTGATGCAGAGATGGAGAAGCTGATCCCAGGATCTAATCATTTATAAGGCCAATTCCATGAGGGCTTCAGCAGTCAAGTTATTTAGTAACTCCTTCTAGGTGGAAAGATCCTTCCCTCCTTTCTGGTAGAAGGGATAGCCTCCATTAGAGTCAGGATTCTTTTCTTCTTTACTCTACCACTGATCTACACACCTATCCACACAAAGAACTTAAACACAGCATTTGTGAGGAGATGGATGCTCTGATGTAGCTAAGACTCAAGTGGAGACTGAAAGGGGTGGAAGGAACTAGTCAGGTACAGATAAGCATTTAGAATGTACAGAGTCTTAGAGTAAAGACAGGTCCCCAGAGGTTGCTTGTAAGGCGACTCGGCGACGCGGTGCTGTGAGCTCGCTGGCTCGGAGCCAAAGCGCCATTTGCCGTTTCTCTCCTGACAACTTCTGCTCATGCGTGCATTTGTATAGGGCATCGTATGAATCGACCAATCCGGTCATCACACGATCGTGCCAATTTGGCCTGAGCCTATCAGGCGATGACAGCTCAGGGCTTTGTTTGGCACTGCTTATAAGCAAGCCGCGCCTGGGATCGGGGTCCTTCTGCCTTTCCTATCCTCAAGACTGTGTGTCCCAATAAAGTGCATTCTGAGAAGAATCCTGTTGTGGTCGTCTCTTCCGCTGGCAGATGCGGCGAGTCACAGTTGCTGACTAATAATCAGCTGTGCAGAAACACTGACGCATATCTTATTTGTGAGTCACTTACTAGGCAAGGCTCAGGGAAAGAAAAGAAACTGCACAGGACTATGGCATCAAGACACTCTTTAATACAGTAAGCTAGCAATGGCATAATTAGGAGGCAAGTAAATACCTTGTGGAGATAGTAAAAAATAAAGTAGGAGGGAATCATAAGGAAACACCGACAAAAAAAAAAGTTAGGGGCACTTTAGGATATTGACTATACCTTACTTATGATGGCCTATGTCTCAACAAACTCATTTCTGTTAAAAAAAAAATCCTAAAATGCACTTACTCATCCACTTTACTGAACATCCTAGCCTAGTGCCACAGCACTGTGGAGTTTCAGGTGTCACTGCTCATGATTGCAATGCCTGGAAGCTGTGGCATCCTACTGTTGTCCAGCACCATGAGATGCTGTGAGACAATGGCTTTATCCTGTAAAGATTTGTTTCTTGTACTTGTTTAATAAAATGCTGATTGGCCAGTAGCCAGGCAGGAAGAATACGTGGAGCAACCAGACAGGAAGTAGAGGCAGGGTGATGAGAACAGCAGAATTCTAGGAAGAGGAAAAGGCAGTCTGGAGTCGTTACCCAGCTGCAGAGGAAGCAAGATGAGAATGCCTCACTGAAAAAGGTACCAAGCCACGTGACTAACAAAGACAAGAATAATGGACTAACTTAAGATGTAAGAATTAATAAGAAGCCTGAGCTACTAGGCCAACCAGTTTATGATTAATATAGACCTCTGTGTGTTTCTTGGGACTGAATGGCTGCGGGACCATGGGGGACAGAAACCTCAGTCAACAATGAGAGTACTATTAGATCACATATTTCTGCCTAGGAAAAGATCAGATTTGAGACTTGAAGCTCATTTTCTACTGAATGCCTGAAGAAACACTGTGAGCCAGGGACCATCAGCGGAGTTCAGACTCACAGGCTCTTTCCTGAGCCTTCCAGAAAAACAGGGCCCAGCAGGCAGGAGGGCATACAGCCTCAATACTGGGACAGAGTACAACAGGTTATTTGCTGCTTCTGGGGGTTAGCACAGAGCCCTCTGCTCTCCTAGTCCTAAGGCCATTGGTTGCCTGGGGCAGCAGTTGTAATAAATGACAGTGGATGAATTAAGAGATGAAAGTCTTCTCTTTATATTTTTCACAATAGATCAGGTGTGGTGGAGCATGCCTGTAACATCAGCACTTGGAAGCCGAGGCCAGATCCTTAGTTCAAGACCTGCCTGGGCTACACAGTGAATTCAAGGTATACTGCTAGGGTACACAGGAAAACCTTGTCTCACCAAAACAAACAAACAAAAACCCACTGACTAAATAAATAAAAGATTATACTAATGTACAACTAGAGAAGCTAACATTAAGAAGCTTCACAGTAAACTGAAACTTTCACAGTAAACTGTGAAACTTGTGTATTATTAGGCAACATATGCCTCAAACATACTTGCTTCTATTTTTTATTAAAGACATAAAAGCTTAAGGATTTGTATACACCCGTATTCTCCATAAAACGTCTGATAAGTTTTTGTTTTTACAAAAACAATATAATACATATAACAACAACCAAAAAAAAAAGCCCATAACAAAAAGCATATATGTTATGTCTCTATTGCTGCTCAGAGGAAACTGTAATTATTTTTTGCACATAAACAGATAAACATAAAGAACCACAGATTGTATGTGCACTGTTTTATATGCATATATAATTTAATTTTTAAAATGATTCACATGGTATGTTTGTTCACTTTCCATCTATGTATGAATATTCCAAAAACAACCTTTTATTTCAGCAGATGTATTTCTGTAATGGTTTAATGTGTAATATTTTATTTCATAAAAATCAAAGTGTAAGTAGTGGTATAGTACTTGCCTAACATGCAAAAGGTCCTGGGTTTGATCCACAGCACAGTAAGTAAACAACACTGAACAAAATCATGGTGTAGATGACCAATATCCTACTGCAGGGCATAATGACAAGTATTCTAATGACATTCAAGCAAGTGCATAGGAGAGAGTTAGAGTAACTCCTAAGACTGAATCTAAGTAACTGAGAAAATGAATCAAAATAGAAACCTCTGAACACTACCTGAGGGACAAGCAAGGCTGCAGTGAGAGAAAGGGTTTTTAAGCCACAAAGGAAAGGAAATAGATGAACATGTTTATAAAGCTTTCTACTGTCCAGCACAAATGACCACGGTTTATGGCAGACCAGGTTTCTGGATTGATGATATGAATCTGGTCATTTATTTTATTTAAGAGAAAAACAGAAAAAAGAAGTACCTGTCACAAGATCAATAAGTCCAGAGTGAAAAACTGGCTTCTTCAAACAAATTCAAGAGGATAAAGAATTTCATAAAATAAATCTCACAAATTCCTTCTTTTGTCAATTTTCAAACATCAAAAAATACGCCAGGCAATTTGTGTTTGAACTTGAAATGAGGGGACAAGAAAGGCTATTCTAAAGATACCACAAAAATGTGAACACCTAAAATTAACTCAATATGGCATTGAACCAAAAAATATGGGAAAAAACCTGAGGAAAAAAATGCCTGTAACATAGGCAATGAACACTTAACATTTTAAATTTATTTTTTGTTTTTTGAGACAGGGTTTTTCACTGGCTGTCCCAGAACTTACTCTGTAGACCAGGCTGGCTTTGAAATCAGAGAATTGCCTGCCTCTGCCTTCCAAGTGCTGGGATTAAAGGTGTATGCCTTTTTTAATGTATCAGAAAAAACAATTCATAAAACCAAAAATGTACAATAAACAGGAAAACTACTGAATAGCAGAGTAGCTGAAGACTGATACATCTTATCTTCCTGAGGTTCATCCTATAGACCTTCAGGGACAATCTACATCAAATATCAAAATGTAACGGACACATATTCTAGGAGGTAATCTTACTTGAAGAAATTTATCCTGAGAAGGTAATTATGTGCAACTTAAAGTAAAACAGTGCACAAACCAATCGTACTGAGTAGAGAATCTCTGATATGTGATATATGTGTGTGTATAAATGTATATGTACATAGGACAGAATAATGTGGGACCATTAAAATAATTGGCAATAAGTCTATACTTTTTGGTATTAAAAACTATCAGAGTGCAGGTTTTAAAAAGGGGCTATGGAATGAAATTATGGGATGAATGCACTCATGTCAGATGGATACATCAAATTTTTTCATAAAGCTTTTCCTGTAGACCAGGCTTGTCTCGAACTCATAGAGATCCACTTGCCTCTGCCTCCCGAGTGCTGGGATTAAAGGTGTGCGCCACCACCTTCATAAAGCTTTTCAAATGTATGGCCACCAACATGTTGCTAGTGAGTTTGGCGATGTTTATATACTTGATGGTACTTTTCTGGGGTTCGGAACAGTGACTGCCACTTTTATGAAAATAAGCTTTTCATTATGGAAATGATTCTGCTGCGACAGACACACCTATTTCCTTCCTAATAAGCTGGGTTTTATCTGTGCTTAGTTTGGCTGTCAAGGCCAGCTATTCCTTACATTTGCCATGACTGTTCCTACTGCTTCCTGGCGACTCCCAGCTTGCTCTTAGTACTATGTTCCTGGAGGAAGCACAGAAGACACTAAGAACTGCTTTAGGTTAGTTTTTGTGGTACTAATGAGGTGCTTCAGATAACCCCACCTGTTTTGATTAGTTCTTTGTCAATTTGAGGCAACCTAGAGTCAAGAGAAGAGGGAACCTCAATTGAGAAAATGCCTTCACCGAACTGGCCTATGGTCAAGCCCGTGGGGCATTAAAAAAAAAAAAAAAAAAAAAAAAGATTGATGTGTGAGGATCCAGCTCATTGTGGGCAGAGGACCACTCCTGAGCAGCTAGATGCTACAGGAAACCAGGCGGAGCAAACCACAGGAAACAATACAGGAAGCAGCACCCTCCATGGCCTCTGCCTCAAGGGTCTTGCCTTGAGTTTCCATCTGAGTTCCTTCAACAATGGACTGTGATGTGGAAGTGTAAGCTGAAACAAACCTTTCCTCTCCAAGCTGCTTTTGGTCAGTGTTTTATCACAGCAATAGAAATCTTAACTAAGACACCAACCCCCTAGGAAGACCGAGTTCAGCCATATGGGCAATGATTTAATCAGCACACCTATGTAATGAAAACCCACTCTAAGCACCAAAAGTGAACAGAATTTTATGGCTGAACACATTGACATTTAAGGACAAAGTGGTGATTTAAGTTGTCAAAGTTCCCAACTGTCTTCCAGGCTTTATCCTAAGTGTATCTTTTCTGTTCAAAGTATGGCACTTAACAATTCTGTGTATTATTCCAGTGAATTTTCAAACTTGAAGGGATCAGGAGGCAAAATGCAAGTAGCCTGGGGACGCTGCCTTCCCCCTCGCCCCCACGCTTAAGGCTATAGTCTGAATAAAGGCAGCATGTAGAAGACAATGCCCTAACCTGTACTCATTCCAGGAAGGTAAGTGTCAGAACTGTAATGTGGAACTTCTAGCTTCTGTCAGATCAGCTGGGATGAAATGGAGTAGTGTTCACCCTTAGCTAATGACACGACTACTTTCTACATTTGATGCTTTCAAAACTAGTAGATGTAGATGCTATCACTATAAAGGGCTAGTAGCTCTGCCAATAGTCTTCTGCAATGTCTCATCCTTCGTATGCAAATGCTACTCACGCAGCTCCCCTAGGCTGTATTGCCACTGTGCTGTACATATCAGAGTATCAGCCACCACATCCACATTTCTCCTTGCCTTCCTGCTATACACTGTGCTGTGACTGTCAAGAAGAAGGACCGCATCTTATTTGCCTTGTATTCACAGCATGGCAGATGGTCCATCTGGTTAGTGAGTGAGGAAGTTCAGTGAATAGGAATGCCCCTAGGCATCACTCCCGTGAACAAAGCACTGCAGTGGGCATTTGGTTTGAAACTTCAGAGTTGGTGTCACTGTTTTCTTTCCCATGACCTTTCTACATTCAGCTAAACACTATGGGATCTGGTTGACCAAAGGGATAAGCAACCTCTGCATGGAAATAGTAACCAGAGCTAAGAATTCCTTCTAACACAGCAAGAAAAAGAGGATGATGCCAAACATTCTTTTTCATCCTTAGACTTTTATAGTCTCCAACGATACAACACTAGATTGGGTTTCCAAGACAGATTAACTCCTCTCTCCAGCCCTCTTACCCCAGTTAGCAAGCTACTACCTTTGTCTACAGTGACTGACTTACCTTTTAATCGAGCATCACCCCCAAAGGCACCACAGCCCCAGTTTCCTGTGGCCACTGCAGAAAGATTCTCGGGAGGAACTCCAGGACGGAGAAATCCACAGTAAGCCTGCAGGATAAAGAGATACAACAGTCCATGAGCAACCAGACACCAAGAGCATCCACTGTGGGAAGGGCTGCGATCAGCATCCATTGTCAAGTTTTTGTTCTTCTTCCCATTTTTCTTAGGACCAAAATAAAAGGGACAAATAGAAAAGGAGTAAGATGGGGAAGACAGTAAAAAGTGAAAAATTCTAGTATTTTTTTAAAAATGTAACTGCTTTGATGTTGGGCAAAAAAAATCCCTCACACTAACGTAAGTCTTACTTGCTCTATCCAACTGAAATGAGTAGAAACGGGACTACTAGACAGATTTCAAGAATCCCTTGACAAAGCACCAGGAATGAAAACTCCCAACAAGCCCTTATTCCACACTTTTGTAGACTTCTATCAGTGCTTTCGACTTCCATGGAGTCAGAGTTAATTAAGTGCTTCCCTGGGCTTGGAGCATCAGAGTTAGTTTTACAGGTTCCGCCTTTCTACATCCAGCTAAATAAGACACTGGGGTTAGACTAAGACCACAGCTTTAAAAGGGATTCTTATATTCTGAAAAGAGAACAAAATGGCTTTTTTTAAAGATCTCTCTCAGTCCCACTCTCCAGTTTCACAGCTCTGTTCTAAACTAGACTACTTAAAAGTTTGCCAGTAACCCCCCCTCCCAATCCACAAAGCACCATGTATCCTAAGGGTGTTGGAAAAGTAGTAACTAAATGAAAAGCTCATTTTGGACACAAGAAGACCCTAGTTTAAGGTCTCTAAGTTTCTGCTTTTTATTTCTTTGCTATCAGTCATGTCAGTCTTCCTACCTCAGATGAGGTAGAGGCTTAACGTAAAATCAAAACAAATCTCTAGGATCTCTCAGGTATCAACCAAGGACAAAAACATTTCAACTGAAAGAATGCTCTGTGACAAATGTCCCTAGAGATAAAGCAAGAACAAAGAGAGTCACTTCTGTGAAGCCTGTATGAAGAAATACAGTAAATCGCTCTCCTAAGTCTCCATGAAGGTAAAAAATGTATCTTACACACTGTCTGGACGGATTAACAAGGCTATTCCTTCTACTCCTTCTAGGCTGTAAATCCTGAAGGTTATTAACTATATGTTGTTGTCAAAGCGTTATTCAATACCAAGGTACAGAGCCCATAGAAGAATGCACAGGTTACATACATAACCAGATGGACTGAGTCTCTGAAATCCCTTTCAGGTCAACATTATGAGAGAGCACCATTTGTTTTCGGCAGGTTCTTCAAAGATGAAGAATCTGACATTCATTACATGAATGCAAGGGAGAACAACCCTCTGTCAGAATAAACAGAACTACCACTGTTTCCTGTCATTTTGTCCTAACATGCCTAAACAAAGATGAGTTCTCAGCCTCTCAAGTTTATGTTTTTGTCTTATATTACTGAGTGGTTTCAGTCTCTTCCCTGCTATTGTAATCATCCTGCAGGAGAGATAACACTAAAGACAGACACTTGTGTTTCTCCCTTTGTCCATTAGAATATTCAAACAATGGACCTGAAAGTCCTCCAACTTCCCCAAAGATCTCATGCTGAAGGAAGGAAAGGGCTAAAGCCCAGTTACAACTAGAGGAGGAACTTGCCTCCCAGAAGATTTCACACACTTCTAACAACTTATTGGACAACTCTGAAGGGCAGATGAGCAATGACAATAATGGATCAATGATGAGTGGAACCAGAGCTGCTTACTTATATATACTCCCTACTCTACTTAAAACTAAACCTCGTATCAAAACCGTTATTTATTTTCCTTCTCAACATGGCCACATTTAACACATCTTTTTTTTTTTTCTTCTGTTTTTCACGGCAATCTCTCTCTCTTTCTCTCTGTTTTTTTTTTTTCCAAGACAGGGTTTCTCTGTATAGCTTTGGAGCCTGTCCTGGCACTCTCTCTGCAGACCAGGCTGGCCTCAAACTCACAGAGATCCTCCCTACCTCTAGCTCCTGAGTGCTAGGATTAAAGGCGTGCGCCACCACTGTCCAGTTGAAGCTGTTTCTTTATAGTACTGGAGATGGATGTTTCAACTTTGTGTCTAGACTGGCAGACTTTAGAACAGTGGTTCTCAACCTTCCCAAAGCTATGATCCTCATGTTGTAGTGACCCTCAACCACAAAATTATTTTTGTAGCTATTCTTAACTAATTTTGCTACTGTCATGAATCATAATGCAAATGTCTGTGCTTTCTAGTGGTCTTAGGTGATTCCTGAGAAAAGGTCTTTCAACACCAGAGGCTGCAACCCACAGGCTGACAGCCACTGCCTTAGAAACTCTAAAACTGTCTCTAAAGAACTGGGGGTTAAGTCATTTCAACGAGCAAAAATAGCTTAGTTTAGTGATGACCAGGCTTAACAATGGACAGTTTAAAACACTTAAATTATTAGAAGTAACAGCTAACATAAAATATTGTATTTTCTTGAAAAGTGCTCTTGAAAAAAATGGCCACAAAAAAACTCTGAAACTGAAGTTAAAATACATTTAATGATTTTTTTTATCAAATACTATCAGATAAAACTTGTGAAAAATAATTAGATAGAAACTAGATGACTTAGAATTACATACTAGTATATACAAAGGACTGGTTAGCATGATTAAATGTAAATGCTTTCACTTTGCTAAGTCAAGCATTTGTAAATCCAGTAGTACAGTAGTCTCCTAGCAACCTTTAGGGGAGTGTTACAGGATTACCACCAAGGATACCAAAGTCCACTTGTGTTCCAGACCGCGCACTATTATATGGCCTACACAACCCTCCAGCATTCTTTAGGGTTTAAATCATGTCTAGCTTTGCAGACAGCTGCTACAAATGTATGAATTAGCAAGTAATAACAAAAATATCTATACATGTTCAGAATGAATGAAGTAAAAAGTTTTCAATATACATTTTATTGAGTCTACGGGTGCAGAATCCAACAGAGATGGAGGGCAAACTGAAGTAAGATGTCTGAACTCCCTTAGAGAGTTTTTCCAGGGATGTCCCTTCTTTAGGAGGTTAGCAAATCCCGAAAGTGTTGAAATTCTTTCACTCGTCACAGCAGAAACAGAACTTAACACTGGTGAGAAAAAGAGATTAAAAAGGGGGACACAATCTCATAATTTGTCAAGTCCTCACTCCATAAAGTTGTTAGGAGTTCTCCACAGCATCGTATTGATGAATACTTTCCACCCCCAACTAAAGCTGCAGTGTTTGAGGAAACTGGGAGAAAAGAAAACCAACTTGAACTTCAGCCTTGCACTCACCTTTGGTCTCCTGATATGCTTCAACACAGAAAGTTATTCATCCTAATAAATTACTCAAAAAGAGGAAAGCATTCATACCCAAGGAGAATAAGGAGAACAAACACCTATATGCTAGAATGAGAGCAGATGAAGGAAGGAAGGGAGAGGACAAGAGAAAGGTAACCTTGGATTCCTGAAGGTCCCAATGCGAAGTGTTGAAAACAAAAAAAAGTAACAGAAAAATACTGTCACCTAGAATTAAAAAGTAGAGACTGATTAGGAAAGAGTGAAGACAGAGAGATGAGGGAGGAAACAGGAAAGTGAGGAAGACGTGAGAGAGCAGGGAGTTGACAGACAGAGCTGGTCATGGAGGATCAGCACAAACGTGTACACGCAGACACATAAGCACTCTGGGTATTTGTGACACATTCAAGTAGATACATGTTGAGAAATAATGCTCTTGTACACTGTAAAGATTTATCACTTGTATTAATTTAATAAAATGTCGATTGGCCAATAGCCAGGCAGGGAGTATAGGTGGGGCCAGCAGACTAAGAAAATTCTGGGAAGAAGAAAGGCAGAGAGTCAGTCACCAGCCAGATGCAGAGAAAGCAAAATAAGAATGCTGCACTGAGAAAAGGTACCAAGCCACATAGCTAAACATAGATAAGAATTACAGGTTAATTTAAGTTTTAAGAGCTAGTTAGTAATAAGCCTAAGCTAATAGGTCAAATAATTTATAATTATTATAAGCCTCGTGTGTTGTCTTTGGGACTAAACAGCTATGAGGAAGGGTGGATTAGAAACTTCTGTCTACAGACACTTTTTTTTTTTTTTTTGGTTTTTTCGAGACAGGGTTTCCGTGCAGCTTTGGAGTCAGACCCGCAACTAGCTCTTGTAGACCAGGCTGGTCTCAAACTCACAGAGATCCGCCTGCCTCTGCCTCCCGAGTGCTGGGATTAAAGGCACGCGCCACCACCGCCTGGCCACACAGATACATTTTATGTTTCACTATCATCCAAATATATTCTTTCCTCTAGATTAATAATTATTGTTCCTGGAGAATTGCTTATTTATATGAAGTTAACCTATCATACTAGTTTAATTGAAACTAATGAACAATTGATATAGAAGTTTTTGGTATTCTGTGGTTTCTTAAAAAGACTCTTAATTTTTTGGAAAAGAGAATAAAGTTATATTACTAAAGAGCCTTAAAATTATTCTCTGCTTAGTCATAATACACTCTGTAAAGCTCTGAGTATCTGGGTGTATAAAGACACTGATGGGTATGTTATATCACAGAGCAAACTGGGAAGTCAGTAAACTATTTAGAACTAGGATAGTTGTTAAGCCAGAGCTTATCAACCCAAACAATTATAAACATTTTTTTCATGATGATAAGAAAACATGAGAGATGCCAATACACTCAGATGAAATAGATGATAAAATAGGATATTATAGGTAATTTTTGGGTACATTTATATGACTATATTTTATGTGGAAAGACCTACTACAAAAAAACTGTTTGAAAGGGAAAATTATGGATGGCTTTTTGTCTTTGAAATAACTATATGGTAGCAGATAGTTCATCCTACTTCTCATTTATTTTGTCTATGTGTACATGCCAGTGAGCATCCAGTTATGCCTGTGGTGTTTGGGGACAACTGGGGAAAATCAGTTCCCTCATTCTACCATGTGGACTCTAGGGCTCCAACTCAGGCCACTGGAACTAGTGGCCAGTGTCTTTACCTCAAGACATCTTACCAGTCCATTTTCTCATATTTTTAAATGACTATAAAATGAAAGAAGTCAGTTGAGTGCAGTTTTCTTATTTGTAAAATAATAAAAAAATGGATCAGATATCTTCATGGTTTTTGGTTCTATGTACCAAGAAAGCTAAAGAAAAACTTTCTAGATATGATACATTTCAAACTAAGACTCTAAAAAAAGAATGTGACATAGACTTTGAGATTATCAATGATCAGATACTAAACTTCTTAGAAATATCAGCAGAAAGTACTGATTGGTTTTGTTAGAAAGCTTTGATTTAGTAATAATCCCACTCTGACTATGGATCCCAAGAAGAATCAATAAAATAGGAAACAACTGCAATCAACTCTGTTCAATTTCGATCCCAGAAGGCTCCAGGAAATGTATTCATAGTGTAACCTCACCTAAACAAGTCTATGAGGACACACACAACATCTCATTGGCATCTCATTCTTCCCTTGCAGAGAGATATCTGACATTTTTACAAGCTGGAGACACAAATCTTTCCAACATCAGTGTCTAAAATGTCAATCAGCTGATCTCTTCCAGAATTAAAAATACCTTCCCAGTATCATCTGGACAAAGTGAGATTAATTCCTGTTTTTGACAGAGCAGCTCTTCTTGCGGGTCCTGATGTAGGTCTAACAGGACAGGTGAGCCTGCATGGAGTGACCTATTCTAGAGGTTTCTATTTCAAGGGTAATCTGCTCAAGAACACCTAGTGGCAAACAGGATGCTAGAGATAGGATGTACACACTGCATTCTGGCTGCAGACTTTGATGCTTGATTAGAAAATGTACTACTCTCCCACCTTCTCTTCCATAAAGGATGCAAAATATTTATGCAAATTATCACTAATGTGATCTCTAATATGTTTGCTCTAAACGTAAGTTCACAAAACATAATGAAAAGGTATGCTCCACCACCATCCAGCTGTACTTCCCTTTTATGTGATTGTTGATGCTTGTGTCAAAATTCACAAGTCTGTTTAAAATGTAAGTGTGATTAATGAGGAACAGAATTTAATTTAGGAAGCCCATAGTTTGTTTTCTTTGGTGTTTTTTTTTTTTTTTTTTAGTGTGCACATGTGTGAGAATCTGTGTGTGGTGGCCTGAGGTGCTGCTAAGTGAAGTCCTCTATTGATGCATCCTATTTTTTGAGACAAGGTGTCAACTGTAGAGCTTGCTGTTTTAGCTAGATGGCTGAGCACCAGGAATGCAAGTCTCTGTCTTCCCATCTAGGGTTACAAGCACATGTCAGTTTTTATATAAGTCTTATGTAGGTACTGGGGATCTAAACTCAGGCCTCATACTGCAAGCACTGTGCCCACAGAGCCACCTTCCTGGTCCCTGTATTAGTTTTTCAGATTAAAATGTTGGGCTGGTGAGATGGCTCAGTGGGTAAAGGTACCAAGCCTGACAATGTGAGCTCAATCCCTGGAATCTATATAACAGGAGGAGAGAAGTGACTCTTGTAAGCTGTCCTATAACCTCTGCAAATACACTGTGGACATTTAACAAAATTATTTGTTGCTTTTCTCTTTCAGCGAGAGAAACAATTTTGTTGAAATGACAAATATTGTGAATATAGTCATTAATAAAAGATACATACATCCAACTCAGGTATGGTGACACAAGCCTGTAATCTCAACACTCAGAAGGCCAAGGCAGAAGAATTATAAGTTCAAGGCCAGTCTGCACTATAATAATAACCCTGTCTCAAAAGGGGGAAGAAAAAGGAACACACATTTATCAATTGGCTCCCCACATGACAGGCCCAGAACCAGGTGCTTTCTCGGTATTAGTTTACATGTCGATCAGCTGTATTAAATCTGCAGTATTTTTTTTTGTTGTGTGGTAATTTAATAAATATGTTAGGAGACAACCTTAAATTTCCTTTAAAAGTACATCAGTCGAAAAGGAACACTGGGAAGATCCATTGAGTACACCGACGCAGTCCAAGTTTCTGAGAACAGAAAGGGGTACCATGGCACATAACTGTAGGACAGCAAGACAGGGAAGATTCTAAGTCATGAAGACTTAGAACAAGGTGGACAGTCTAGAGCATCAGACCTGTTAACTATTTTTTGTAGGAAAAATCTACATTTTATGAATTTTGACACAAGCATCAACAATCACATAAAAGGGAAGTACAGCCGGATGGTGGTGGAGCACACCTTTAATCCCAGCACTTGAGAGGCAGAGGCAGGCAGATCTGAAGACCTGAGATCTGGGTCAATGGTAGGATACTTGCCCAGCAAATGCAAGGCCCTGTGATCTCCTTAGCACCATGAGACAAAGAAAAAGAAAGGAAGTAGGAAAGGCAAAGAAGGAGAGGGGAAGAGAGAAAAGAGAAAAAACAAAAGTAAGCAGAAGTCAGAAGAACATGGATTTAAACCCTGGCTTGTTCACTGACCAGCTCTGGGCGTGGAACAAGTTACTCATGTCCCAGGGCTCCGTCTATCTCTAACTAGAGGTGAGAACAGCATCGCTTGTCTTTTGCAGTGGTTAGGATTAAAGCAGACCATGCGGTCTTGTACGTCTAGTAAGATGGAAGGCCACTTGAGCCTGGGAGTTCAAGAACTCCTGTGTGGCATAGCAATACATCTCAAGAGGAGGAAAGAACTCTGACTTCATGGAAAGTGCTAAGTGGAATGCCTAGTACACAGTAAATAAACACTTCATTTACTGCTGTTGCTTATATTAATCGAAAAACAACTGCAGTTGACTGAAAAACATCTTTTTGTAAGTCAAAAGTGAGACTTAACTGCATATTGACATAAATACTGGCAGATGGAAAACAAATACAAAACTGGGTCACTGTATTTAACAAAAGACAGCACATCTGTTTTTCACCTGTCTTCTCTGTTCTACCTGGCACTGGACTATCTAGGATTTACTTAGTATTTAGAAATATCTAGAAAGTGATTAATTTGTAATGTTCTGAGAAAACGGATATAATTTCTAAGATATTTAATTTATGCTTAATTATTATCATCTGAAAAATTCTTTCTGAAATACTTCCATAAGGAAGGCAGTGTGCCAGTCACGACTGACCTGAATGAAACATAACTTTGCTGTTGCAAGGTTATTTCAAGATTTGTTCTTTGTATATAGAGTGTATCTTATAAGCACTCTATATTCTATAAAAGCAGTTCTCTGATGTAGGATGTCCTTCTGTATGCTGTGACTATGTGTTTCTCTTATTGGTTGAAGAATAAAGCTGTTTTAGCCAATGGCCAGGCAGAATATAGCTAAGCAGGAAATCCAAACAAAGATAAGGAGAGAAGGAAGGTGGAGTAAAGGAGACACCATGTAGCTGCAGGGAAAGTGAGATGCCAGAGCATCACCAGTAAGCCACAACCACGTGGTGATACATAGATGAATAGAAATGGGTTAATTTAAAAGAGTGCTAGCCAGTAAGAAGCCCAAGCCATTGACCAAACAATTGTAACTGATATTAAGCCTTAGAATGATATTAAGCCTCTATCATAAAACATCTTAGACTGGAAGGCAATTGTTTCAAGGTAAAAATTTAGAACAGTAAAAACAAGTTATATTTATCTGCTTTTTTGTTGTTGTTGTTGTTGTTTGTTTTTTGTTTTGGAGTATCAGGGATGTAATCCAGGGCTTTACACATGCTAGGCAAGTACTTACCATTAAGCTACATACTAGACCAGAGCATTTAAAACGTACACAACTACCTATGAAATAGACTCCTCAGTACCAGCCTGACCTGCAGTGTCAGGAAAGCAGAGGAGAACTGTTAGCACACAGAAGAATGGGCTTTCTTCACAGCTGTACTCAGGAGACCTATTGTAAACAAATTTCAAAATTGACAACTGCTAGACAGGTTCAACTCTGCTGGCAACGTATTATTGAAACACTTTATGAGATTTATTTAAGAACACTAAACAGCCGGGTGGTGGTGATGCACACTTTTAATCCCAGCACTCGGGAGGCAGAGGCAGGCGGATTTCCATGAGTTTGAGGCCAGCCTGGTCTACAAGAGCTAGTTCCAGGACAGGACAAGACAGGCTTCAAACCCTGTCTCAAAAAAACCAAAACTCAAACAAACAATCAACAACAACAACAACAAATCCAAAACCCAAAAACCCATTAAACATTCAAACAACCTAATAAGTTATATATCAGAAAACAATTTTAGCAATAAGTTAGCTGTTCAAATGGCCCAGGAAATAATATAAATTCTATTTTAAATGCTTACTAAGTTTTAAGGGCTGGAAAACCGTGGTGGCTTGTCTCTAACCAGGCTGATTTCACTGTTGAGTATCCTTGTAAGGTTTCTGCAGAGGTAGCCAGGCTAAACCACAAAACCTGTTACTTAATAAATAACACACTAACCAAAATCCTACACTGGCAGGAATAAATAAAGAAGGGTCTGTAGAACAGAGTTAATTTCCTTGGCTATGAGAGTAATTTGAGGAACTAAAGAACATCTTAGCTGTTTTTCTTAGGCTCCAAATGTACAGAATAGAATCAGCACTCTATTTCATGAGGGAATATATTCATTATAGCAAACGGTAGTGAAGATTTGAACGAGGTATAGCTCACTTTTTATTTCTGAGATAACAAAAGAAAATGATTAGGCAGAACTATACATCATAGACTATCACAGTTTTCATTATAAATATGTCAGATTACTAAACTAATAAATAACATGTTTACTGTTCATGATAGGAATATAATTTGTGAGGTTTTAAAATATGCTTTAATCCTGATATCTGTGCACCTTATAGAGAAGTCATGTGACTGATCCAAAACAAAACAAAAATACCAAAATATATCCACAGCTTATTCCTTTCTATATATTTTACAATGATAATGTTCTGAAGCCACTAAAAGTACCTGAGGAGATAAATGCATGTGTGAGGTTTAACACTAAGCAACAGTCTATCTGGCAACACTGGCCAGTAATCAAACAATTACAAAATGGAAAGTACATCTTGTACAAGCTGACAGAACTATTAAATCAGAGGAGCTATGAGCAGATGCCCTGACACTGTAGGAATTACCAGAAAGCATTAATTTCAGCATTAATAAAATGGCAGTAAATAAATGACAGCTGCCAGATGAACTCAGAAATAAGGTTACTGGCCTTGTTAAGCTCACGTCTCATTTTCTCAGGCACAAACTGATCGAGGTAGCGTCGGAAGTGAAGAGCATCAATGGCAACAATCTCCGTGCAGCGTCGCTGCCAGTCGTCCCTGTGAAGGGACAGAAAGGGAAGAGAGATAAGGAACAGGTAGAATCCTTCAAATAAGACCCTTGCAGGAGTCATGTTGTTGACATTTTGGCAATGTTATGATATTAAAAACAAACAAACCATAGTCACAGGCCCTAGCAAAGCAGGAGGTATGCATATTGCAGACTGTTGAATAGTAAAATGAAAAATTAAGAGACAACATGAGGTGACATATTGTAAACAAGTACATCATTTACAGTGAGCCTCAGAGGTTAAAGGATTTGGGAGAAAACAAAAGGAATATTGGTTTTTGTTTTCCCCTAATACTATAGAGATAGTATTTACTCTGCTTTTGTTTCCAGAGATCTGTACTAAATCACTGGTGTGATTACTCCATACTGCACAAGAAATAATCCTGAGAAGTCGAGTGTCATAAGAAATATGTACCATTCAGTCCAACCTCATGCCTACTTACTGTGCAACTGTTAGCTATAAAAACTCTCTGTAAAAACTCACAGAAGCAGACAAGATACACAGACCACAGAAATGAAGGCCTATCTGAGGTGATGAGTTTGGAAACCCAGAAAATTAAAAACAGATCATCTGCTAATAAGCTTGCATGTATTGGTAGCCAAGCAAGTTTATACTAAAGATAGGAAACCTCAAAGCTAGTCTGTGGGTAATTATGGAGATCACACAGAAAACTGTTTCACCACAGGTATATGTGGCATAGTTAGCTTCAGCTGTCAACGTGATACACTTGGGAAGAGGGAACAACCCCCACTGGATTGGTTGGCGGGCATATCTGTGGGCCATTTTCTTAATTACTAGTTGATATGCAAGGACCTAGCCCACTGTGGGCAGTGTCATTTCTGGGTAGGTGGTCCTGAGTTGTATAAGGAAGGTAGTAGAGCAAGACAGTAAGCAGGATTGCTCATGGTCTTCTAGCTACTATAGCTAGCTCCTGTCTCTAGGGTCCTGCCTCAAGTTTCCCTTGATGATGAACTATAAACTGTAAGCCAACTAAATAAACCTTTTTTTTTTAAACCACACCAAGAGAACCCAAACAAGAACATATTTTATAAAATAAAAAGAAACTACAGCCCGGACTTGACAGTAGGACTGTGGCATAGATACAGGTACCTCCTTTTGCCAGAATGCTTTTTTTTTTTTTAATTAAAAGTGAACACAAAGTGATCTTCCTCCCCAGCTGGCATAGTAAGGTCTCTATATCATTTAGCGAGTAAGCAAAGATACTAACATATGAGGTCTATTTCAAGAAGAAAGGGAACAGCAGCAGTAATATTCACTGCAGACTTTGCTGTCAGCAAGAATGTGGCATTAGGCAAATTGTCCCAACATACATTCCCCCAGGTATCTGGTAACATGAAATATTTAAGGATAGCTAAGTGATAGTCAAAGGCTCAAACTCCAATTACAAATCATTCTAAGTTTGGGCTTGGAAGTTAACCTCTATAGCTTAGAGACAAAGAGCTGCAGAACTATGCCCTGATGGTTTTTGCCTCAAACTTGAATTTTTATTCTTCTTTTTGATGTCTGGGACATGACAATAGTGTTTTGTGTCCCCCCCCCCCCAAAAAACTGTGACACTAAATTTAAAAATAATTTAAATGTAGTCACCACATAATGGGGGAGACAATGCCATGCTCACCTAGACATCTTATGCCACCAAGTAAAACCTCCAGTGCCAGATATGGGTTAGAGGTTGTTGAGTTGTTGGCTAAAGGGTCCCATAGACTCCCAACAAACATACAGGCTGTTGCTGAGGACAACATTTACTTATGTCATCAATCATGGAGAAATCAAACTGGTGCCCAACTAGGAGCTCCACCCTTACTGACTGGTGATCATGGTGCCGGAAGGTGCTCTGCACACTACTGGAGGAGAAAAGTAATCATAATCTCACCCAGCTACAAACCCTGCGAACTGTAACAGCAACTTGCCTGCAAGATATAGATTGGTACAGCAGTGGCAGAAATGTTACAGGATCAACCAATCACGTTCTGACTGGATTTAAGGCCCACCCCATGAGATGGAACCTATACTTGACACGACACCACTAAAGTGGCCAAGAACCTGAGACCAGATATGTCACAGGCCTCGGGGAAAACCTACTATTACTATTCTGCTAAAGGAACAGAACAATAAAATTACTCCTAATGACACATTACTATACTCATAGATCGGTGCTTTGCTCAAACCTTATCAGAGTAATTAACATAGGAAACCCCCAACTGAACAACCTGCAGTGAGTAAGAGACTTTGGAACACTCAGTCCCGAATGGGATGTCTTCATCAAACCCCTCTCAATTCTCAGAGATCTATATAGAAAAGGAGCCAGAACTGATGAATGACTTCAAGGAAACTGTTTTCCAGAGACAAAAGGATTGATAAACATATGGACTCACAGAGATTGTCCTAATATATATAAGACTACAAAGTCAAACCAGACAAAATCCCAGGAGTGAGAAGGGGAGGTGGACACAAAGTCCTAACCCTCATCAAGATCTCTTTGCAACTGATGCCTGCTGAGAATGTGAAAATCAGTTTTCTTTGGTGGAGTGTTACTGGTCTATCAGCTATACTACCTATGACCTATGCGCAGTAGTAGCTGACAAACAGAAGTGGACTTCATGGGGTTTTGTTGTGGGCTTTATGGAGAGGGAGAGAGGGAGAGAGAGAGAGAGAGAGAGAGAGAGAGAGAGAACCTAAACAAGAAGTTGGGTAGGTAGAAGGAGAAAGCAAATGATCAAAATATACTGTATGAAAAATATTTTAACTGAAAAAAAAAAAACAAATTTCTGGAAAGTGCAGAGTGCAGCAGAGTCACACACACTCCTCTAGTTTCAGTCACACAACACTAAAATCAGAAACACTCACTTTTCACTCCCATCTTCATGACTCCGGGCCCAACGGTAAGTTTCAGCATAGCCTGTATATTCACTGTACTGTTCAGTACCTGTAACAAATAGTCTATTAATGGTGAAAGCATTCTACCAAAGGTGCTCAATAAGGTGAGAGTGCCGTTCCTTTCTTCCCTTTTTCTTTTCGGTATCTTGAGACAGGGTCTCTACACAGCCCTGGCTGTCCTGGACTCACTACATAGACCAGACTGGAGAGCACCGTTTTTCTTTCTATTTAGCACTGTGCCCGAAGGATAACCTAGGCCATGAGCCCACCACCCCCTTCCTGCTGTCACCAGTACAATAAACACAAGAAAAGAAATAAAAGACATAAATAATGGAAAACATATAAGCAGGGGTGTGGAAGTAGGTCCATGGTAGAACATGAACAGGGCCCTGGGTTTGACCCCAACACAAAATAACATAAAGTAAAATGTAAAACTGGCTTACACATGTCATCATTGTTTATACAGCTAATCCCAAAGAATTGCTGAGAGTGGGAAGAGAGTAGAAAAAACTCGTAACTAGGAGTTAAATCAAAGACGTCTCTCTCTATATACCAGCAGCAAATAATGAGAAAACAAAACACCAAACATCCATTAAACAGTGACAAAAAAATCCCACAAATTATCCCTGAGTAAACAAAGCAACAGATGTAGAATACTAAAGAGAAAAAAAGACCCAAATAGATAGAGAAATAGAACATTCCTTTGAAGTAGAAAATTCAATATTATCACAAGGTTAATTCTTGCTCTATGTATCCATCTCCAAACAACCTTTTCTTCCATCCACATCCCCCACACTCCCTTCCTGACTCAGGGTATTGTTATATTGCCCAGACTGAACTTAAACTCCTGGGGTCAAGGGAGTCTTACACAGCAGCCTCTAAGTAGCTGGGGCTACAGGTAAAGCAGCACATGTTTAAAAAACATTAATTAAACTGGGTGTGGTTGTGCCATGACTTCATGGTCATCAAAGAAAAAAAAGAACAAAATAAAACAAAAAACAAAATCTGGAGTGTTCAACTATCTTAATTCAACAGTTTCTGGATTTTGGCTTAAAAACAGATGTGGGAAAGACCTATGAAACAAAATAGAGGCTATAGGCCACCTGAGTTCAATAAAGGAAGCTATAATAAAGCATCCAGGAAATGAATGCTTCCCCAAATACTGTTGGAACACGTAGATATTCATATAAAAATATACCTTATGTTATGAATACACATTTGAGACGGAGGAGCGACATAAACATAAAACTATAAAATTCCCAGAGAAAACAGGAGGAGACACCCTAACCTCAGCATGAGCAGTGGGGGCTGGGACATCAGAAGTTCAAGCTGGGCATCATGAGACCCTATCTCAAAAACAAACTTACACAGGAGAACAGCTTTACAGGATTTAGTCAAAGATCTCTTTAAGTGGATAAAGAAACACAGTGACCACAAAACCTTACAAATGAGACAAAAGCTACACGAGACCAACAGTCAACAGTCAGTGTCAGGAAAACCAGATGAAGGGGAAAGGCACCCACGTGATAAGCGTCTCACCAAGGACGAGGTCTCAAACAATAACAAAAACAAGCAGGAGCTGAGGAACTAGAGTTTAGTGACAGAGCCATTTCCAGCATTTGTAAGCCCCATGTTTAGACCCTAGTTCAGCAAAATGACACAAAATAAGTTAAAAAAAAAACCTACACAACTTAATTTACAAAAATGGACAGAAATCATGAATACACATCTCATATCGGAAGTACACAGTTGGCTAACAATTATGAAACAATGTTTAACATTATCAGTCATTAGCAATTACACTAAAACCACAATGAGATACTGTAATAAATCTCAATGTATGGCGAAAATAAAAGTGGTCACAATAAGGGCTAGATGCGGTGGACATTATTTTTAATCTCTGTACTTGGAAGGTCCATGCAGGTGGATCTTTACAAGTTCCAGGTCACCCAGAGTTACATGGTGAGGCCCTGTCTCAAACAACAAGACCACACAAAGGGCTGACAAGAAAATAAAATAAATAGAAGTCTCATATACTTCTGGTAAAACAACATAGCACAATAATTTTGAAAAATAGTCTGGCAATTTCTTATAAAATTAAACACGAACAGTTTGATCTGGAAATGTCATTTGTAGGTATTTATTTAATAGAAAACAAAAAAACAGTGTACCAATAAAAACTGTACAGAAGGGGCCAGAGAGACGGCTCAGTGGTAAAGAGCACTGGCTGTTTGTCTAGAAGACTCAAATTCAATTTGTAACACCCACCTAGCATCTCACAACCATCTGTAACTCCAGTTCTAGGGCATCAGTGCCCTCTCCTGGCCTTGACCGGCAGCAGGCATACAAATGGACAGAAATAGATTCAGGTGAGACACCCAAACACATGAAATAAAAATGAATTCATCTTAAGAAAAAATTGTTCAGAAGAATGCTCATAGCAGTTTTACTCATGATAGTTGCATATCAGTCACAGGCCAACCACAGGACCAGAAGGAATGAGACCCCTACATGAAAAGATTACCACAAGGACTAGGTTCACATGACTGTGGGGATGAATAATCAGGTTTAATAAGTATACCGGAACTCTTAGACATGGGCAGCAGCAGCTGTCTACAGGAGGATTCCTTTTGGGAAGATTGTCTTTTAACTGAACCAGACCCTCACAGATTAAGGCCAACAATCTCCCTTCTTAAGTGTTAACTACTGTGGACTTTTAATCACAGCCACAAATTATCTTCACAGCAACACATGAATTCAGTGTTTGACTGAATACATAGGGGCTGTGGTTGAGCCAAGCTAACATATACCCATTATAACCTGGCCTGGTACTGTGTCTCATAAGGAAGCTGGAAAACCACAAGTATGGGGCTACCTAGACTACAGAATGAGACACTTTCTGAAAACAAACAGCAAACAAGAAACAAGGAGGGCGGCCCCAAAGACTAAACAGCTCAAAAGTAAATTAAGAAAATACAAAGCTAGTGGGGCTCACACAGAGCACTGGATGCTACTTAGTATAAAGTATAGAGCCAGTACACACCCAGAACCACGACAAGTTTAGGTAGGTGGATTCACTAGTCAAGAAAATATATTATGAAATATTTAGGAGGGACCAATGTCTCTAACACACTCTTCAATAGCTGAGGAAAAGGAAAGTCTTGAAAAAGACTATGGGAAGTTGGTATGGTGATACACACTGTAATCCTAACTCAGGAATCTAAGGCATAAGGATCATGAATTCAAGGATAGCCTTAGTTATAAAATAAGACACCCCCCTAAAAAGACCTGAGAACTCAATTGACTACTACATAAATTTTGTTTCTTCCAAATACATTATATACATGTCAATTTGTATTTATATATTTATATTTATGCAGCATTATGAAAGTACTCTATTTTGGGTATATGATTTATAATTTCACATAATAAAGGTTAAATACTACAATTTCCAACTTATTGTTTAGCACACTGCCTCTTAAAATAATTTTAAAGTAATTTTTATTTTAATTGCCATAAATTTTAAATTTTGTGCTGCAAACCAAGAAAACAACTTTAATGGTCTTGCTATTCTTGTGAAGAGCCTTCCTAGATTGTGGTACAGCTGGATGTTCTCATGTGTACAACAGCCACGCGTGCACGCATAACAAGTGAAACAGAAAGTGCAGTGTTAACTGAAGTTAATGCTGTAAAACAGAAGTTCAGAAATACTCTGCACGGACTACATAATGGACTCAGACTCTCACATCTGAAGCCAGGAACAGTGGCTCAGGAGACAGAGGCAAGGCTGAGACTGAACGCTGTCTGGATGACACTGTAAGACCATGTCTCAGTAAAGGAAAGCAGATCTTCAAAGATAGCACACGGTGGTGAAAAAGCACCACACTGACATTAGGAAACATGGGACCCCAAGAGACGCTTCACTGGTCATGTGACCTTGGCTAACCAGTATCATCTGAAAACCCAGGGTTATTAATAGTTGCTTATTGTTTTACCTCATGGAATCACTTAGAAAACCGTAAGACAAATTAAAACTCCTTCAAAACCATGTCAGTGAACTTAACCTTGCAAAGCACAAGAGGAAACAAAGCATTAGGCATTAACACTGCCTGGTCTACTGTCTAAAGGGAACTGAGAGCTAGCCAGAAACACTCTTGTTGTTTTATGTTTTCTGCCTAGCAGTAGACAAGTCTCACTTTTCCTGTTTAAAAAGAAACAAACAAACAAAAACCCAACAACCACCCTTGCCTACTTTGATCTCTTAATTTAATGCAAATACCTGCTTTGTCTTTTAAAATTGAAATGGTTGAAGACTATAAAATGGCAATTTTATGTTTCTGCCCCAGTAAGGATACTGCCAGTCTTCTTTTCACAGAGGTGGAGGGCAGATATAGCTCCTTTGCAATGTGGAAATAAATGCTTCCTTCCTCTCTAAGCAAATTAAACCTTAGGTTTTCTAGGTAGACAAGCGATAAATCACCGTCTTTTGAAAAATGAATGCTTTTAAATGTATTTCTAACTCAAACTTATTAATGAGCAGTGATAGAAATGTAAAAGGGAACAGTGGGAAGAGCCATGAGTTAGTTAGATGGTCTGTAACAATTCAGGCGAGGCAGACCTTCACTGAAGGAAAAGACCTTTCAAGTGTTCATGGCAGCATTATGAGCTTTAGACTCAGTAAGAAATATATCTAATTTCTCTTACTATTAATAGAAGTTTATAGCGAGCTGGGAAAAATATTAGTAAATTAACAAATTCTACTTGGCTGTGGGTTGTGCCCTGGGATAGGCAGTTCACATGAACGTCATACACTTACTCCATTTATCATCACTCATATAGAAGCAATTATGGAGTAAATGCAACGCTCTTGTCTTCAGTGTTCACGGCTAGGAAATATTTTGTAAAGATAAGCAGCATAAAAACATTTGATCTCTAAACACTCTAGAAAACTCCAAATGAACTCAGATCTCTCTCAACAGTCTAGAGACATTAGCAATGCTGTTTCTGTAGGGATGGTGCCCGTACTTTCTATCTCACCAAGATGGCACAGAATCCTTAACCATGGTTTACTTTTGGTTAGTCTTAGCACATCTGCTGACACGAGTAGACACCCGTGTAGACACTCCTGATGGTCTGATTCAATGTTAGGAGGATCTTATGCAAAATAACTACTCTGCTCACTGATTCACCTCTGGGAGGGTCCCATGTAAATTATTATTCTACTCATGAGGTTTCATCGGTAGGCATGTGGCATGTGCTCACCAAACAGAAGCAAGAAGAGAACACTGTAGAGCCCCTCAACACTTGATACTGAAGCTATCTGGAAGATGTTTAATTCTTGCACTCCATTCACACTTAACAAAAGGTCTCAACTTAGCTGCTATGGGTGAATCACAGCAAATGGAAATAACACTGAATAAAAGTATTTGCCTGTTTGCATGACCTGTTTCATATTCACTTAAAAGTCTGATAGCAACCAGATGCCCCACACTGATGACAAATTTAATTTATTTCCAATTTCTCAAAACTCTTCTACAGATTCAGGCAGCACAGTCACAGCCATTAGGTCACTGAGCTTAGCTGCATCATCACTGAAGGAATGGAATTGATCAGGCAGATAAATTGCAGTGCATGGTTAAGAGTCTCCTAAGAAGGGGGATGGCAGAAATCCAGATACAAAATAGATGATGAAATGGTCATTTCCATTAAGGGAACATCACATCACAGATATTAATTAGGAAGCACTGTAATAAAGTTAAGTGCATGTGGGGGAAAATGCTGAGTTAAAAGTCACCCCAAGTGTCCTTAGCTTGAGACCATCACCAATTTGAAGACAGTCACAGATCTGCCATTTTCCACTCCCTTTCCAATTGCTGCAGCTAAGTCAGATCGTGGACAATCCCAGAGGGATTCTTTTTCAGGAGACAAGTTATCTTCAGGGGAGAGTGATGGAGCCAAGAGGGAGAGAGGCAGAGACACATACTAATGTTTTCCTTCTAGTATTTCCAGGGAAAGTGACATCCCTTATTTACTATAAAATTAATAGCAGATAAGATTCTTTTCATAACA
Source organism: Dicrostonyx torquatus (assembly GCA_028555095.1). Taxonomy (NCBI): domain Eukaryota; kingdom Metazoa; phylum Chordata; class Mammalia; order Rodentia; family Cricetidae; genus Dicrostonyx; species Dicrostonyx torquatus. The sequence goes on from JAQHUG010000052.1 coordinate 9,427,541, forward strand.
TAAGAGAATTAAAGGAAATAAAAAAAACTAGCTTTGGATTTAAGTGCTCAGCATTTTACCAAGGTTTATTAATCTATTTTTTTTTGTTTGTTTGTTTTTTGTTTTTCGAGACAGGGTTTCTCTGCAGCTTTGGAGTCAGTCCTGGAACTAGCTCTTATAGACCAGGCTGGTCTTGAACTCACAGAGATCCACCTGCCTCTGCCTCCCGAGTGCTGGGATTAAAGGTGTGCGCCAGCACCGCCTGGCTAATCTATGTTTTTTAAAGATGAAAATTCTTTTTGAAAATTGATGGGATATTTTGTTGTTAGTCATCAGTTCAAATCCTCTGAATACTAAAACTATTTCAAATTTGTCATTGCTATACATAAGTAATAGGAACAGCCGGGATTTGCAGAGTTCATGTAAAGAGCATAGTGCAAGTGTTCAAACAGTTTATGATAAAAAAATTAAAAAGTGAAAAAATTCTTTTAAAAGACAAATTAATATAGAGACAAACGGGGATGGGGACAGAAAAGAAATTCTGGAATTGAAAAGTACAATAACTTAGCCGGGCGGTGGTGGCGCATGCCTTTAATCCCAGCACTCGGGAGGCAGAGGCAGGCGGATCTTTGTGAGTTCGAGACCAGCCTGGTCTACAAGAGCTAGTTCCAGGACAGGCTCCAAAGCCACAGAGAAACCGTCTCGAAAACCAAAAAAAAAAAAAACCCCCCCAAAAAAAAAAGAAAGAAAGAAAGAAAAGTACAATAACAGAAATAAAAAATTCACTAGAAGAATTTAATAGCAGATTACAGCTGGTAAATGAACTAGTGAATTAGACCAAAAAATCAAAATTAGACCAAAAATCAATTGAGTCTGAAGAAGAGAAAAAATAAATAATGAAGAAAATGAAGAGAGGTCCAGAGACTAGTACACTACTAAGTGTACCAACATTTATATATTTGGAGAGAAAAGAGTATTTTAAGACATAATGGCCCTAGGGCTGGGGTTTGGCTCAACTGGTAAAAAGATTGCTAGAAAGGGCTCCTGTAATCCCATCCTGGTGCTGGGGAGGACAGACAAGAGGATTTCAGAGGCTTACTGGCTAGGCAGCCTAGCCTAGTGAGTGAGCTGCAGATCAATGACAGGCTGTCAGAAAGGAGGCAGAGAGCGCTCCTGAGGACAACAACCAAGGCTGTCCTCTAGCTTCCACATGCACATGAGCACACGTGTAAATGCTCCCTTACATGTGTACCTGCACAATACAAACAAACATTACATAAGACATGATGGCCAAACAGTTAATAAATTTGATGACAAAAATAGATCTAAGCATTCCAGAAGCTCAATGAATTACAAGTAAAATCAAAGAGATCCATACCCAGAGAAATTGTAATAAAACTGTTAAAAAACGAAGACTCCTATGAGAAAAACAAAGGGGAAAATCAAATACTCTCGTGAAGGTTGTCTGAAAATTATCAGAGGCCAAGAGTGCAACATCAAGACCGGAGCACGGTCTTAACTTCACCATGTACCTCTGCATACACTTTAGTTTTACATACTTCTGATATAAGTCATAGGGGATACTTTAATAACAATAACCCGAATTCTCCCATCCAAGGAACCACAATCTAATCTAATCTCAAAGCAACAACAGAAAAGAAATTCAGTTTTACAGGCTTAGAAAAAAAAAAGTCCCAGTAACTGGTGAAATGTTTTGTCTTCCTGTAGGTGTGTTCTTTCAGTCACTCACATGAAGGGTGCCACCTGGATATGTCAACAACTAAACGATGGGGATAAAATGTATTACTACTCAAGATATTTGTAAGAAAAAAGATAACAATAAAAAAGTATAAATAATAAATTTAAACTACTGGGTCTGGGGCCAGCAAAATGGCACAGTGAATAGAGGTGCCATCAGGTTTGATGGCCTGAGTTCAATCCCTGGAACCCATACTGTAGGAGAGAAACAACACCCCAAGTTGTCCTCTGACTTCCACATGAGCTCGATGAAGCAAGTGGCCCTCCTCCAACAAATAAAGAAAATGTAATAAAAATAAAATATTGGATCTATCGCTCAAAGAAGAGAAAAGTCTAGTCTGGGCAGCTTTTGGGGGATTCTAGACCATTATGCAGACACACACACAATCTGACCTGTGATAATAAGACACTCATTGTGATCCAGCACCTCAGTGAAGAGCCGTGAAACAATCAACTCTGGATTGATTAAAAAGCGGATTTCTTCTTGTACAAGTCCTGCACCAGTTACACCACCTCCAACAAAACGATTTGCAAAATCCACCTATTGGAGAAAATGTAGTGTGTAAGACAGTGTCTAGAACACCTACAAACATTACAAAGAAACACTTACTCAATGGGATCAAAATTTTTTCTTTCCTGTGAAAACCAATCCCCCATCTTCCTAAGGAGTGGCTAGAGTTGCTTGCATCTCTTTCTTCTCAGGACAGCTAACAAACACCTCTTCTTTGGGACCTACACTTCCTAAGAAACCTGGAAAATTGAGCTTTTAGATAAAATATCAAATAAAAACCTTATCTGTATCCATCTAGTCCTAAATCAAGATTAGTCTTGCTCTGGGATTTCAAGACCATCTCCTTACATCTAGCTACTGTTCAACCTCCCTCTATGTATTTTAAGTGACTTTTAAACAATCAAACCTTTATTTTCAGGAGTTGTTTTGCTTCTGTGAAAGAATAAAGGGATAGAATTTTTGTTCCAAATTAAACCCCCAAGTTGAATGAATACTACTAACAATTTCTAAAAATATACCCAATGAAGGGAGGAAATGAAATTCCAGTATAAGAACAAAGATTTAACTCCATTAATATTTGCAATTTAGTCTGTAAGTCTACATCAGCATTTCTGATTCTGTTCCAGAGTGTGGGCTTGATTCCTGATTGAAGAGCCACGATCCTCAAAGGAGCTCAGTATTAGAAAGTGATCATGTCTTCAATTAGATTGTTTTGATTATTCTAAAGAGTATTATACAGATGTACACAAGTTAAATATGTATACCCAAACACACAAGAAAAACAATTTATTACAAACTGTAAGTTTTTCAATTATTATAAAATGTAAGATCTCCCAAAACTTGTTCATATTTTCTAAAGCAGTAGAAATGAAAATATGAAGATTATTCACATAGGCAAGAATACAAATCTTATGTTCATTAAAAATGTGAAAAGGCAAAAATTAATAAAGGGCAACATATTATTTTACCCATAAGATCTTAGAAAGTACTGAAACATACTATTGACAAATTATTGAAAAAAATACATATTTAAATTTGTGTGCCAGAGTATTATTGAGATTAAAAATCCAGAATAGTTACTTCTCACATATCTCAATAATGGAATAAGGAAAAGCTGAGCACAGGGGAGGACAACGCAGCTTTTCAAAAGGAGGCGGCATTTGATCCTGAGTTGATTGGCAGACTAGGGAAAATGGAAAACCTTGTGAACAACTGTTAGAAAGGACTATAAACAGTGTCCCACTACTCCTGAAATGTAGAGGACATCACATGGAAGTTACAGATAATGAAAAGGTGGTTAGGGTATAGAGAAGTTTGTACTCAAATCTTGAGGGTCTGGGAAAGATTCATTTAGCAACTTGGACCAGGGTTAAGATAACTCATGGCAGAGTTTTAGTTTCAAGAATACACTAAAGGGATGCATAATTAACAATAAAGAGGTAGGCTAGATAACTACTGAATAATTACTAGGCCTCAGGGCTGTGGCAGAGTATAGAAAAGAGAAGAGACAGAAAATCCAGAAATGAAATAGATAGCATTTGAGAAATGTGGCGATCAATGAAATGTTTCTATGAATATAAACAGGATTAGAGATCAACATAACTTGATTTTTACTGGAATCAGGTACATAACTGAAATAAGAAGGTCTGATTTATCAAACTTATACACTACTTGATAATACTTACGAGAAACACACCACACGGTATTATTGTTCACTTTTTGATAAAAAGACCCTTGACAGTTATTACTTGAAAAGCGGACACAGAAATAGACTGTGAAAGCAAGAGCTTAAAAAAGAAAAGGAAACCCAAAGCTTCTAGTACTTACAAAAGTACTTACAAAGGGCTTTTTGTAACAGGTGGGAAACCTGCTTCAGTGCATGAATATAAGCACATGAGTGTCTATTTACTGATAGCCACTCATTTCCCAAGTCTCTTACTTTAAAGGTACTTGTTCATACTACTCAGTTTCTGCATTGTGATTTGATGAAAAGAGAAATGATAACACTCCTTATGGAGGTTTTGTTGTTGCCATTCACTATAATATAATTTATTCGCTACATAATGAGCTTTTGGAGCACTGCAATACAATATTCCTTGACCTCCTGTAGAGATGCGGAATGGGTACAAAGAGCAATTAATAAGAGTTAGAAGCCTTTATGGAAGTCTTTTAACTTACCAATGCCCCATATTTCATATATAATATAATGCAGGCAAGCGGGGAGAATCTCAACCCTGACTGTTGGTAAATGACTCCTTGTTGAATTGTTCTGTAATGAGAGGTCAGCATTCCTGTGGCGCTAACTAGCAATAGCTTTGCTTAGTTCTTAGGTACATTATGCCTCCCTCATTTTATCCAAGACTTTAATGCAGGAAAGAACTGCATAAAGAAAGAAATGCAACAGAAAGTGATATCCATTTGGAATAATTTTTAAGCACATTGAAAAATATTTTTTAAGTAGAAGAAAAATTATAAGATTTTCTTCAAATACAAAGAGTAGATTACCAATTTAGTTATTTTAAGTGTTTTTGTCTGCAAGTTCAAGGAATCATTGGAAGAACATGATTTGAAGTAGAAGTGTGTACGAACATATGAGCGCGTGTGTGTGTGACACAGAGAGAGAGGGAGACAGAGATAGACAGAGAAAGAGACATTGCACCCTGCTACATCTCAGGCAAACCCTGAAAATGCTGCTTTGAACTTGTACCAATCCTTCTAAATGCTGGGTTACAGGATGTGCTATCACATCCATCCGGAAAATTATTTAAAACAAAACACAACTGGACAATGAGGAGCATGCCTATAGCCCTGGTACTCAAAAGGCTGAGGCAGGAGGATCATAAGGCTGAAAAGTACCTTGGATAAAGGAGTGAGTCCAAGGTCAGCCTGAGAAACAAATGAGAAGCTGTCTTACAGAACCCAAAATAAATAAACAGCAAACAGAACATGCTTCTTTTCAGATTTTATTTATAAGTATGTCTACATGAAAGACTGTTCAAGAAAAAATAAGGTTCTTTAGTTACTTTGGAACTTATGTCCTTGACCTCAAGCTTCTGCCTCGGACTCTCAAATGTTAGTTTTATAGCATGTGACACCGTGCCTAGCTTCTTAATTCTCAGATTTTGGAAAAAAAATTCCCTCAGATTTTGGAAAAAAGTAATGATAATAACAACTTCATAGCAAGGATTAAGTACTAGATAGGATTACCTGCTTCTCAACAGAGAAAAGACAGTACAAATAGCTACAGCATGTGCTCTATGAGCGTTATCTATGGGGAAGAAGCCTGTTTCATCCATCAGTCTTAAATGTCTGCCTCCTACCCCCAAACAAGGCTTCTGCTTGGCATAAAAACATCTCAAGCTAGTCATGATTTGGGGCAAAAACAAGCCCTTAAAGAAAAAGAACAAAATTGCCTGCTGACAGCTTGTCAAGACCAGGCTGCGGGAACTTCATCCTCTGTCAATTCACACAATCAGTATCTGAACCAAGAGGACTGATGTTGTCCAGATCTTGGGATTTTTCTGTCAAAAGCTTTTATAATAGGCACATGAGCATACATGGGCAAGTAGCAGCTGTCAAATTGATCTGTTCTGTGTTTTCTTCCATCCTTTTTTGCATTAGATGAATTTAGGAGACAAACAAGTTTTCAAATTTCCTTTTCTGTCAGAAACCTGGCAAGAAGCATCTTAATGTACATATACTTCTGATATTTACCTACCTGTAGCATGCCTCGGCCATTCCCTTCTATGGTGCCCTCGTAAGTGACATGTAATCGTGTCAGGGGTTTTTCACATCTACGAAGTAGAAAGTATTTTCTTAGGTAAGTAATTCACAACACACACATCTGAAAATAGGAGTGACTATGAACAAACAAACAAACAAAACCACCCCGAATCTCAAGAGCCAGAAATAATGTTAACAATCATGGTATTGATCATCCCAATTTTTCCTCACTCAAATATGCATATTTTCAATAAAATGTGAAAGAATATTATTTTCACCTACATGAAATTAAGAATTAAAAAATTTCTCAAGACACAAAAATGAGAATATATGAAACCTTATTATCATGCTGGAGTTTGCAATTGCCTTGTTCTTACATGAGCCCTATTTTCACTAGTTTGATAACTAGTGTTTAGAGAGGGGTGCCAGTGGAATTCTGACCTATGGAATTTTTATATTAACACTGTTCACAGATAAACCTAACATTCGTAAGTAAGTATTCAGGAGGCACAATCATTTTCTTTTTTTCATAATCTATGGTTACTGAGATATTGGCCCATGTTACATTGGGTTAATAAGTTCATTGCATTAGCAATGTTTAAAGATGTTATTCTTTTTTTCTTAGTAGGTTCACCTCCCCCAACTGTTATACTGAATAAAAAAGCTATACTATTATATCTATTATAACATATGGATGCTAACCTAAATAGTACTCTTATACTGTTTTTGGAGTAGGTGGTGAATAAGTCCACAAACAAAATACACACACACACACACATTCTCATAGGCATATACACACTCTTTCTCTCATAGGTAGACACACACACGCACTCTCACAGGCATACACATACACACTCACAGGTATACACACATATACTCTCATAGGCACACATATACATACAATTTAGAAGTGCTCATATTGCTGAGATTCACTAATGTCCCAATTTTATGAGCTCATAAACATTTGTGGCAAAATTCTAGCCTGACAGATAAGCCTAATTAAGATCATTTAATACAACTTCTAGTCTAAAAACTTTATTTGGATTAACTCATTTAATTGTCAGAATAACACCCACTTTACAAATGGAAAAAATACAGAATGCATTTAATTGATTTACTTAAGCTAGGAAATAAAAAGCAGTGAAATTTAAACCCAAGTAGCCTCTCGTGATCAAAACTCTTAATATTGAGTATCACAGTTTTAGAAAAGATTATATAATTTTTTGTAGAAAAAGTCTATAGGTTTGATTTTGTAATAACATTCTTATTGCACTTTTTTTTTTTTTAATTTTTTGAGACAGGGTTTCTCTGTAGCTTTTGGTTCCTGTCCTGGAACTAGCCCTTGTAGACCAGGCTGGCCTCGAACTCACAGAGATCTGTCTGCCTCTGCCTTCCGAGTGCTGGGATTAAAGGCATGCACCACCACCACCCAGCTGTACTTTATTTATCTTCTGTACATATGTATGTTTGTGTGTGGGTGTCTGAGCCTTAATACTTGTGTATAGGTCAGAGGACAACTGTGGGAGCTGGTTCTCTCCTACACTCATGTGAGTTCTGGGAATGGAATGCAATTAGATTATTTTTAAATTCCCTCTCATGGTCCTAGCTTCCTAGTCATTTTATTCAAAGGGGATACGAGGGCATACGATATATGGCTATAAGGACACAACTGAAAGACAAAGGGGCATGATCCAGGAATCTGCGAAATGTCAATTGGGACTACTTTGGTTGGCAACATTTCTCCAAAGCTGAAGCTGGCAAACATGGCCATTGGTTCTCAATGTTATTCGGGAATAGCTACAAACTTTGTGTGGTTCATCTGAAGTCCTTTAACCTCCTAGTAGCTCTCCACTTTTAGTCTCTGCACTCTGGCCCCAAGACATAGACTGTGATTAACTAAGCACGGCTAAAGTATCTGCTAACAGCAAAGGGCTACCTGGAATATTCCAGAACAGACCCAGTAAAGCCTCTGATTGATTCCATGGCACCCATGCAGTCCCATACTCTTGGCAGTATCAACAATCTTTATTTCTCCTTCATTCTCCCTCTTTATTTTTTATTATTATTATTATTATTACTACTTTGGTTTTTCAAGACAAGAGTTTCACTGTGTAACAGTCTCAGCTATCTTAGAACTAGTTCTACAGACCAGACTGGTTTTGAACTCACAGGAATCCACCTGCCTCTGCCTCCCAAGTGCTGGGATTAAAGGCATGTGCCACCATGCCAAGCCATCATCCCTCTTTAAGTGCATACATTTTTCTGGTCCTGTGGAGCCTGGGAGACTGATTTTAATTACATTCCCCAGCTCACTCATGAAGCAGCTAAAGCAAACAAGACACCAATAAAGTAAAATTAAGTTATAAAAGTACTAAGGTTCTGCTTATCAGAGTTAAAGGGAAAATTGGTCTCACATAGGGACAGTTACTATATTCCTTTCACAAAGCAGCCACATCAGTGTCTGCATTTCCACCTGTCCATGGGGATGTTGGGTGCCCTTCATGTTAGTGACAGGCCAAACTGATACCAAAGTGACATGAATAAAACATACGTGTTTCTCAATTCCTGTTTCAGCATAGTAGAGGAGCAAAGAAAAGAAATGCTCTCCACTCTAGTCTGGACGGGAGACACAATGTTTGGTTCAAGGCAACACATTTTAAGAGAAATTAATGAAATCAAGGTATGTCAAAGGAAAGTTTATGATCCAAAAATGAGTTAGTATACACCTGTGTCAAAGTTAGAAGTAGAGGTCAAGAAGGCAATTTTAAGGTATGTAAAAGGTCAAATGTTGAAGAACTTAACAAATCATATTCACTAATTGTAGTGTCAGAAAAATAACCGAGAATGGGGGAAGAGACTTAAAGACAACAGATGATTTTGGTGAGCTACTGTGTTAGGTACCTCATAGTGAACAATGGAATGGCTAAAACAATGACTCCCATCAACAAGCCTGTCTGGTCTCCATCTATTGAAGGGATGGCAGAGTCACTGGCATTCTAGTGAGCTTCCTGGACCACCTTCATATCATGTCTTTCCTGGCTCATGCCCTCTCCGTGTTCATGCTGTTTATTTCTACCCACTTCTCTCTACTACGAATCATTTCAATCATGCACTCAGTCTGCTCAAGTTCTTCTTTCACAAACAAACATCTGTGATGACCACAGCATCACCTAGGCAGATAGGTCCCTTCAAGGTGACCATCTTAAGGGTTATTCTTCACCAAATCTGAACAAAAATACAAACAATGAGAAAAAAAAGCCAGAAACGAGAGACATTTCTTAACATGAACTATATACCGAAATGTGCACATAATAAGTGTTATCATATCTTTTGTGGCCCATATTTATTTAACCATTGTTAACCATTGGGAATTTGCTCTAGATTAGGAAACATATTAACAATTTCAGAGTATTAAAAATCTTACAATTGTGGGTTAACTCAGACTGGTTATTACTCTCCTCAGCTTTTCCAGATAAAACTTGAAAAAAAAAACTGTATTAAGTGGGGAATCAATCAAATCTCAAAATTCCTAACCTGGCAATTCTAAAACATAGTAAATGAGATGTTTCTGTGTCCTGTCCTCTAGGAGGAACAATCCATGAAAATATAAAGGCCGACTGCACAGGGTGCCAGGGAGAACACTGATGTCCACTTAGCATAGGTATCTTTGCATAGAAAAACCTCTCAGCTCTGAACAAATGTGTTTCAGAAGTCTAGACAAAGTCAAAAGATGAGAATTTTATTTAAAAGACACATTCTTCCAATTAGAAGCAAGGATGAGTCATTTATGGGAAGAGACTCCTTGGATGCAGGGCAGTTAAGGGCTGAAAACCCATCTTCCCAAGAGCTGTAAAAAATAATCCTCTCATGATCAAATAGACTTTCAATTCTAAGGTTGAATTTTGTTATTATTGTTGTTTTGTTTCCTTGAGGCAAGATCTATTAATGTAGCCCTGGCTGTCTTGGAGTTTGCTTTGTAGACCAGCCTGGCCTCGAACTCACAGAGATCTATCTGCCTGCCTCTGCCTCCTGAGTGCTGGGAATAAAGAGTGTGCCACCACCACCCGGCTTGATCGCTAATTTTATTATTACCTTTCCCACTCTGGAAAATCTTCAAGACTCTGTCTTGTAAACGTCACTAATCCAGTAGGTTCTACAGAAGTCATAAAAGAAAACAAACACAAAAAGTATTAATTTTGAGTTGACATACTCAACAAAAGAATCTCACTAACAGTATCTAAAAATTAAGTAGAACAGGCTCAGTGTTATATGCCTGCTATCATACCACTCAGGCAGGGCTGGAGGCAGGAGGATCAGAAGTTTAACTCATCTTTAGATGTTCATTCTGTGACATATTGAATCTGCAGACAGGACACAGAGCTCAAAATAATGACTACCTCCTTAACATTAGGATCTCCTTCTATAAAACAATAATCCCTCACTAAAGAGAACTGCAAAGAGCAGTGTGATTTGGGAGCTGGCACTTTTTGGCTTTAAAAACTGAAAAGTAGGCTGGGCGGTAGTGGCGCATGCCTTTAATCCCAGCACTCGGGAGGCAGAGGCAGGCGGATCTTTGTGAGTTTGAGACCAGCCTGGTCTACAAGAGCTAGCTCAAGGACAGGCTCCAAAGCTACAGAGAAACCTTGTCTCGAAAAAAACCAAACCAAAAAAACCAAAAAAAAAAAAAAAAAAGGAAAGAAAAACAAAAACCCTGAAAAGTAAGAATTTAGGGAAAAGATGATCTATTTTTGAATGTAGCCAATAATTTTGGGCAAAAATATTTTTTGGCTACATTTACTGTTTTTTTTTTCGTTTTCTTTGTTTGTTTGTTTGCTTTGTTTTGTTTTTAGTCAAAAGCAAAAAATAAATCAGCTGGCCAGAAGTAATCTGTCTGTTTCAGACCAAAGAACAAGCTAAAAGGCTGATACCATGTCTGCTGTCTTCTGAGGGGAAAAAGGCTCTTAAGTCTAAGAAAGAGATGTCAGAAACTATTAGTGGTAATGCCATTGAGTCCATTCTCTCATTCTTGTGGACAATTCTGCATTTCTTTACTCCCAACAACACACAGAACAACTCAAATATTATACAGGCCAGCAGTATTAGAACCAGGACTTTTTGTTAATATGGATATTAAAATAGTCTTTAGATTATTTAAGATAAATGCACAGCAATTTGTCAAATCAAATATCCAAACACAAGAGAAATACTGAATATATATAAGAAACCAAGGTCTATCTTGTCATTCAATTACCTAGCAGGGAAATGAGGTCATTGTCATTTACACATAAGAGAGACTAAGAGAAACTGATAAACACTTCGGGCAAGGCAAAAGAAAAAGAGAAGGGGGAGAATAACAGGGCTATCCAGATAGAAACAGTAACACAACATCTTTTGTTGTTGTTGTTTTGTTTTTCGAGACAGGGTTTCTCTGTGGCTATGGAGCCTGCACTGGAACTAGCTCTTGTAGACCAGGCTGGTCTCGAACTCACAGAGATACGCCTGCCTCTGCCTCCCGAGTGCTGGGATTAAAGGCGTGCGCCACCACCGCCTGGCAACACAACATCTTAAGAGCATGTTTAAGTCATCACGTTTTAAATATTTAACCTATAATATTCTTTATTTCTGAAGCTATATAAACTAATTTAATTCAGAAAACTTTTACATTTTATAGTTCTGAAGTCCTTATCATGAATATTAAATACATATGTTTAACAGAGCTGAGAAGTAGGTCCTGGTAGAATTATGTCTTAGCCATTCTAAAACTATGTTTTGGTTTCGTTTCTTTCTGAAACTATTTTCTGAAAGCAGTATACTATTTTACAGTGGTGCTACTGAGGTATGGGTCTGGATTAAAATACAATTTTCCCCCAAAAGACTTGAAACTGGATTAAATTCTGTTGCAGGCTTTTGCAGAGCACACCGGTGGTAAGATTGTAGCCTGGCACTTGAAGCTTATGTTTCAGATTCTCAGAGCTTCTCCCTCCTTCTCTATCCAGAGACACAGTTGAGATGTGTAAGTTTCTGTTGTCTGCCTCTGCACAGCCAGGTCCATTTCTCCTTTATCCTTGACTAAATGCACAGTCTGTATGATGCGACAGTTTTGTGTGGCAGCTCACCTATGACAGTCCTCCATTTCTGAGATCTTCTCCTTCTTAGAGAAATACAATGTGATGGAACCTCCTACCATATATGGTGTCTTGGAGCGTAATGCAACATGGTACTTTAAGCCAATTTTTGCAGTCTCTCCACAGTAGACTCCAGAAACTCTGCTCCATTCCCTTTCGTATTATTTCTCTCACCAGAGTCATATCAAGACCTAGAGTGACACTGTGCTGGATTTCTACAGAGAAGTAAATTACTATGCACAGTAATTTATACAGTAATGGGGAACAGGCAGAAAAGCAGCAACTTTTATTTATATAAATTTATTTATTTATATCAATTTCTTCAATCTAAGTTCCAAAGCTTATGAGGGTTTATACATTCCTAGGTAAACAAACAAAAGCTTTTAAATTTTTCCTCAAAGTAAATGAAGTCTTAAAACTTAGAAAAGTCAATTAGCTTTTAGAAAAAGGATTATATGATTTGACCCTCAGAATAGAAAAGTCAGCTTTCAATAACCTATTTATATCTTAAACATATTAGTAAAAATAATTAATAGCTTGACTTCCCCCCCCCCTCTCTCTCTCTCTAAGTCAGAGAATGTTAGGGTATTCCTCAGGTATTCATTTGTTCATTCACCCATCTGCTTGTCTCCCTGGCCTAGTAGGCTAGTTTGGTAGCTTGTCAAGTAGGTTAGGCTGGCTGGCCAGAGAATACAGGTACTAGCCCATCTCTGTTATTCCAATGCAGAGATTACAAACGCCCACCATCACGCCTGACTTTTTTTTCACATGGTACTAAGGAATCAACCTAAGGTCCTTGCCTGCACTTTACCAACTCAACTCCCCAGTCCAAAGGTCACATTTTTAACAAATCATTCTAAATTCTAACTTAATTGTGTTTCTTATAAGCCTGAACAACCCGGCATCTTCCTGAACATTTCTTTCAGAATAGGGTGCAAACTAAATTAAGTAAGCTATAAATACTATTTTATTAAGAATACGGTTTTCCCCTTAAATATCAAAATCTTCTTAACCAGACTTCTTTCTAAAAATCTGACCAATATTTAACAATATTGCATTGAAATGGTTAAATGACCTTAGAATGATTTCAAGACCTGGTTTAAGACAATCCTCTAAGCTGGAGGACTAGAAAAGAAAGCTCATTTCACTTGACCAACCAGACCTGACTTACTTAGCAAGTCTTTTGGCTTTCTTGTACCTTGTAGGAAAGTCTACCTACTGGTGATAGCTAACATATTAAATATGTATCCTCTTGCTTCATATCTGCAACTACTCTAGAGGTAATTATAATTATCCTTCTATCTCACAGATGAGAATCTGCTTTGGGGACAGTAAGATAGTAAGGTCCTACAGAGGAAGACGGACATGTATACCTAAGTGTGACTCAATCTCATAAAAACCCTATGACTGGCTTTAGTGGATGTACTGGTCAGTTTTTATTATCAACTTGTCCCAATCTAGAGTCTCCTTGGGAGAAGGAATATCAGTTGGGAAATTGTTCAGATCAAATTGGTTTATGGCCATGTCTGTGAGAGACTACTTTGCTTGATGACTGACTGGGAAGACCAGTCTACTTTGGGCAGGTGAGCCTGAGCTGTGTAAGACGACGGAGTAAACAGCAATCTGCCATAGTGTCTGCTTCAGCTCCTGCTTCAATTCCTGCCGTGATTTCCCTTAGTGATAAGTTGTCACCTGAAAGGGTAAGCTAAAGTAACCCTCTCCCCAAGCTGTTTTTGTTTTTTTTTTTTTTTTTTTTTAAAAAAATCATTGTGTTTATTGTAGTTACAAACTAGGACACTGGGGCAGGAAAGAGGGATGAGAGGAAAATTGAATGATTTTATCTATAAAAAGTAAGCCAGCTAATTTCTCTTTAAATAAGTAGCATCCTAATGTATTTTCTGGTCATTATACTTTCTTTTGAAAGTCATTTTGGGTCACAACAACCCTTGGATATTTATTTCAAAGTACACAAGTCTAATTTCAGATATTACAGTATATATTTATGTCTATACATAAACAGTATAAATCTAGGATATTATATTAAATCATAATTATTTAATGTATTTGAACAAGCAAGTATACTTTAAAATACAAAAGATTTTTCAGATTATTTGAGTTGAATTTTTATCATCAGTAAGAAAAACTGTAGTTATGAATGGAAGAAATTTACTTTTCTCTGTGACTCTTCGGAAGTAGCAGAAGAGTGTTTTCAGTTTCTCTGGTTTCCTTGATGAACGCCCTTCAAATAACCTAAAAAAAAACAGGAGTAAAAAAATTAAAATGCCTTTGTAATTCATAAACACCAAATCTCTATTTTTAATCAAATACTAAAAACAAATTCTTCCAGAATCAGTCTTGGGACTTTGGAGAAGCAGAAAGCTGATGTGGAGATACCAAGGGCATCTAGCGAGCATTCAACCTGCCTGTAACTAGGCTCCTTCACAGCCAGCTGAACCAACAGCAGTGCTCGTCTCCCAGCTAGTTCTCCAGCCCAGACAAGGCACTGTTCTGTACCCAGGGACAATTCGAGCTAGACAGTTAATGTCTTCATGGCAAATACTATTTATAATGCATACTATTACTAAGTAGTTATGTACCTAAACAAATGGTATCTCAGAAAAATCCTCATTCTAAGTATTTTTTTTTTTTTTTTGGTTTTTCGAGACAGGGTTTCTCTGTAGCTTTTGGAACTAGCTCTTTTAGACCAAGCTGGTCTCGAACTCACAGAGATCCGCCTGCCTCTGCCTCCCGAGTGCTGGGATTAAAGGCGTGTGCCACCACCGCCTGGCTCATTCTGAGTATTTGTAATAAAAGACATAGACAGCTATGACAAGACACAGGGACTGAAAGAGTAGTCTTTGGTAATTAAACAAATCTTGTTCTGGACTAGATGTTGCTGTCTTCCAAATATTTGTGTTGACTACAAAATCCCCAACAAGGTTCTATTTGGAGATAAGGCCTATAAGGCTGTGGAGAAGACTGTGGGGTCAGATGAGAAGATCTAAGTCCTACAGGGTTAGGTTCCTAAGAAGAGGATGCAGTGGGTGAGATAGTGAGAAGACATGGTCTATAAGACATGAGAAGCTCTCACCTCACATTGAATCACTAGCACCTTTACCTGGTATGTCTAGCCCCCAAAACTGTCAAAAAATAAGCTTTGCTATTTGCCCACCGAGCCCATGCTGTTTTTTATAGCAGTCTGAGTTAACACAGATCCTTTGCTTGGTAACAAAACCCAAGTCTTCTCTGTGCTACCCAGTATCCAGCAACCTCGATATACACTGCATGATTCTATTTTCTTTGTAATGGCATGACATTGTTATTGTTAACATGTAATGCAATTTATCCAGAGGAAAAAAATGCAGGGCTTTAGAAGTGAATGACCTGGGTAAGGAGTTCATTATAAGATTTCACATAAAAGCTCTTTTGGGCCTAAGACCTAGCTTTCCAAAGGCATTTAAAAAGCATGCGAAGATTCAGTGGCTATAAATAATGAAGATTTCCTGCCCCTAGTCATATATTCTGCCTTAAAATCCAGAAAGCCTTCAAGTAAAAGTCTTCTTTAGTAAGTGGTAAAATGGGTACCATTTTTCATGATTAGAAGAACAATCTTATGTAAGAAAGGGGAAAGGCAATTTACAGAAAATCCTACAACTAAAATGAATTAGAAAATGGAGAGGAAATACAGCAAAGGATGCTGTGTAGACGGATTTGAATTCAGAGTCAACTTCTGGAAAAACATGTATGATCATTAGCTAAAAGGAATGCCAATACTGCACAGTATTTTAATCTACCATATGTTCTACCTTAAAAAACAGTTTTACTCACTTCAGATTTGCTGTTCTAAAATAGTTACTACAAACATGTTTAAATCTAGCTGGCAGCTAAAAAAGAGATGATAAAAACGAAGGTTTAATCTTGGTCTACTCTTAATATGCCAACTAGAACAAAGTCTGTCTAAATAAAAATGATGATGGGAATTAAAAAGTCACGTGGCAGTTTAATTAAACATCCTACATCAATAAGCATGATTTACTAAATAAATACCTTGATCTCTATACAAAATCCCTTTCTAAAATTACTACTTAACAGAAGAAAGGAGTATAAATAGAAAACACAGCCATCATTTTTTTAGGGATGAACTGATGATATACTATACAATTCAACTAAGGAGGAAGTTCTTTAATATGACTATTACAGAAAGAGGAGAAAATGACTATTGTTCTTAAAAGAGTAATTTCCCCAAAAGGAAAAATGACCCATATATGGTCAGTTACTTTTAAAACCACATAAAAGTCCTCATATTTCATAACCTTAATCACAAATTTTTAACCTTAGGAGCTCCCTGGGATTACAGACTTATTATCCTGGCAATATGAATTTTTCTAGAACATTATATGGCAATTATTATCACTACAAATGAGAGTAATTATTTTATTTTACATTTAAACCTTAAAGGTACAGAGCTGAGCATGGTATGCATGTCTACAATCCTGGGACTTAGGATGTTGAGGCAGAAAGATCAGGAGTTCAAGGTCAACCTCAGCTAGTCAAATTCAAGACTAGCCTGAACTATATCACACTGTCTCAAAGGAACCAACCAATAAGCTAAACAGCCAAGCAAAATACTCTCAGATTTCTATAAATCAAGCAGCTCTTGTACATGTTGCGTTCATTTACTATTCCAAGCCCAATTTCAAATTACTGTGCAACCAAGTAAGATTTCTCAGATTCTTTTCTTATGTAAACAGTTTCTTTTTTAAAATTAATTTTTATTCGTCTGCATATGTGTTATATGTGCAAATGTCAAGGTGACTGTGTAGAGGTCCGAGGAACGCTGTTGGAAGCCAGTTCCTAACTTCCTAGGGATGGAATTCATATATCAGAACTGTGTGACAAGCATCTTTCTTGCTGAGCCATTCACCAGCCTTTTCTCCCCATCATCATGCTCACTGCTGACCGCCCTGGCTGGCCTACAACTTGCGATGTAGACCACACTGACCTTAAATACAGAGGTCCACCTGCCTCTGCCTCAGAGTGCTGGAATTAAAAGAGGGTACCATTATGTTCCACATTCTTTATTTTCTTACAGAGCCAAGAAGGATCTCTCTCTCCTCACTCTCTTTCTGTGTGTGTCGGGGACCGTTGCCCCAACATAGAAACTGATGTTCTTCCCCAAATGTGTGCTCGGAGACGCGCGGAAAGAAACAGGCTTTCACACCATTACAGTTAAAAAGGCTTCCCTTATTCTTCAGCGAGGCCTTGTATTTATTCTATTTGTCTACAATTGCTTCTGTTCTCTAGGCTCTCTTAAAACCATTTCTTTTCTCTTTGCTCTGCTCTCTAAACTCTCTCCCTTCTGCCCTGCTAAGTCCCTAAATAATCCCTTTCTACCTCTGTTGTTTTTTCCTCTCTTCCTTTGAGGGACTGATCCATATCTTGGGCATTTCTCTCAGCATCCACACCTGCTTTCACACATCAGCTAGGAGAGATAGCTACCTTCCTGGGGCAATCTACAAACGAATCAGAGAGGCTGGAGCAAAAACCTCGGCTATTGTCTTTCTAAATAGTTGCCTTCAGTTGCCGTTGTCTAGCAGGTATCAGAGCCCACATGTGTGTGTGTGTGTGTAGAAATGCAGTCATCAAGAGAAATAGGTTTAAATCTTCATGACAATTTTCCAGTTTGGTTCCACTATGCATAACCACCCAAACAAAATGAATTATTCTATGTTTGTATCATGTAAAAATAGCAGAATTCACTGGAAATAAACATGAAAATGTTAATATGAGATGATATACAATCTGAGGAGAGATTCTTGGGGATAAAGAGAAAAAACAAGGAGCTGCAGATGGAGCAGGGAGGGAAGAGTGAGGCTGACACCCATGGGTCTGGGAGCAGAGAGGGTATGAGATAGACACAACAGAGTTCAAGGAGAGAGGAGGGGGCAACCAA
The DNA here is from genome assembly GCA_028555095.1 of Dicrostonyx torquatus. Taxonomy (NCBI): domain Eukaryota; kingdom Metazoa; phylum Chordata; class Mammalia; order Rodentia; family Cricetidae; genus Dicrostonyx; species Dicrostonyx torquatus. The sequence goes on from JAQHUG010000052.1 coordinate 9,445,590, forward strand.
GTTACCAAGTATCACCTGATTTTAAACTTCCTAACACCTTTCTTTTTTAATGTAGATTTTTCAAAACCCTGGGTGTTCATATATTTGAAGAACATTTTTCAGTCAGCAACATGTATATAAATCTGTGCATAAGCCAGGTCATAACAACCCTTGCCCATGTATGAAGATATTTACACATTTCACTACATGATAATTACAGATTACTTTTAAAAGACAATAGAAAAAAGCTAGCTAAGCAATCACATTTTGTTCTAAACAAAACATTTTGCATTGACAAGAGAAGAAGTCAGTAAAGGGCCAGGGAGTTACTAATGTGTGCTTTTCCTTCCATGCTTACAGAGAAACATGGTTAACTAAAATCTTCCCCTGAGTGAAACTGATGAAAACATTACTGGAATTAGATTTTTACACACACACACACACACAGACACACACACACACCACACACCACACACCACACACACACACACACACACAAAATCCTACCGGTATAGTAAATCAAGTCCAAAATAAAATTCACTTTAAAACAGAAGCAAGTGATAATATGGTATCTAGCCAGAAAGTGGTTCTTGGCTCCTTTGTGAAACCCTGCCATATGGCCCCAGCAGCAATTTCAATTCAGGGAAGAGGCAGATGTAAAAGCCTCCTGGGCTGCCCACTGCTGAGACCCACAATTTATCTCTGACCATCTAGTTTCCATGTGATTTCAGAAGCATCAATGCTAATCACATTGGAAGCCTTTATATAAATGTTCAGGCTGAGAAAGGCAAGCAGGGGAAAAGGTCAGAGGTATTTAACATAACTAAGCAGGCCTGGAAGAACACAACAATAAATAAAAGAAGGAAGGCTTATTCAATTTATTGACGTCAGCCTCCTACCACATACTTTTACCTTTTTTTTTATTCAATCAAGTAGCTAGCCCTATCTCACTTGAGACTGAGTAGAGAAACACATGCATACACACTCTCTCTGTCTACTGAATTGTCAGAAGTTATAAACATAAATACAAATCAGCAAACCAGCAAGCAAGGAAGGAAGGAAGGAAAAATACTGCATTACTGGTTAACAAATGGCTTATTGTCCTCAATCTCTTAGAAATGGGGTGTGGGGGAATGGTGTGTGTGTGTGTGTGTGTGTGTGTGTGTGAGAGAGAGAGAGAGAGAGAGAGAGAGAGAGAGAGAGGACATGAACAAATTTTGTTGTA
>JAQHUG010000052.1:9447138-9471430 GCA_028555095.1 Dicrostonyx torquatus
AAAAAAAAAAAAAAAAAAAAAACCATACCACCTGGGGCAGGAGAGATAACTCAGTGGTTAAGAGAAGTGATTGCTCTTCTAAAGGACCCAGGTTCAATTCCCATCACCCACATGGCAGCTGACAACTGTCTGTAACTCCAGTTCCAAGGCATCTGATACTCTTACACCAATACACATAAAATAAAACGAAGACAACAACAACCACCAAACAAAAACCACACCACCTCTTAAGAGGAGGCAGGTACACACTGATGAAGAGGACTGTCCAGCAGACAGCTGAAAACTTGACCTGTGAACTGAATCTTGAAGGAGGAATAAAAACCATATGAAAAGAAGGGTAATCCAGAAAGTTACAAGGTTTAAAAAACAGACAATTTCTACTAGGAACAAAGGATTTAGCCTGCCTGGTCTCTATAACTAGTGCACTTAACACACAGTGAGGAATACAGTGGCTGTTTGCTGTCTATTTAGCTACACAGAATGTATTCATTTTTTTTGTTTGCTAATGCTCTTCTTTGTGTTGATAGTCTAGACTAATTGTAAGTCGGGATTTCCCTTCATGTTTTAATGTTTGTGAGCCCTTCCTATAACTTGAAAATTATGGTAGCCTGAGAGTATTCTTTTTGCTTTGTTTTTGTTTTTAGAGACAGATTTTCTGTGTCGTCCAGTAGACCAAACTGGCCTTGAACTCACAGTTCCTGCCTGCCTCTGCCTCCCATTGAGATTAAAGGTGTGTGTTACCTGACTGAGTATTCTTATATTTAAATAATTTCGTATTTTTTATTTGCTTTAAAAATCCTACAAATGTACTGAAGTCTTAATTTTGATTCTTTTAAATTAAAAAAAAATACATCAGCTACTAATCAGCTTTATTCTAGAATTTTTCTCATCTTCAGGGAGAGAAGCTTTTGTAATTGTAAGACTTAACACAGGCCTTTGAAATTAGCACTATGATTTATGAATACATTTCTGCATTGTCATGTCGAACTGTAAGAAATTCTGCCTATATAAAAATAAGCTGCACTAAAAACAATGAGCAAACCCACTATCTAGACCTCAGTCTCTAAATGAAAGGAATCAAGGACTCTTAGAAAACGGTTGGTTTCAGGACTGGGGAATAGATAATATAAGTCTAAAATAGGTTATGACTCCAAAAGGAAGGTAATGCTCAAAAAGATAATGGGAACTTGCCAAAAGTGCTCAAGAGCATATGTTTAAATAACTTGAATGACCAAAGAAAAATATAAATAGCAAAATGAATAATTGCATTAAATTTTATGATGTATAATAAAGATCATTAGTCTATTGGAATATTGAAATAATAGGAGTTATGGGATGAATCGTCCTCATATAACAGAATTTCAGTTAATAAACACAGGAAATAAAATGGAAAAATTACAATAGGCAAATACTATAATAATAAATGCAGAAAAGACCAACCAACAGATGCTAAAACTAGTGTGAAAAAATGTGAGCTCATCTGCAATATTTTACTTTTCCTAAGAAAGTAAGTTCTTTTTCAGTGGGAGAACCCAGGAGATATTACCTTGGCCAGCTGAACCAACCCTAAGATGAATTATAAGCCCATTAATGTGAAGAGCTGAGGACAATTTGTGATATTTCTGCCCAAGACCATGGCCTAGTCCTGTGCCATGGCTTACACATACCATCTTAGCAGCAGGAAGACTGAGGAACGAAAACCACTGAGAATTTGAGGTCAGTCTGATCATAGAGTAAGAGAGATCTGGTCTCAAAAAAAAAAAAAAGAAAAAAGAAAAAAAGAAAAGAAAAGAAAAGAAAAAAAAAAAAAGAAAAAGACCTCATTCTCATTGTGAAATAACATTAGCCAAGTTCAGATGGAAAATGTTTTACAAGATAACTGATGAGTAGTCTTCAAGGAGGCCAAAGTCATAAAAGGAAGGAAACATTCTAAGGAACAGATGAAGGAATCTAAGCAGACACATGTAACATCAGATGCTAGGTATGAGCTGGATCAGAAAAAAAGGGTACAGAAAAACTGTAAGAATCCATAAGGCCGCAGGTCAGAAAAGTGCTAGATCAGTATGACTGCCTAGTTGTGATTATTTTTATTATAGTACAAAAGGTGTTAAAGCAAAACTGCATGAGCTGTACATAGGAACTCAGGTTCTATTTCTGCGCCTTTTGTTTAAATCTCAAAGTAAGTTTTTAAGAAACTACATTATTGGGCTGAAGAGATGGCTTAGAGGTTAAGAGTGCTGGCTGCTCTTCCAGCGGTCCTGAGTTCAATTCCCAGCAACACATGGTGGCTCACAACCATGTGTAACGAGATCTGGTGCCCTCTACTGGTCTATAGGACACATGTAGGCAGAATACCGTATACATAATAAATAAGTAAATCTTTTTTTTAAAAAAAGAAACTACATTATTACAAGATGGTAAATTAAAATAAAAAGTTCCAGTGTAAGATTCTACTTCGAAGATAAACAGTGACTGAGATGTGGGTTTGTACTTACGTTAGGACTGTTCCTAACTGGTGCACTGCCTACAGTTAAACACCCTCAGAACCCTGGAACTTGCTGTGTAGACCAGGCTAGCCTTGAAGTAACAGAGATCCACTTGCCTGTGACCCCTCTCAAGTGCTGGATTAAAGGCATGTGCCACCATATCTTGTGACTTTATATTTTTATGCAGGGTCTTTACAGAAATGAGGGCTTTATTTCCATTTTTAAAATTGCTTCATCATAGAATTATAATATATAATAAATGTTCCTGTGAAAAATCAAACTGAGCAACAGATGGAACACAAACATTCAGAAGAGGACAGTCTAAGAGCATGGAGAAGATACAGGCACAGGGTCGCTGAGATGAAGCCTCGTTGTGACTGACTGGCTCTAGGATTCTGATTAAGCTCTTTACCTCTGTGAACTTTAATTATCATGTCTGAAAAATGGTCAAAACATCACCTGAATAAAATGTTTATTAACTCTAGAATATTTGTTTCTTCTACCCTTCACAAGGTACTCTCTTCTGAAAACATACCGATTGAAGTTAATGTCTGGGTAACTGGAATACTCCGATTTCATCTTGGCATTCCGTCGGGGGAATGTGCAGAAGAAAGCATTAGCTAAAAGACTAGCGATCTGTTCCTGCGACATCGTGATAGAATGATTCATCTTCTGTTTCAGAAGCGGTATTGGCTGACAGAGGAAACAAAAATACAGATGAGAAAAGCAATAATTAGTTTAGCAATTTTGAAGACAGAGGTACCAAATTGCATTTTCTAAATTAAAGCAAGAATAATTTCAAGCCATTCTTGAGTCCTTAAATCAGGAATACTGTTAAAGTCAAGGGCTGATTATCAGAGACGATAAGAAAAGTGTACTCATTTGACAAGGTGTAGATTTCTAATCAATAATGATACTAAAGAGAATAAAAAATATTACTTGGAAAACCAAGACAACTCAGCAAATAAACATTAACAAATTACCCTTGTAATGAAAATGACAAGATGGAAAAAATGCAATATTGAGTTTAACTATTATTGTATATGTTATGCTCTTACATTAAAAATGGTGGGATGCAGTACTTTTTCTAAGTCCCAAACAAAATAATTAATATAATTGAATAAATAAGTCATTCTCCTCCTATTCTAAACCACACTGCATACTGCTAATTTCTTTATGAGAACCAAATCTATTTTTACTAAAGCATTTAACAGAACACAAGAAAACTGCCACACAGAACTATGTGTAACTTGTAAAACTAAAGGCATTTTCTACATCATAAAACACCCCAAGTCAAAAAAGATGCAGGACAATTTCCTTCAGTCTTTTTGTGGCAACCCAAACACCAAGACCTGTAAGTACCTAAGCATTGTGTTCAATGTGTTTTGCTCTAATTCAAATGCTTAAATTGCAGATTACACAACTAGCTTCCAATAAGGAGAAAGGTGGCAGAAGTGGCACTGGATGAGATTTGGCCCTGAAACACACTACAGTTTCCCTGCTCTCACTTTTGCACTGAGGAAGGTGGCAAGCAAGTCCCGAGGGCCTAATCAGTGTATGGAAAGGCCCCATGAGGCCTCCTGCAAACGTGTAGGCGCAGCTCCAGTCAAGCATCCAGATGGCCACAGTCCTCACTGATACCCTGACTGCAACCACAGGACTTACTCAGCAAGCTGCCCACAAATTCATGACCAACAGAAACTAAGCCTGCACATGTCTACTGTTCAAGTCACTAAATTTTGAGGTTATCTGTTGGGAGCAATATGTAATTAAGGCATTCCAAACAAAATTATGTTACACAATATTTTTCTTTTAGTTTTAAAAGTTAAGAAAATACCATGACTACAGTTGCTATAAGAATGTATCACTTTGTAGGAAGGTGAGGGAGATGTAAGTAGTATTAAGTCATCTTAAAAAATAAACCAAACCCACTAGTTTGCTTTAAAATAATTAGTTTTTAGAAGACATTGTTTAAATAAATGCAGGAAGAGGAGTCTAAGTAGACAAACTGCAACAATGGGAAAGGAGGCTTGAAACTGAATGCTGCATTTGTAATGTGCTTTGGTGGAGTCCTCTCTGCCAGCTAGCCTCTCTGTGACACAGCAGAGGTACCGTGTTCTTTAGCAGAGTCCCCTTTCCCACCACAGCCATTTGAGTCCAAAGAACGCACTAAGGAAGTTACATTTACTAACCTGGGTACAAACATTTGGCAGACAGAGTGCAATTTTCACCATGTCAGGTAAAATGGATTGATACAAATGTTGAGCTTCTGCTTCTTCAAGTACCTGAATAACAATGAAATATATTATGTGACTAACAGTTGCAAATAGTAATCATGTGTTAATTTTGAATCCCCACTGTAAGGCACAGTGTCATAACCAACACATGTAGAAACAAACCAGCAGATTCACCAATAAACTTACCAATTCATATCATTCACCTAAATGTCTTCCAAAACCAAAGTAGCCCCAAATCAAGTCTCTCTCACACTAACAATATTTACCAAAAAAAAAAAAAATGTAGTATTTGTAAAACAATCAAGTTGGCTCAATAGGGTAAGGTACTTTCTACCAAGCCTAATGACATGAGTTCAGTCCCCAGGCCCTACATGGCAGAAGGAGAAAACCGACTCCTACAAGATGTCCTCTGACCTACATATGCACACATATACACACAAGTGAACAAACAAATAAATATAATTTTTAATGTAGTACTTGTAAACAAAAAACAGCACACTCTACCCTTGGTTATGTCAGCTGAAAACTGAACACCAAGGGCTCTCTCTCATAATCCCTAAAGAACCCATTTAATATCAACAGTCACTAGCATAAGATATCACCATAATCATGAAGAAAGCTCCATAATTACTCTGAAACACACTACCTGTGCCCAAACTAACCCACTGACTAAGAACCAATGGGGTTCCTTATGATCTTCAATTCTCCCTTGTTGGGTACATTTGGGAACGTAAAACCATGTTTCCTGTATCACACCTGAAAGCACATCAAGATGAGATTTGTGGGCCATGTTCATCTAGTTTTCAATGCTATAGCAAGTAAATATAAGATGATTATTAGTTTTGGGGGGAAACAACAAGTTGCACAAAATATAAGTATTGTTTATTAACACCCACTGTAAAAAACAGGACTGATGAGACTAAAATGAATTTGATACTACAGCAGGAAAATGAGGAGGCAGTAAGAAGCTTCTACTAGAGATGATGGGGGAATCGGAACACAACCCAAATTCTAAAGTCCCTACCTACAGAGGTTCCTACAAAAGAGAAAGTCATGATATAGTAGCTGACCACCAAAACCTCAGTACTCCTGAGGTTGATGCATGAGGACCACTACACGTTTAAGGCCAGCCTGGGCTACACAGTGAAGCCCTGTCCAGTTCAGAACAGTTAAGTGACTATATTCGTGTAATAAACCTCTTTTAGTAAGGTATGCATCCATACTAGATATTCATTTCCTGGTAGCTCTAAAGCAAAGACAACTGCTTCCCTATATCTGAAAATGTTAAGAGCATATCAATGTACTTGTTTACAACACTCAGACTCTTCTAGCTCATAACTTCTTTGTGCTTTGTAAACCCTTTTTTGAAACAATTAAATATTGATAGGATATCACAAAAATAGCATGACAAAGTTCATTATACCTTTTATGCATTTCCCTCAATAATCCCATTCCATACGCCCTACACTCACTATTAGAACCAGTACATGTGTCATCTGATGTCATTTGATCACACAACTCTTTCTGTGTAACCAACACTAATCAAGACACAGAACTGTTCACTACAGAACAGAACTTCTACTATCCATTTACAGTTAAACCCTTAATCTCACTGTCCCTAACACTAGCAACTACTAATGTATTTCCCCATTTCCAAACTTTTGTGTCATGTAAATAAACTCATACAGTTTGTGGGTTGATTTGTTTGTTTGTTTGGTCTATTGAGACAGGGTTTCTCTGTGTAGCTTGGTTGTCCTGGAACTAGCTCTGTAGACCAGGCAGGTCTTGAACTCAGAGATCCGCCTGCCTCTGCTTCCCAAAAGCCAGGTCAGTTGGTGTTTTTTCAGGTTGACTTTTCATTTAAAACAAAACAAAACAAACTTCTCAGAGACTCAGTAGGCTGCTGTAGGTTCCCCCTTTCTCATGACTGTTACTAAGTGCTAGTATGTGAACATTTTGCTTTCCAGCTTTTAGAGCTATGAACTGCTCTGGTTTGACTGCACCCTCCAAGGGTTTGTGTGTTGGGAGACTGTCCCCAGTGAGGCACTGATGGGAGGTCATATGCAAGCATCAGGTGACTGACTGTATTAGGAGGTCACTGTGAGTATTGTTCTTGGGAGGCAACAGCGTATTCCCCTGAGTTCTTAGCTAATTCTCAGGAGAGGGTTGTTACAGAAATGTCCTTTTCTCAGCCTCTGGCTTCTTGTCTCACTATATGATCTCTCTCTTCCTCTCCCTTCCATAATACCATTTCATGACTGAGCCTAGAGGGCCTTGAACCTCCTGAACTGTGGGCTAAAACAATTGTCTTTGCTTTCTAAAGTAACATTCATTTCTAATTTTATCTGTTTTCCTTCTCATTCATATGGGTTACTTTAGGACAGTAGAGAATTTCATTTGTATATCAAGAACAGAATAAGTCTTCAGATTACATCTTTTTTAAATAGAAAAATTAAAACTATATACAGAACACTCAAATGCATGTTTAATTTCTATATTAATCTTTTATTACATTTGCTTCAATCATATATCTATCTGTTCTTCTATAATCCAAGAATCCACTTTTAAATGTATTTTAAGTTACACCATTACATTTCTGTCTGTTCATCCATAAAATAACTGTAGTTCTTGCAGAATTGCAAGGTTTTCAACAAATAACAGGCATAATTATGATATGTTAAATAACCCCCTGCCTTGTTTAACATTTTATACTGCCACTAGTTAAATTTTGGGAATTCATTCTCATCTCTGTGTGACATTTTCTCCCATGTTTAATGATCCTCCCTCCATGACTGTATAGCTGAACACACACACCTGTAAGAGCAGTTATTAAAGTTTATAATTATTTTATTAGTTTTTCTCCCCTCTTCTCAAATGTATGAAACATTAAACATATAAGGATTGTGCTGTAAATATCTCATGTCCTCACTACCAAGCACAGTATATAAGATTCACCATTTGCTGAGGAAGAGTTGGTTAACCATGAAAAAGGTGAGAATGTACTCAATGGTGGAGTCCTTGTTTAGCAAGTACAAGACCATTGATTTGCTGCCCCCCCCACTCCCCCACCCTAGTACCACAAGTAAAACAAAGTCAGCAGGGCTTGGGAGTTTACTATAGCTCAGTCAGTAAAGTGCACACTGTACCCATAAGGCACTGAGTTGGGTTCCCAGCAAGCATGTTTTTTGTTTTTTTTTTAAAAAAAAATGCAACAAAAGCAGTGCAGGAGAGGCAGAGAGATAGGTGGCACCCTGGGGTTTGCAAGCCAGCTAGACAAGTTCAGCTGTCAAGTCCCAGGTCCCTGTGAGAGAGCCTAGTTCAACAAAACAGATGGAAACAACAGAACAAAGCAACTAAGGTGGATAACGCCTGAGGAATGGCACTTGAGTTCAACCTCCAGCCCCTCCATTCACTTGCATACACAGGGAGACCAAAACCAAACAGAAGCCTACACACAGCAGTGTCTGCCTACAAAGGGGAATTCCACACCAACACACAATTGGTGGTAACGAAAGCACAGTTTATCCTGAAAGAGCCTTGTAAGACAGAAAGTACAAGAACGCTCAGAAGTTAAAGCTCAAAGATAACACAGTTGTCTTACACTCAAAACCAGAGTAGCAGGCATTAAGACTAGAGGTGTTGAGTTTTCTCCCAGATCATAAGCGGGGGGTACCTGCTGGCCAAGAAGCTGGAAAACAAGTTACAGAGCCAGATGCACATAAAGAAAAATCCTAAATTCTTCCTTTTCTTATCCATACCACAGACAATCCTATGACTCTGCTTAATACCAATTTTGAAGGTTCTTAAAATGCAAAGTACATTAGGTAATGGGCCAGTAAGTCACAACTGTTCTGAAGCCTCTTCCTCGTTAAAAAGAACAAAACAAAACAATCCCATTGACTAGTTTTCAACAGGAGCTCCTGTATTCATTACCCCTCTTAACCACTAAGCTACTCTCAGTCTCTCATCTGCTCTTACCAGGAATACTGCATGATCTAACTGCTGGCCTGCTGCTCAATAGTCTTTGGTTTCTGCCCAAGTACATCCTAGTACGTCCCTGCTCTACCTGAAACCATCTCAATGGCTTTTATCACCTTTTCAATACAGTACAAACTCCATGAACTAAGATATTTATATATCTACATAATATTAAATATTAATATTAAATAATTAAGCTTGCCGGGCGGTGGTGGCGCACGCCTTTAATCCCAGCACTCGGGAGGCAGAGGCAGGCGGATCTTTGTGAGTTCGAGGCAAGCCTGGTCTACAAGAGCAAGTTCCAGCGCAGGCTCCAAAGCCACAGAGAAACCCTGCCTTGAAAAGCCAAAAAATAAATAAATAAATAAATAAATGAATAAATAAGCTTTAGCTGTCTACCTAAATATTGAAATATCTAACCTATCTTGACCTATATGTTTATCTTATTTAGTATATCATAAAAAGTGATATCCAGATACATACACACTCACCTTTCATTGTACATACCTGGCAGCTCAACTACTCAGTCTTCTACAGCACCTACTTATACTACCACAGACTTTATTTGTTCTATGACTGCAATGTCTTTCCTTAATTCGTAAACCTGCGTAATTTTCTTGGTATTGTTCAAGTACTATTTTGCTTCAAAGTCCATCCATTTTTCCTTTCTAGTTTTCTCTTGCAATCTTTCTGCGCTTAAAAAAAAAAAAGACCCTTAAAATTTTGTGCTTTCTGTTGTTATGGACATGTTATGTTATGGACATGCTTTCTAGTGCTTACTAGAAGTCCCTTTAAGACAAGATTAACTACTGATTCACCATGTCTGGAACAGGGGGTGTTCATATATAACAGTGTTAATAAAAATACTTTAACAGTCATCTATCTCACTTAGCTAACTTATTTTACAAAGCTCATTCTCCTTTCCAGAATCTTTACTGCTTAGCAAAATGACTCTGGCAGGCTCTTAAGAGGTGACTGGACTGTACAGGGCTCAGCTTCTATAATCTATCTTAAGCCTACTGGAAATTCCACTAGCATATCACAAGTCCCTTCAGGAGCAAAGTTCCCATTTCAAAAATGAAAAGAAGTAAGATCTTTCATGTCAACTTATTCTTCAGAGGTATGTTTTCAGAGAACAGAAAAATTAAAAAGTAGAGGGAAAAGAAAAATTGTATCACTAAATTATGTACGAGTAAAAAATCAGCTAAAGAAGGTGAATGTTTCTAACATTTATCTGTGTACCGCTTAGGCTGACACTTGAAGAGAGCAATGTGACAGCTTACAAGAAAACAAACTCACTTATTCTCCTTAATTTCTGAAGGCTCATGAAAGTCTGACAGGCCAGCCACAGGGTGATCTCTCATGTGTATCAGCCATCACAATTATGGCTTCCATAACAACACTCTCCACATTTTAATACAGTACAACTGGTTTTGAGGAAACAGTCTAATATTTTCATATTTAAGAAGGCATGCTTTACAAATTAGTAGCTAACTAATCTGAAGCTCTAAATAAGACTGTTCAAAATCTTTCTTTCACAGCACCAAAAGAAGTACAAAATGAATGCAAAGGCAGAGAGCAGATAATGTGAAGGGACAAGTGACTTCAGGGTCTGCATCAGAGACAAGCGTACACGCACTCTCTCTTTCTCTCCTCCTCTCCCTCCCTCTCTTAGAACAAGTTATACAGGAGTTCCCCATGACTTGTGAAAATACCATGACTCATATCTAGGAAATACTGATAAAAATAACAATAATACATTAAAATATCTGAAATTATATGCTTTAAAGATAAGACATTTTCTGAGTTTTAAAATATTTGTCTTTTAACTTGTATTAGGTATAATCTACATTTGTCCTTTGATTAATTTGATAGTCATTTGACTGGAAATATCACTGCTCAGACACTGCTCTTTCTTCCTAGCTTGGGGTTGGAGTGGGCATGGCAGGCAATGGTATCTTTCTATTTTTAACTGGTAACTACTTTATCTTTGTTAGTACAATTACATTCATTACTACCATTTTACTTACTGTGTAGTTTGGGAGAGTTATTTACTAGACGTGGTGTATATTAGAAACACAAAAATTGACAAAGGCAGAAGGGGTTTGTGCTGGCTAGCTTTACATCAACTTGATACGTTAGAATCATCTTAAAGGAGGAAGCCTCAGTTGAGAAAACTTCTCCGTAAGGTCTGGCTCCAGACAAGAAAACCTATATAATCAGCTAATTTGGGCTCACAGGGGCTCACAGAGAATCGACTGACAACCAGGGAGCCTGCATGGGACTGACTTAGGCCCTCTGCATAGATGTTACAACTGTATAATTTGGTCTTCTTGTGAGACTCTTAATAGCTAGAGCAGGGGCTATCTGACTCTGTAGACTGCTTTTGGGACGTACTCTTCCAGCATTAATCGAAGAGGAGGTGCCTAGTCTCATGGCAACTTGATATGGCTGGCTGATATCTATGGGAGAATATCCAACCCATATCTAAAGAAGAACAGAAGAGGAGGAGTGGATGGGGGTGGGGGTGAGAGGAAGGTAGGGAAACTTTGGTTGACATGTAAAAACAAAAAAAAACCAACCAAAAACAGGTCTATTGCCAGGGCATTTTCTTAATTAGTGGTTGATGGGGGAGGGCCCAGCCCATGGTGAATGGTGCCATCCCCGGACTGGCAATCTTGGATTCTATAAAAAAAAAAAAAAAAAAGTTGGCTGAGCAAGCCATGAGGAGCAAGCCTGTAAGCAGCACCCCTTCATGGCCTCTGCATCAGCTCCTGCCTCCAGGTTCCTGCAATTTGAGTTCCTGCCCTGACTTTCTTCAGTGATGGACTAAGATGTGTAAGTAGAACCCAAATAAACCTTTTCCTCCCCAAGTTGCTTTGTGGTTTTTTCATAATAGCAACAGAAACCCTAACTGAGCAGAATTATATAAAGAAGGAGAGGAACTCAGGGAGAGCATGAGAGCTTGGCAACCTCATTACCAATACAGTAATAACTACAGAAAATTAGCAGCCCAATCAGATAAAACACATATATCAACATCCCAAAAAGACTTTCAAAAAACACATCCAATCACAAATATGTACTGGATTTTAAAAAATGAAAAAGGGAGCTGGGCGGTGGTGGCGCACGCCTTTAATCCCAGCACTCAGGAGGCAGAGGCAGGCGGATCTTTGTGAGTTCGAGGCCAGCCTGGTCTACAAGAGCTAGTTCCAGCGCAGGCTCCAAAGCCACAGAGAAACCCTGTCTCGAAAAACCAAAAAAAAAAAAAAAAAAAAAAAGAAGAAGAAAAAGGTATAAAGGACCTAACTTAACACACAGTGCAAAAACACAGATGGGAGTCAAGTAAAGCATCATCTACACACTGCCATCCCTAGGGAAAGCTCATACTCAGAAAGCTGTGTTGCTCTGGGATATAAAAACAGGCAGCTCTTCCATAGATTTCATCAGAAGGGGGCTTGTTATGGCTGGGCTCAAGGAATCTCTCTCTCTTTTTTTTTCTTTTTTTTTTTTTTTGGTTTTTCGAGACAGGGTTTCTCTGTGGCTTTGAAGCCTGTGCTGGAACTAGCTCTTGTAGACCAGGCTGGTCTCGAACTCACAAAGACCCGCCTGCCTCTGCCTCCTGAGTGCTGGGATTAAAGGTGTGCGCTACCACCACCCGGCTTCAAGGAATCTCTTAATTGTATGAATACTACTCAGTTTCATTTTCTACTCCTAGAGGAAACAAAAGTCAGACAGAATATTAGGGATTTCCTTTCCTAAAGTCAAGATAAGGTTTATGGTTGAATTATGTCTGCAAGGTTCAGCTGACTAACAACAAGAAGGTCCATGGTCCCTAAAAATCTTTTAAAACATGAGAAATGAATCAAAGCCTTCAGGCCATGCTAGCTAATTTCTTTTATTGACATCCAGTTTTTAAGAAAGGGCAGGTGATAAGCAGTTCTAGCAGATCCAGGGTCTTCTAAATGCATGTCAATATGGTTCTTGCCTTCAAGTCCTCACCAATAGGTGATGGTTTCTACTATGCAGTGGAGAATGCTTCTGCTTATGCTAACTTTATTCTGTCAGTTTCAACCATGTGCTTTTTGTAACAAAGGTAGCGATCCCCCTACAACTTATGCCACTGTTCTTTTGCATCCTAAGAGTCTTCATCAAACTATTCCAATGGCATCTAATTTTAACCCATCTCATGTATTTATGTGGCCTCTTCTGGATGGAAATTCAGATGGTTGACCTTGGGCATTGATGGCGAATGGTATTTCTGGCTTTTTTGAAGTCTAATTATTGCGCCAATGTTGTACAGCTATTCCCTACCAGATGATGCATTTCATTTTGGAGGGAAGTGCATTAAACTTAGGAACAACTTTAGCAAATTCCAGAAACAGACCAGACTGACCAGGCCCCTCTCCCCTACACTTGTATAAACAGAAGGGACAGCTCAGAGAGTATGCTCTCAGATAAGCCCAATTGCATTGCCTGGAAAAGACACTTTACCAACATACTCGGCTGCCTGCAAGCTGTGTAGTGAGCCCCAGGTTTCCAACTTTTGTGAAAAGTCACCCATACTAAGGTGGACTTTTGGATCTATCTTCGAATGACTCCTGTTAGTGTAAGTGACCCCAATAAAACTCACTGACTCACCAAGCTGGACTTTGGTGGTATTTTACTTTTGGGTCCCTATATGGTGGTGAGTAGATGTTTATACCAGTCTCACCAAGAATAGTGTCATGCATCACCCAAGCTGCTGAACAAAGATTTAGACTAGCCTCCACTCATACCAACAAATGCTCATCAGAGAAGATGAGGAGACGAAGGAGAAATAAAGGGAGAAAGACTTCCTTCCAGGCCTCACTACAGCCCCATTTACAAGCACTCCTAATCACAGCTGCTTCTAATGAGATTCTCATTGGCATTAATTTCTCACTTTAGAAAATGAGCCATCAGAGGCTTAAAATTCTCCAAATTCAAGACTTCTATAGATAGGATGAATTTCACCATCATGTTACCTTAATTCTAATTAACAACCAATCTGGAAACATTTTTAGTTAGAAAAAGATACTGCCACCCCAGTTCTTGAGAAAGAATATGCCCCTATCAAAGAGTTACATTATTTCTAAGACCCAATACATTAAATACGAAATCTTTTGTAGTTTCATAAACCATGAAGGTCTTCCGTATGTTGTACTTTCTGTATGATCATTACTTTTCATGTTAATAATAAAATGCATAGTTGTACTTTTAAGATTTTTTTAGACTCTAAGAAATACTTTGAACTTTTAATTAATTTAAGAGAATTCAATGAAAGCTTACCAAACTTATTAATACAATAAAAATTCCATACAAACCAAGAACTGTACATACACAAAGTACTTCATTCTTTATAACTTAGTATTAATAAACAAAACTACAATATGAATTTCACTTTAATTAAAGCTGAAAGAAACCTAATTCTCAAAAGGTTTAAGGGCTCCCCCTGGTGGCAGATTCTTTAAAAGAAGAAAAATTTATTAGCAATCAAGACAAGTACTACTACAAAGAAAATATTTCTAGTTCAATTTCAAATTAGGAGTTCTATTAGGAGCTCAATTATTTCAAGTAATATACAGTCTAGAAAAAATTCAAAATGTGATTTAAAAAATGCTAAGAAGTTAGAGAAATCTTGGGTGGGAGGATGTGACCTACCAGCAGCTTTTACCTAAGCAGCATCCTCAGTCAGGATGGCAGTAACTAACTACAGGGAGTAAGTGAAACCTAACCAGCCCTAATCTAACAGCCCATTCCGAAAGGTTCCCTAAAACATGCCCTGTGACAGTTACTCAAAAGCCAAGGAATCTCAGGGATGACCCAGTACAGTAGTTTCTAATGAACTACAGCGATAAGAAGTGGTCTGTGTCACCTATCCACCACATGTGGTGATCCAGCATTTAAAGTTTGGATTTGAATGTAATGAGGACTTTTAATTTTCACCTCATTTTAATTGGCCACAAGTGGCCACTGGCTACTACTTGAGCAGCATGGATCTTGTTCCACTTGCTAATCAATTCTAAAGAAATGGTCACCTGAGTATCCAAGGAAGAATTAGAGGTTCTCAGTCAAATGTGTAGTTAATTTTAAACCACAAAAACTAAATCATCAGCTTTGTGCTTAAGTTCTTAAAATTCAATTGTATCAGGTTTAATTCATTTTTGGGTTTGAAAATGGTAATTTCTTCCTAAAAATAGTTTTGGCTCTATAGCTTATACAAGACGGAAGATGAAAAGATCGGGGTAGTACTTCAATGTTCAAGTAAACCAGATTAGAGTTTAGGTTCAACCTATCATTTGGACATTTAGTCTTTTTCTGCATGTTGGGAATTAAAGAAGTAAATATGCTCAAAGTGGGTTTGCTGCACTCAGGAATCTAAGAGAACAAAAGGCTGGTTCCCCTTAAATCTAGTCACAGGTTGTGAATGTGCACTGTTCACCTCCTTTGTCTAGACCGTCAAGTTGAGCTTTGGGAGGAATGGCCATGAACACTGCCAAGCCTTTCCTCTAGAGAGATACACTTCAGCATAAACACATATTCAACAACCCTAAGGGTTATATCTACTGGCTCCTTCTCTCTACTTGTTGTCAGTCTCAGGCCAACTGTCACCTTACACAATTACTCTGAAATGGCACAGGGACTGTGGTTCAAAGCTCACACTCTATGGGAGTCAGGAAGTAGAAAACACCAAGAGGTCCTACCTGGAAGAAGCTTAGTCTTAGGGAAAATATAGAAAATGCAGAGAGAAGACAGAACCATGAGAACACTGAAGAACAGGGAGTAGGGGCTGAAAGGACAAGACACCAAACCCAAGCTGAGCCTTAAAGATGGAAAGGAAGCAAACAGCTTGCCAGAGAACCACAATGAGAGTTTTAGACTAAGAGGCAAGGAACATGAAGTAGTGTGAAGCAATGCCAGAGAGGTGGGCAGAGACAACATAAAATAATTTCATAAATTTTCGACCAAAAGAACTGAAAATAGGAGAATGTTATAGAAGGTTTCGGAATATATGCTTCAGACAACCCACTGTGTAACCTCAAAGAGGGACTTGAAGAGAGCAGCACAGCACATGGGGTCAGCTGAGCAGTGACAGCAGTACATCAGCTGTGCCATGTTACTAATATGGAGGAGACAGTGCTGTAAAAAAAGAGGTGAGCTTCAGGAAGGAAAGTTACAGCATCTGATAAGATGGGGGAGGACAGCTAACTGCAAGTAGGGGTTGGGGCAGCTAAAATGATTAACAAATTCTAATTTTGTGTGGTTTCTTCAACTCTCAAAAAAGGCACGGTAGTGCACACCTTTAATCCCAGCATTTGGGAAGCAGAAGGAGATAATCTCTGTGACTTTAAGGTCAGACTGGCCTACATAGTGAGTCCCAGGCCAACCAGAGCTACACAGTGTGACTCTGCCTCTGGAAACAAAATAAAACAACTACCATGAACAACAAAAACTCTTCTATACACCCTGGTTTTCAATTGTAAAACAAATGCTTAAACAATGTCTAGCTATGGCGGGGGGTGTGTGTGAGAATTAGAAATGGGGTACTGCTTATACTATACAAAGTAAAGCTTTCGCTGGGCAGTGGTGGTGCACGCCTTTAATCCCAGCACTCGGGAGGCAGAGGCAGGCGGATCTCTGTGAGTTCGAGACCAGCCTGGTCTACAAGAGCTAGTTCCAGAACTGACTCCAAAGCTGCAGAGAAACCCTGTCTCAAAAAACAAAAAAACAAAAAACCAAAGTAAAGCTTTCAAAAATAAAGACCACCACTGTCTCCATCAGATAGCCACAGAGGATGCTCCAGCGAAGAAAGAAAATATAAGGAATATCTTGCAATACAGGCAAATCTTGGAGGAACCTGAGCTAAGACTGAACCCAGAATGTTCTGTGATTCTTGGGCAAAAAGCATGAAGAAGAAAAGCTCTCTTGTAGGAGACAGAAAACACAGCCAAGAAAGGGCTGTGTATAGCAGAGACTGAGAAGCTTCAATATTCCACTACCAGAGGAAGAGGCCTGTGTTTATCTTTGAGCTGCTCTTCCCATGGCTCTGGAAATACCCCGTATTTTACTATGCTGGAAATGGTTCTTGCTTGAGAAAATGTCTTTTTATAATACTCTTCTTATAGCCAAAGACCAGTTGTGGGAACCATGGACTGTGACATTACACTTACAAAAAAAGGGACATGAAAGATTCATTCTTAATGGGTCACAACATATAATATTAAATGAAAATTAATTTACTAGGAATTAAGGCATCACATCAAACTGGGTACATAAAATGCCAAACACCCAAAAAAGTAGCACAGTTCAAAGCTAGACGCTGAGAGATGTAAGCCATAGGGGAGATTAAAGCATGGAATTATTGCACTCTAACAGAGTAGGCATCTGAATAATGAAGTCAATACTAAAGTCACATTTAAAAGGAATAGCTACTTACTATTTAATTCAAATAAATAAATGAAAGGCTGGCAGCTACAGAACATTAATATACTAGATTAATTTCATTATTAGAATACAGAACAAACTCTACTGAATTGATTTCCACTTTTGAGTACCCATAATATCTGACATCCTTGTGTACCAAGTGATAAATACAATCTAGTATTTCATAATCAAAATATAACTCTAACTTCATCAATGACATCAATGGCACATGGAGGGCTTCACTAAGTATGAGCTTCCACAACAACTTGATAAGTCTTTCAAGGCAAAGTGCCTCATTCCAATTGTAGCAATGTGTCCTATGGGATATGAACTACATTTAGAAGAGCCATGAATATAAATCTTAAACATATTCCCCAATATAATAATGCACATAAACCAAGTGGAAGTGATGATGGAACATGACATATTTCATGTAAACCTACGAGTCACAATTTATCTGTTTTAATATTTTAGTGACTCTTATTAGATGCCTTTTGGCTTCCACAGTTCTCATGAATTAAATTAGCATGTGCTATAAAGTAATGCAGACATTATTGATTCCAGAGACTGTGAGTCACCAAGGGAAGAAGTCCAAAAAGGTTAAACTTCCACAGAACTCCAAGTCAGAGGCTCAAAAGCTACAGAGATAAAGGCATTAGCTGCAGTCTTATGAAACATCCAAGTCTGCTTTCATTTGATTAGGGATTTGCTACAGGCTCTTCATGACAAATACAACAAGGACATTTACGATTTTTTAAGCTTTCAAGAGAGACCCAGGAAATAGATTATCTATTAATAATTCTAAATCAGAAGCTATAAAGTATGCATTCATTACCAAAACCATACTTCCGTAGTACTAAAACGCCACAATACGAAAGGGCTACACTGGAGAAAGCAAGCCAACATCTTTATTGAATACAGAAGTCTGTTTAGGTTTGAAACAGTGGTCACAACTACTTGCCTTAGATTAGTTTTCTTCAAACTAGTCTAAAGAATAATAACATTGAGTAAAATGTTTATAGAAAACCAACTGGGAGGAAAGGCAAATTAACTTCAATATACAGATGTTGCTAAGTATCTTTGATACAGTTACAATCATGATAATATGTTACATTATGGAAGGCTAGGCAGTCTACAATACACCCCTGTGATGCATAAGTGTATTGAAGCTCAAGTGGTACAGATGCTCACACTACTGTCTTTGTTTTTTAATGATAACTTTTATGCTGAGTTTTTCTAATCATTTTAAGATTTTGTCACATAATACAGATGTTAATCAAAACTTAAAGCCATTAATTTCACCATGTGAGAACTTTGTAAACTACTTTAATACAAGTTATATTGTTTTTCTGGGTTTATATTCTTGCTCTGCTAGTACATTATAATTTTAAGATTCTCATAATCACAAAACTTTAAGAAATCTTATCTTATTTAACTATAGGTATAACAGTACAACAATACATACTTCATCCTGGGACATAATAAATTGTGTTGTCCTGTAAAAATGGCCAAAATCAAAAACACAGATGACAACTTATGCTGGAGAGGGTGTGGGGAAAAGGGAACACTTCTGCATTGCTGGTGGGAATGCAAGCTGGTACAACCCCTTTGGATGTCAGTGTGGTGATTTCTTAGAAAATTAGGAAACAACCTTCCTCAAGACCCAGTAATACCACTTTTTAGGTATATATCCAATGGATGCTCAATCGTGTCACAAGGACATGTGCTCAACTATGTTCATAGCAGTTTTGTTTGTCATAGCCAGAACCTGGAAACAACCTAAATGTCCCTCAACCGAAAAATGGATAAGGAAAATGTGGTATTTATACAATGGAGTACTACACAGCAGAAAAAAAAATAATGACAGCTTGACTTTGCAGGAAAATAGATGGAACTAGAAAACATTATTTTGAGTGAGGTAACCCAGACACAGAAAGACAGTTGTCACATGTATTCACTCATAGGTGGTTTTTAAACATAAAGCAAAGAAAGCCAGCCTACAAACCATAATCACAGAGAACTTAGACAACAATGAGGACACTAAGAGAGACTTACATAGATCTAATCTACATGGGAAGTAGAAAAAGACAAGATCCCCTGAGTAAATTGGGAGCATGGGGACCTTGGAGGAGGATTGAACGGGGAGGGGATAGACAGGGAGGGGAGCAGAGAAAAATATAAAGCTCAATAAAAATCAATTAAAAAAAAAAGAAAAAAGTTTGTTACATAAATCAATTTTAGAATTTAAGGCTCTCTATATCAAATATTTTTGCATATATTACGAAATATATACTCATTAAATTTATATATCAAACAATTTTTTATTGAAGGCCTTTTGTTTCATTTGGCATTTTTTTGTCATTAGCTTTTTGCTTGTTTTTTTTTAATTTTTGTTTTTGTTTTTGCCAAGAAGGAAAAGAACATTAAATTTGGATAAGTAGTGGTGAGGAGATGTGGCAGGAGTTGCAGGAGGGGAAACATGCTCAAAACATTGTATGAAAATTCTAAACTAAAACAGTATTGTACAGGTTAGTGAATAATTATAAAGCACCTTAGACCTACCATCCACTCCCAGAAACAGAAAGAGCTCCTTTTAAACATACAATCCATGCTCCTCCTCAGTCTCTGGCTTTAATATATGAAATAAACCTCAAGATCAGTAATTAAGAATGAAATGAAATAATGCATCAGGTGCTAAAATATGGAAATGTTTAAAGCGCCTTTATAATTCATTAAAACAAGAGAGCATTCCCTAACATATAAGGCATGCCGTTTACACCTCCTATGAAAAATGCCCAGAGTAAGAATATTGATCTATTTAGAATATAAATTATTGAAGTGCTTGGGTTTAATTTTGTGGAACGCCACACAGGAGGACCATAAAAAACGTGATTTGTTCCCAATACTTCGAACAGCTGGCAGTAAAGAAGGCCAACACTAGCACTCAAGATGCAAAACCATTAAATAACTGCGATTTCAACAAGGTGTACCTAATATAAATAACTATAAATTACAAATTAATAGACTGGTCTCTGTAATTTATGTTGGCTCTTGACAAAATAATGACAGCTTCAGCAATATTCCTACTTCCATTCCAAAACAGGATACTCATGTGTCACAACTGGACCTATGGGTCCCATGATTCTAACAGACAGAAGTCTGCAGGTAACAACAGTAATGTGGAATCAAGCTTTATTACTAATGCTAGTTTCATATTAAATTTCCCTGGTTATTTCTCCTTAACGAAGAATAGCACTCAGCATTCAATGTGATAATTAAATAAAGAGTTAGTGTAGCAAGGTGACCAAAAGATGACAATAATATACTATATATTTCTAAAAGTTAAGTTCTTCACTGTTTTCTCTATAAAGAAATGATAAATGATTTAGAAAATCAATGTTTAACTTGATTTAAATATTATACAGTATAAACATGTACTGAAATATCACATTGGTATCTATACATACAGTTTTTAATTCTTATCAGTTAAAAATAAATATAAATAAAAAAACAAATTCAAAATCCTTTAAGTAAACAATATTTATGAACTCTTTAGACTGAAAAACATTCCTACTTCAGAAGGTAGACATTGGTAACACAAAACATACATAATTCACTTTCTATTCCAAACCTAGTCAAACAATTATTCCCCTTGCACTAAATCATTCCTTTTCCATTACCACTGCCATTTTTAATGCCTGACATTCACTTCTCACTAACTGTGGAAGGCCTGGATAGCACTATCCCCGTGGGCTATGACTTGATAAAGTTCTATATTAATCTTCCAAGATGTGACAGACAAGAATACATACGAACATCTTAAATATCTAAATTTTTTGGTTAACTACAGGAACAATGATAGAATAGCCATTCTATCACAGCAGAGAAACTACCCCAAGCCTCTAGCTATTCTACATGGATATTCTCAAATCTCTAACACTGCAATGACTGAGAAAATGACGTCAATTTAATAGACTACTATACTATCATTAATACTAGAAACTATACATCTGTAACAGAAAATTTTTTAATATACAATAAGCAAGACATGAAGCATATACTTAGATGAAAATATAATTATATAAGACAAATATAAATATTTAAAACATTATACACAAGGCAAAGTTAAGAATACAGTAAGAGAAGGGAGGGACAGAAGAGAAGCAGGGAAAAATGCATAGCACATACCTTTTAAAACAATTAAAATGAGAAGGATATTTAAAAAAAAAGAATTCAGTAAGAAAGTATTTGATCTGGTTTAAGTTGTTTTAATCCTCTGCATGTTGACAAGGTAAATAAAAATGGAACTGAATCCTTTCCCTAAAGAGCTATAAAACTATCATCAGCACCTTGCTAATCACATCATATTTACGACCTACACTAAACCTACACAAACTTGCTATATATGTCACCCTGATCCTTTGTGTATGTCAGGGGCAAGGTCTCCAGATAAAGAGGGACGCCCTAGCTGAGCATTCTGATTAGGAGAGGAAGGGGGGAAAAGAATGAAAGGATAAAATAATTACTACCCAGCGAGGTCAAAGAGGTACCAGTGGGATGTTTTACTGTCATCTCAAGGTATAAAATTTAATATTAGTTTAAGGAAGTTACCCACTTAAAGCCAAGAAGATTACAAAATACAAATGTTATATTCAATAAATAAGTAACAAAGAAAAAACTTATCAATTTGGTTAACTTTTCATTGCATAGAAATTAAATCTCTCTAAGAACCAGACTCATTAAGATTCAAGGATACTGAGACATCCAATTTCCTGTCAGAGGAATAGATAAGGAATCCATTACTTTATGGCTGTCATGGGTCAAAAGCTCAATAAAGCAACCCTGAAATTCTGGCACTCACTCAAAAAGTACAATTAATCTGGATTCTAACATGATTATAAAAGCTGCCTCCTGAAGCTTTCTTTTTGCATAAATTAACAAACATCCTAAAATTCATATCCAAATGCAAAAAATCCAACAAAGCCAAATAAACAGAAAAAAAATTAAGTTAGAAGATACATGCTTCCAGATTGTAAAGCCGACTACAAAGGTACAGTAACCAAGACTGAAGCCTAGGGTAAACTTCCACACATACAGGAACTTGGGTTTTGAGAAGGGAACCAAGAGAATTAGAGAACACACTTCTCACAAATGGTCTTTGGACAACTGACTAGCTATAATCAAAATAATGAAGCTATTTCTTACAATAAATACCCAAAAATTAACTGGAAATGGATGCTCACATAGAAAATAATAAACTGAGGGTTGGCCAGATAGCTTAGCAGATAAAGGAACTTTTCAAAAGCTTGATGATTTGGGATCTTCCCACAGTCCACATGGTGGGAGAGAACTGACTCTGAAAGGGGTTCTCTGATCTCCACATTACGTTTGTGTGTACATGTGTCCCTGTATACACACACAGCACACTAAATAATTTTTTTTAGATTTAGAGTATAATAAAACTGAGCTCTTAACTCATATTATATGCAAAACTTAATATAAATGAGTAAAGTAAAGCCAAGTGTAGTGGTGGATGCCTTTAATCCTCAGGCAGAGGCAGGTGGAACTCTGTGCGTTGGAGATCAGTCTGGTCTACAAAGTGAGTTCCAGGCCAGCCAGGGCTACAAAGTGAGGCCCTGCTTCAAAAATAAAAACACATTTACAAAAATGAGTAATGTACATGAGCATGTGTGCAAATATGTAAAGTTCTTAGAAGAGGACTGGAGACATCCCAGCGGTTAAGAGCACTTGGTGTTCTTGCAAAGACCCTGTACTTGGTTCCTAGCACCTATATAATCCTCTCTAATGCTAATTCCAGGGGAATTTGATGCCCTCTTTCAAACTCTTCAAGATTACTACCTTGTCAGGCATTGCTAGGCCTCAGGCGTTCTCTGGAACTGTGGCACAGAAGATTTCCATGAATCTCAGTCCTCCCCACCCAAATCTTACATAGCTCATGGTTAAAACACTAGTACCAAAAGGTCAATGTCAAGTTCTGTTGCTAGCTTGGGGGAAGGCCTGGCCCATTGGAGCACTGTTCATTAGCTGCTGTGTGTTGACTCTGGGGAGTCAGGTAGAGAAAACAGGTTTGCACTTCACATGGTAGAGCCTTAGGTGGGAGTCTTGTCCCTGGGACACTTTTCCTGTAGTTCCAGGGCCCTCTTTAAAGAGACTTATCTTCTTAACAATTACAGATCTTCCTCATCTGCACTTTCCTTATTCAAAAAGTTAAACTTCCATTCCTTGACAAACTTCACATTTTTCTTGTTTTCCTGATCTACTTTTTACTCTCTCACAGACCTAGTAAGACAGTGAGCTGTTGCCATGTCACAAACTGAAGGCTATCCTTTCTTCAAACTGTCATTGCCAAACAAACTAGCCCATTACCTTTAAATTCAGCCTTACTCAGCCTCTCAAGATTCCCGATGAGCACAGCAGAATCATTATCAGAACACCTACTGTTCCCTAACCCCATCAGTATAGTCTTTGTTCCTTGCTGAGACTTCATGAGCCAGACCCACACAGTGGGTGCATATTTTCACATTTTTGTCTCCAAAGCTCCCAACAGAATGACCCATGAAGCTCTGCTAATCATTGTAGCCAAGGGTTTTCCAGTCCAAAGTTCCAAACTCTTCATATTTCTCCTGCAAAGCAATTCCAATGGCCTAAGAACCACACAGCCAAGTCTATCAGCAACAGCCCCAAGGCCCCCTCCAAGGTCCCCTGTTACCTGCCTTGCTGCAGTAACAAAGGCAGCTTGAGGAAAGAAGTGCTTATTTTGTCTCACAGTTCAGGATACAGTCCATCATGATGGGGCGGTAAATCAAGGAAGCAGTCCTCAGACACATCACCATACTTCAGTCACAGTCAAAACGCAGAGGATAACAGATGTTACTGCTTCATTTGCTTTCTCTTTTATTCAGTCTAGGACTCATGAGATAGTGCCACCGAAAGTTAAAGTGGCTATTCCCCCAAGAACTAACCTAAAGTTAATCTAATCCTTCACAAGCATGCCCAGAGGCTTGTTTCTAGGTGATTCTAAACCCTGCCAAAATAAGACAATGAAGCCACCAAACCAACCTGTTATTCACTTAAAAGATGTATTTCCTTTAACTGTATTTTTGCTTTTTTTTTTTTTTTTTTTTG
>JAQHUG010000052.1:9475106-9535295 GCA_028555095.1 Dicrostonyx torquatus
AAAAGCAAAAAAAAAAAATAGGGGGCTGGAGAGATGGCTCAGTGGTTAAGAGCACTGGCTGTTCTTCCAGAGGTCGTGAGTTCAATTCCCAGCAAACACATGGCTCACAACCATCTGTAATGAGATCTGGCGCCCTCTTCTGGCGTGTGAGCATACATGGAGGCAGAATGTTGTATACGTAATAAATAAATAAATAAATCTTTTTTAAAAAAAACAATATTGGATTGGCATTCTGGAAATTTTTTTTTCACTGTGTCCCCAGGAAGATAAATTGCTCCTGATAGACAGAGGCAGCCACAGTATCCCAGAATATTTCTCTAAATAGACAGAAAAGTACCAGACAGGAGCTGCAGCCAGGTGCAGAATGAATCTGAAAGTATTCTAGAATTTTAAAGAGTGGATTCAGATATAACACTTAGTTTAGATCCTTAAAATATACCTACACGGTAATCAAAGTGGGTATTTGACCGCCTGCATAAAAAAGAATAAGATAACTTGTCTAATACTATCAGGGGTCTAATGTGACCTCTTATATAAACATTCAGTTTTAAGTCCCCAGGTCCACTTTCAAAGTTGGAACCATAGAAAGGGCAGTGGGCAGCATCCTACATTTTAACAAGGCCTCCATGATCCAGATATACAATAAATTTGAAAGCACAAAAGTGCAACATTCAGTCTTACAAATAATGCTTGTTGTGATCATTCAACATCGGAAAATAAAAAGATAGCAGTGCAATGTCTCCTACATCAACTGCATTTTCATGTTTCAGGTCTCTTCCCAACCAAAATGCAGTATTTTTTTTTTTTTTTGGATTTTCGAGACAGGATTTCTCTGTGGCTTTGGAGCCCTGTGCTGGAACTAGCTCTTGTAGACCAGGCCGGTCTCGAACTCACAGAGATCCGCCTGCCTCTGCCTCCCGAGTGCTGGGATTAAACGAATTTGCAACCACCACACAGTGAGAACAGAGATTCTTAACCTATCAATGTCACAGGAAATGTCAGAAAAGTCACAGAAATTGCATTTGTGGGTACTGTGTGATTGGTAACAGAAACCACAAACATCTCACTCTTTACTCAACGCATTTTTCATCTAGTATTCTCCTGATCTGCTAACTCTGAAAACCAGTCTGACTACCTGGTCACATCTAAAGCCAAGACCCTGAGTATTTAGAGTGCCTGGCAGGCTCAGAGGTCAAGACCTTAATGTCTCTACCAGGAATGCTTTAACCTGCTAGATGTTGCCAAGAGTTCAAAAATAAAGAGAGTTACAAAGGACAACTTAAGGCACCTGTCATAGAAATAAAAAGGGGGTGTGACTTCATTTTGGAGGAGGTCAGCAGAGAACTCTAGGTCTGGAGAAACAGAATGTTAAAAGAAAGGTGGAAGGAACTTTATCAGTTCTCAGAAAATGAGGCAGCAGGCAGGGAACAAGCTATGTGCGGAGGGAAATCACAGGACAAGTACAGTACATGTGACTGGGCTAGACTGTTTGCACTAGGGACACCTTCGCTCAACAAGCCCATCACAGCTACTCATTTGCGAAATGGAAAAATAGTAATGATTTTAATTACCTCAAAATTATTTCCCTGAAAGACAGCTAGGGAGAAAAAGGCTTGAAGTAACAATGCAGCCAGGCTCACAGTTCAACAACTACTCTCTCTTACATAACCAAGCTGTGGAATATTAAACATTGCAATTTACAATGTTTTAAGAACAATTTTGTTTTTATTATTAACAAATGAAGCATAAATAATTGAAAGGATTCAAAAAAACATGAGAAATACAAACAACTCAAATTTTAATTTTTAAAAGATTATATAAGCCGGGTGGTGGTGGCGCACACCTTTAATCCCAGCACTCGGGAGGCAGAGGCAGGCGGATCTCTGTGAGTTCGAGACCAGCCTGGTCTACAAGAGCTAGTTCCAGGACATGCTCCAAAGCCACAGAGAAACCCTGTCTCGAAAAACCAAAACCAAAACCAAAAAAAAAAAAAAAAAAAAACAAAGCAACACAACAACAACAACAAAAACATCTTAGGATATTTACCGCAAAGGAACAAAAACTTATGTTCCTGTAAAAATGTACAAAAGTCAAAGCAATTTTAATTTAAAAAAAAAAAGTTAGGGTTACTATTACTGCATAGTTCGGAACCAACTAGCTCTCTCTGTGTTCACCCAGGCTGTTCTTAACTGGCGATCCTCCTGCCTGCCTCAGCCTTGCTACTGCTAGGATAATAAACATGCACCATCATACCACACTCCAAAATGCAATGTTAAAAGAACCCTGCATTTTTATAAAGAGATGCTGCTATTTATCTTGCTGCTGGTAGTTCTAACGTGAGGCTTTACCACACTGAGGGCATAGGAAGCTGCAGGAGCTCCGGAAAATTACTTTACAGCATATATGCAGACTAGCAAGAGATACGTACTTCTGTATCTCTTCACCTCAACATCTAATTTCTGGGATTATCTAAAGAAATAATCTGATATATACATAGATACATGCTTAAAACATGACATGTTAGGGCTGGAGAGATGGCTCAGAGGTTAAGAGCACTGACTGTTCTTCCAGAGGTCCTGAGTTCAATTCCCAGCAACCACATGGTGGCTCACAGCCATCTGTAATGAGATCTGATGCCCTCTTCTGGCCAGCAAGCATACATACAGACAGAACACTGTATACATAATAAATAAATAAATCTTTAAAAAAAAAAAAACATGACATGTTACTACTGTATGTGTGTACACATACACACATTACTATAGTGTAGATGATAACAAGATAAAATTTCACAGACTACATATGTGCATAATAGCGATTTCATATATAAATCACAACACCTTTCTGCTGGCTCAAATTTGAGGGGATAGGCAACACTGACAAGAGTTTGAGGGCAGCCCAGACTAAAAGATTTTGAGACATTGTCTAAAAATCCGAAAGAGGAAAACATCTAGTCTTGGAACAGATACATACATTGATAATGATAACAGTATTAACGATGTAAGAAAAAAATACTATAACAAGGGAGTAAAATAAAATTCAGTACCAAATTATCTACCTAAATCAAGCATTTGGAAAACCATTAAGTAAAATAAAAATTTTTTTGTAATGAAAAATTCTATATTCTTTTCTCAGACCTTTTTAAAAAGTAGTACCATTTACAGCCAAAGAAATAAGCACAGTTTTACCTTATCCCAGAAATCGACCAAAGCTGTAAAGTCCCATTTCTTAGAATATGCCACATTGTATTTCAGAATAGCATCCTATGAAAAAAGAGACAAAAAGCTCATGACACAGTCATGTAAGTTATCTTTTACAATTTGCTTCCAGCAAATTTCTTAATGCTTCCTTCTGACATTAGCTATTCCACATTAGTAGCTACGGACAAACAGAATGCACACTAATTTATTACTCACGTAAGAAAAATGAGATTAGGTATGTTAAGCAATGGGAGGAAAACATAATTACCCTAAAACATGCATTCTAAATTGGGACAATGTACTCCAACTGGACAAAAATCAGACTTTAAGGGATTAAAAAAACAGAGATTACAATGGCTTGTGGTTGACATCCTTATGTTGTATGTGTATATATGTGTTATCTATATCTCTGTGTGCATACACACATATATATGTATAAGATACACAACATCACAGTTACATATACTTTATATATTTACATATTCTCATACAGACATATATAGTTACTTGAAACACTAAAATAACATAGGTAGGGAATAAGAAAGAAGTGTTTAAAAGGAAAAGATTGAAAAAGTGCTTTAAGTACAAAACGGTATTTCCCCCTTCCCTTTTGGCTACTGTGTGTGTTTGTGTTCTGTATGTGTGCGTGCATGCATGCGCACAGATGATTGTGTGTATTCATTATGTTCCTGTGCATGAGCGTATAGGCCAAAGGGCCATGTCTTTCAGAGCTGTTCTTCACCTTATTTTTTGAGACAGGTCTCTCACTGACCCAGAACTAATTGACTAGATAGCTGGGAAAAGCTCTGGGGATCTGCTTGTCTCCATTTCCCTAAGTGCGAGAGTTACAGAAACACACTCAGTTTTTTTGTTGTTGTTGTTTTTTTTTTTTTTGAGACAGGGTTTCTCTGAAGCTTTGGAGCCTGTCCTGGAGCTAGTTCTTGTAGACCAGGATGGCCTCAAACTCACAGAGATGCACCTGCCTCTGCCTTGCGAGTGCTGGGATTAAAGGCGTGCGCCACCACCGCCCGGCTCACACTGGGCTTTTTAAAATGGGCACTAGGGATCCAAATTCAAGTCCTCATGTTTGCACAGCAAATACTTTACTGACTGAGCCATCTCTCTAGCCCCTACTATCCACTATTTTCATAAACTATAAATTATAACTTTGTTAATATAGAAAAATTATACTTACTTTTCTCAAACCCTGCGACAGAGCTGAATTATTTTACAGCCAAAAAAGTAAACACACTTTTACCTTCTCCCAGAAATTAACAGCCACAGCTGTAGAGAACTTTACATGGTGGCACAAAGCCTAGCAGTTCACACCAGTTATATAGTTATATGGAATGGCAAGTCAAACTATGCCATCTACTGGTCTAAGTTTTCACTATTGGAGTAAATAATACTATACACTGTGTTTCCACAGTGAAGATATTAATAAAGCAATCCATTAGTTGGTGCAGAAAAAACTATTATTTATAATTAGAGCTTATCCCATTTTTCTCAACTACTTCATCATATTTTATTATATATTAATTACAATAAATTAATAAGTAGATCTTATAAACAATTATAATGATAATTCAATATTTTCTTGAAGAAATATACAAGTCTAAAATCCACTGTTAAATTATTACTATAAAGGTTCTAAACTGCTTTATCACTAAAAAGATATATAAAAAGTTCCCTAGAAAATACTTCATGTTACACAATGAACAAGTACCTACATTAAAGCCTGAACCTACAAAAACATATTTACTTGGAATCAAAGGATATCCAAGTTTCTTCAGAAAAACATTAACCATAGAATAAAAAGTAAAAGCTTTTATTTTTTTTCATAAGCCATAAATAACATTTCTGTTAAGAGTTAAAAGATGTTTAAAGAATTATTTCCAGTCTTTGGTATCTGTTTTCAAAATGTATATGGTAAATAGCAATGATACAAATAAATAGACAAATGATGCATGCCTATACTTTATTACATAGGTGAATCTCAAAAATCTCCATTTAAATCAAATACTGCAGCACACATATTATGAGGCTCTTCACGTGTAAATTATAAAATTTCTATAGTGGAAAAAAGAGCAAACTACTTGAGGTGAGAGCAGAAGGCGAAGGCAAAGATAAGGGGCAAGGAGAATCTTTGGGCATGACAGAAATGGGAAGTACCTTGACTGGTAGAGACGTCAACAGTAGATACAAACGTCACAATTGATCAAATTAAATCAAAAGAATGTGCTTTTTTATGATTCCTCAAAGTTAATAAAAAACATATTAAAAAGCGTTTATTTTCTAATTCCTTCAACAACTTTTATAATTATATTAATTCCAGTAAAGTTATTGCATGACATTTGTGGAAGACTGGTTCAAGCCTCCCTCAGGATACCAAAACCTGAGTATTCTTAACTCTCTTACATAAGTGGCATAGTATCTGCATATAACTAGGCACACTCTCTTTTACATTTGGTTTATTTACAATCGATAAATCTGTAAATGCTATTTAGTAGTCATACTCTATTGTTTAAGATCTAACTGTTAAGAAAAAAAAACTGAGCATGTTTAATTATACCCATAATTTTCTTTTCTTTCTTTTTTTTGAATCAGGCTAGCCTGGAAATCATTTTGTAGCTCATGCTAGTCTCAAACATCACAGCAAACTTCATATCACACTTGAGTGCTAGGACTAGAGCCACAAAGAGTGGTGCCATGCCTGACTCAGATTCGTTATTTTTAAACCACAGCTGGAAAAACATCTGGAAGGCTAGTAGTACATCCAAATGGATTATTTCAACCCTCAAAGTATCTGCCATGAGTTCTTCACTAGAAGGGCTGGGGGCTAGTTTGCAGTTAGCCATCAACTACTCTAGTTCTTTTTAGCTCACAATAATAAACATAAGGATCTATCTGCACAAATTATCCAGCACACTATTAACAGAAATAGTACTGAGGATACTGTTTCTCTTTTAAACTTTGAATATCTGAACTCTCCAAATCTACCATTGAATGAGTAAATAGCAAAAAAGATTCTAACAACCACAAAGCTTAATCTTTACTTCTTCCTTTCAGGTATCATTCTCTGAACAAAGAAATTAAAGCAGATATAAGAAATTCTGACAGATTACCTTGTTCTGTTGATAAGATAAACTAAAGGGAATACCACATTTAAGCAATTACCCCTTCCTAGAGTAATCAAGATGCACCAAAAAACTGCTGAAGAGACAAGCAGACGAATTCAGAATGCTCTAATAATTGTGTAAAGAAAAAATATGAAAATCTAAAAACTAGGTCTATCAGAAGGACAAAAAGAACCTAACACAGTGTTTTCAAATAGCACTCAAGCAGTGTCCTCAGAAAGTGTTTGTAAGGCCGGGCACATCTTTAATCCCAGCACTTGGGAGGCAGAGGCAGATGGATCTCTGTGAGCCAAGGCTGTTACATACAGAAACCCTGTCTAGAAAAACAAACGAACCAAAAAAAAAAAAAAAAAAACCCAGCAACAACAAAAACCCAACAAAACAAAAAAAGCTTTTTGAAAGGGATAAAATGTTAAAAAGACATACTTGTACACATATCAATGTTTTTCATATAAAGAAAATAGGAAGAAAACCCACAGAACTCTTAACAAGCTTAAAATTAAAATGCTAGAAAACAAGAAACCCAAGAGTGTCCCTATCGAATCAGAACTCTGAAAGGAAAGGAATAATACCATTTTCATAAAGCACAGGCATCTGTGCCATAATTCATATAAGCTTTATGCTTTTTTGGCTATTTCTCTAACAAAACATGCATGCTCATGCCTACTGTAGATATTAGGGGAAAAAAAAATCTAATGATTATCCTAGGCTCTTAAATAAAAAATTAAATTACTGCTCATATGTAAAACTAATAAATAATTAAACTCCTAAAGTAATAAGGGCAATAAAAATAGAATATTTAATGTATATTTTAATCATTGGCACCATTGGCAGGTACAGTTTTCCTTTAGGCAAAAGTGCTGAGGTCATAATTCTTTCTTGATTTCCTATTAAATACACTGTAATAGCATGATAATTTTAAAACAAACAAAAAGAGGCTTAAGCTGAGAGAAATTGGACAGAGAATCAAGAAACTGAAGTCTTATTGCTGGTTTACCAAATTATCCTATGCAGCTCTAGGCTAGCCATTTACAACTCTCAATTCTGCTACTCTATTACTATGACTATGACTATATGAAACCAAGAATTCTACCAAGCCTTCCTATGTGACAGGAAAGAAACACTGCATATGAAGATTGCTGTCATCTGGGTCTAGACCATTATGATCGAACACTGAGGGATAAATTAAAGAACCTATCTCTCAGAGCTGTGTAGGAGACAGGACTGGAAGAGAGCATACCTTCAGGTTCTGGGGTCGCATGAATTTGTTGAGAAGAGCAGTCTGAATGAGCTCCCACCGGCTCCCTGCAGTTCGCTCACCATTCTTACAGAAGAAGGGGAAAAAAAAAAAGAGGCAAGATCAAAGCATTTTAAGAATCTTAAGATTCTGAATCACAACCCAAAAGCCAAACAAGTGTTAAACCATGGCCCTGGAACTAAAACACTTCTGTTTTTATATTTACCTCATCTTCCACAGGGTACAGGTTTTGCTCAGAACAAGGCATTTTAACATGCTTGTTATCCCACAAATCTTTATAATGTGTTGGAAAAGGTTTCGGGACCTCTCCTGCTCGCAGGAGGTCTACCTGAAATGTAGAGTAAATAGGAAAACAGTAAGTATATAGAAACTAAGCTCTGCCTACAGAGCAGCCTAAACAAATGCTGTAGTGGAGACCAGTTTCCAGGCGAGAAACACCATGAATCCCTCTTAAGCTGCCACCACACCTCACCTCTCACAATCACCACACTGAGAAGTTTCACCTGCACTCTGGGACCCTGACACACCCATACTTCCTATCTCCCTCCTCCCACTCCAGTAGCTCCAGACACTGACTCCCTCGAAAACCCTTCTCCATATTTTGGAATAACACCATCTTTGAAAAATAGCCTGACTTTTAGAGTCTTTGCCCAAGTTCTCACCAAAATGCCATTTATTTGAGACAAGTCAGAAAACTAAGTCCAGAAGCAGCAAATTCTTCCTTATCACATGTTTGCATATATACTATCTTCTCTCTTTTAATAGTTAATAGCAGTTATCATCTTTTTACTTTTCTTTATTGATTTAAACCTGAATTCTCATCTTTATTTTCCTCACCACTGTGAAGTCTTTAGGAACTTTGAAATAAGAAGTTAATATAGTTCTTTACTAGACCACTATCATACTGGACGACACTTGTTTTTTTTCTTAGTGTGTGTGTGTGTTTGTTATTGTTCACATGAGGACAGATTGCATGTGCAGGAATGTGCATGTGAAGGCCAGAGGCCATAGGTCAATATTATGTGTCTTCCTCTGTCACTATGCACTTTAAACACTAGTAATCACTATTGTGTGTGTGGGTGAGTGTGTATGTATGATACATGTATGTGGGCACATATGTGCCACAAGTGGGTATAGAGAGCAGAAGGAAACCTTACTTACATTGGTTTTGGGGATCAAAGACAGGTTGTCAGGCTTGCGTGGCCTGCTGAGCCATCTACCTGAATTCAGTCTCTCACTGAACCTGGAGCTGACTGATTTGGCTAGAATGGTTGCCTGGCCAGTTAGCCCCAAGAATCCTCCTGTTTCCATCACTCCATCCCCACTGACAGGATTACAGGTAAACACTGCCACACCAAACTTTGCTTTTTTAAGATTTAATTTTCATTCATGTGTACATGTTCTGTGTCTATATGCCATATGTTTAAGAGTGACTCAGGAGGCCTGAGAAGGGTGTCAGATCCCCCAGAACTGGAGTTATAAGCCACTGTGAGCTGCCCAGTGTGGGTGCTGGGAAGCAAACAGGTCTTCTGTAAGAGCAAGTGCTCTTGTTGCTGAACCATTTCTCTAGATCTCACCTAGTTCTTCTATGAGTGTTGGGGTCCAAACAGGTCCTCATGCTTATGTGTCAATCACTTTAACAACTGTGCCATCTCCCTAGCCCATGCAGGTATTTTCTTTCATCACGAAAATTAAATTTCTTAAGAAATAACTATTTAATTTTTTCCACTAGAAAATGTAAGATAGAACCTGGCATGCACATATATGTTTATGTGTGTGCCACTGTAAACATACTCAAAGCTATCACAATCAGCATTAAATAAATCTTTGAGGAAAATAAAAGATTTTCATCTTGCCTATTCTAGCTATTTCAAATAAATGGAAACATATAACATGTAGGTTTTTTGGTCTGTCATCTTCACTTCAGAATGTTTTCAAAGTTTATCCAAATATTATATTTCACTGCAGAAAATAATCACATAAAAAATTTTAAAGTATAATATGCTATGAATGAGAGGAATGTGGTATTATAATGACCTATTCTAGAAAGATTCAATCAGGTGAGCTGAGAGATTTAAGGTAGTGACAGAAAAGGAAGCTAACTGAGGGTAGAAAGGCATTGGTCACATAGTATTATTTCTGTTCATTTTGACCTGGAGCACCACCCAAAGGACCATGCTTAACACCCAGATCCTGGTACGAGGGAAGGTGGTGGAACTTTTGATACCAGTCCTAGTGGAAGTAAGTCTCTGATTTCTTCCTATCTCTTCTTGGCTTCCAGGATGCCAAGAGATTAACAGATCTCCTTCTTCATAGTCTCTTACTGTGATGTACTAAATAGCCACAGGCCTGCACCAACAGATAAAAGCAATCACACTGAGGACTCTGAAACCCCGAGCCAAAATAAATCTTGCTTCCTATAAGTTTATCATCTCAAGTATTTTGTCATACTCACAGAAATCTGACCACAAAAGAAAATTGGTACCATGAAGGGCAGTATTTCATAATGTGGTTCAGAAACATTTTTAGTTTGTTTATGGGCAAAGTTTGGAGATGCAAGCTAGAGAAAACTTAAGAGTTCTATAAATGGCTTAGTGGGTAAGTCTGGTAGTTCAGAAGACCAGAAAGCTGATAGGAGTGTATACAGTAGAAGCTGTATTGATGAATCCAGATAGAAATAAGGACTCTCCTGCATATCGGCCTAGAAGCCATTTGTGTTTAATTCTGGTAAACAACTTGTTTATATTTCCTAAGGCTTTCTCTGAGCTTGAGTTTTAAAATGACAAGGCTGACTTATCAAATGATAAATGAAATTTTAAGGCAGCAGAACAATGAGGCTGTGGCATGAGTCATGCTGGCTGATTTAACCATACTTACAGTAAGAACAGAGAACAAAAATATCTGAAAAACTAATAACTTAGGCAAAAATAGCACATAGAAAATTGGGGACAGGAATGTATTGCTATTAAAGTGAGTATCACCACTAAAAAGACGCCAGGTACTTTGTACTTGGACAATAAGGAAGATACCCAAGGGCTTCTCAAAAACTATAAGGCCTTAGCTAGCCAAGACGTCATCTACCACAAGCTCAAAGATTCAAAACAAACAAACAAACCACAACAGAGGGTTTTTCCAAGACAGTCCCATAGAAGGGAGACCTAGAGTTCCTGCCTGCACAAGGTCACTAGTGAATTGCTTTCCTTTGTTAAGTCAGAGGATTCAAAGCTGCTAAATATAGTTCAGGGTAATTCCATGCATCTCTCACCAGTAACAGACCTCAGCACTGTCAATGACTTCACATGCACATACTATGCAAGTTATAATCATGGTAGGGTTTCTACTGAGGTTTCAAACCAAAGCCTGAAAGTCAAGCAGTACGTGACAAGGTCAGAGTTCCTGCAAGCTTCCTCTGACAGAAATGAAGATAATGAACCTAAAGCTGCAATGGAAACCCTGGGAAATATGCCACAGAAAATGCAAAAGTAGGAACAGAGCTACAGAAAGCAGGAGTTGTTGCTTTACAGAAACAGATTCCTATTTGGAAGATGAAAAGTCTGGGAATGGGTATTAGTGATGGTTGTACAACACTGTCAATACAATTAATGTCACTGAATCACAAACATAAAAATCACTACAGTGGTAAACTTTGTGCTATGTGCATTTTACCATAACTTAACAAAAAGTTAAGCTGAGTCTAAATACTTCTGAGGTGGTGATAATCAATGACCACAGAATCTAAGAAAAGACCAAGATGGAGAATGTACTAAACCATAAACAATTTTGAACTTTTTTTATTTTACAAAATAATAACTAACATCTAATGAATAGTCAACTGGACAGGAAAAAAAAATGAAAAAAAATTTTCTCACAGTCCAGAATCAATACCCACCCGAATAGTCACTGTGTGGTTAGCAGATGGTCTTAAGAGAGGCAAGTGGACCCCACACCGAGGCATTTTCCTCATTTCCTCAATAGGAGTTCCCAGCCACTTCTTGTCTGGAGGAAGGTGAGGGGGAATGTATTTAGGAATCTTCCTTTCTGTTCTTTGATGTCTGACTTCACATTGATCTTTTCTAAGGTCAAGAAAAATATGGACTCTTTCAGTTTTCTTAGATATATAAGCACAAAACTTACCAATATTACTGCCTAAAGTTGGCTACACTTCCTTTACAAGGACAAACTTAAAAACCTTATATTAAAAGCTTAAGAAACTTTCAAACATACAGATCTACTTTTAAAACAGAAATGAGGGGCTGAAGAGATAGATCAGAGGTTAAGAGCACTGGCTGTTCTTCTAAAGGTCCTGAGTTCAATTCTCAGCAATCACATGGTGGCTCACAACCACCTGTAATGAGATCTGGTGTCCTTTTCTGGTCTGCAGTCATACATGCATGCATACTGTATACATAATACATAAATATTTTATACATAATAAATATTAAAAAAAACAGAAATGATCACAGATCACAGACTCAGTTACTTCTCTGTCTTCATATAACCATTTCAACAAAGTAAACTTAGTATCATAAGCTACAAAACACATCTTAGAAAACCGAGCAGGGTTTAAAATTCCTCATGGAATAATGTCAAAAATACAAGGGTGTACTCAAATATACATGAAAAAATATCCTTATAGGATTTCAGTGAATTTTCTAACCTAAATTTCAGCTTTCTCATTTACAAAACAGAGTATTACCCGCTTTTCTGTCAGAGCATTAGAGAAACTGTTACATGAAAAAAAAAAAAAACCTAAACAACTGTTAAGTAACAGTTATAGTCAATCCAATATTTTCATCTAATAATTTTCCTAAATTCCGTAAGAAAGTTCATGAAACTAAAACTGACTACCAATAAATATCTCTTCCTGTTTTCTGCTTCTGGCCTTTTTAGAATTTCCACTTTGAAATCTAGACTTTAGCCAGGCGGTGGTGGCGCACACCTTTAATCCCAGCACTCGGGAGGCAGAGGCAAGCGGATCTCTGTCAGTTTGAGTCCAGCCTGGTCTACAACAGCTAGTTCCAGGACAGGCTCCAAAATTTCTACAGAGAAATTTTGTCTTGAAAAACCAATAATAAATAGAAATCTAGACTTTAATTTGTATAAAGTTAATAAAAAGGCAACAATTTAATTTACAGTAGTTACTTTCTTAATTCCCTCTATAAAATTTAAAAACATATCACGCTATTGGAGGGATACTCCTACATGGGAGGGAGGGGAATTACCTTCTGTCCTCTGATTTGGGAATTCTCATGAAATGATCTGTAATTTTAGAATCCCTTTTTCCATGCTGCTTGGAACTTCTACATTCTACATTAAGGCTAGAAGTATTCCCAGATGGCTTGGCATTTAAATCACTGGTTCCAGCATGAGTCTCTCCTTCAAACTGGAAATGTAGCCTAATTTCCCTTCCCTTAGTCAGATGGCGTTTCTTAAGATCGCAGTCGGCTTCTCTGGCTTGGCAACTTGAAAGCTGATTTGCTGTTTGAGAGGAACTATCTTCTTGCTCATCAAAGCCTGGACTTGGTTCTTCATCAGCTTCTGAGTCTTGACAACTGTTTTTTGAATTGTCTACATCCATTGGTGACTCAGGCTCGCTTTCTTTCTCAATTGGAGGGGAATCACCTAGACTACTTTCTTGTCTAGTCAATTTGTTGTCAGTTTTTGGCCCAGTTCCAATGTCCTCAGCACCAACATCTGACAAAGGGCTCTCTGGTACCACATCCACCTCCTGCTGACAGCCTGTACTGTCTTTCAAGGAGTGGCAAGACCCACTGCACTTACAGTAGCTTCTGGCTTGCTCATCTTCCACTGTCTGTTTTGTATTTCCAAGCTTTATGGGTGTAAGAAACTGTTGCCTGTCTCTATCTTCTTCATTATCTGTGTCACTTTGGTCATCAGTTTGGGGTGACTGCTCAATGTTAGCATTACTAAGCTGCTTTGGTACCAGGGTTACTGCTGGAGGCTCACTTGCCAAAAACTGTTCTGCATGCTTCCCTTCACTCTGCCACTTACACACACTTGCATTCTGCTGCTGGCTTAAATACTGTGTGTTCTTTTCAATCGGTGATTTATCAAGATTTAGCTGAGGAACATTTTCCAATTTTTCCATCTTATGCTGGTAAAAGTTATCTTTTTGCAGAGAACTCATCATGGAGTCTATCCTTGTATTGTTGTTTTCTTTACTACAAGAGAACAGAAAGAACTAAAACCAATTTATTAAAAAAAAGTAAAGTAACTAAACTATGGAACACCATAGTTACAAGTTTACTCTTGTGATGGCTAAACACACAGCGTATCATTTCACTGCTCTGCACTTTTGCTCAAGCACCCATGATGCCCTTCCTCAGCAGTGTGCCTGATCAACACCCACCCTTCTTCAAATCACGTAAGGTTACCTTCTGTTTAATCATTTGTTCCTTCAAAGCCCAGCAAAGCTGGTGGTGACTTCTTTGCTCTACATGCTGGCCACCACTCATATCTACTTGCTCACACCTTCATGATGATGTATTTACCTCACGAAACAGTGATTATGTGTTTTGTGTCTATAACCACTACTGTATATGAGTATCTTAAAGTTAGAAACCATTTAACTTTAATCTCTTTATCTCACAAATAAATGAAGGTCTCTATGTATTAAAAACTAAAAAAATAAACTTTAAGAAGTTAATAACGGACTGGGTGGTGGTGGCGCTCACCTTTAATTCCAGCACTCGGGAGGCAGAGGCAGGCAGAACATTGTATACATAATAAAAAAAATAAAATCTTTTAAAACAATTTGTTTATACCTTTCTGACTCAATTGTCTTGGTTCCTTTAGTATCCATCCAAGTGGTGATAGTCTTCTGTTTGAAAACTGTAAGAAATTAAAATTAAAAGATATATATATATACACACACATATATATACACACACAAATTCAAATAGAAAACATATAGCCTATTATACATATTAGGCCTTTTGCTAGACTCTGCACGTTAAACAGAACAGCAACTTTTTCCAACTTCAACTATTAAAAGTTAAGACAGGAACAGCTAATATGTACAGTGCAGATTTGAAAGTGGTCTCGTAAGATGGGTGATGGTGGTGCACGTCTGTAATCCCGGCACTTGGGAGGCAGAGGCAGGCGGATCTCTGTGAGTTCGAGACTAGCCTGGTCTACAAGAGCTAGTTCCAGGACAGGCTCCAAAGCTACAGAAAAACCCTGTCTCGAAAAAAAAAAAAAAAAAGAAAAGTCAAATGATCTAAGATCACAGGCTCTGAACTCAGAACATCTGGATTCAACTCATGGCTACCTCACTGGCTTCCTTTGTGACTGCATGAAAAAACCTTTTTTTCTGACTGAGATTCTTTACCTGGAAACTATGTACATGAACAGCATCTTCCATGGAGTTGACATGAAGTTTAATATTAATAATTTATGTAAGACCTGTAAGAATGGCCAAGATCAAAAACACTGATGGCAACTTATGTTGGAGAGGGTGTGGGGAAAAGGGAACACTTCTGCATTGCTGGTGGGAATGCAAGCTGGTACAACCCCTCTGGATGTCAGTGTGGCGATTTCTTAGAAAATTAGTAAACAACCTTCCTCAAGACCCAGTAATACCACTTTTAGGTATATATCCAAAGGATGCTCAATCGTGCCACAAAGACGTGCTCAACTATGTTCATAGCAGCTTTGTTTGTCATAGCCAGAACCTGGAAACAACCTAAATGCCCCTAAATGGATAAGGAAAATGTGGTACATTTACACAATGGAGTACTACACAGCAGAAAAAAATAACGACAGCTTGAATTTTGCAGGAAAATGGATGGAACTAGAAAACATTATTTTGAGTGAGGTAACCCAGACACAGAAAGACAAGTATCACATGTACTCACTCATAGGTGGTTTTTAAACATAAAGCAAAGAAAGTCAGCCTACAAACCATAATCGTAGAGAATTTAGACAACAATACGGACACTAAGAGAGACTTACATAGACCTAATATACATGGGTAAGTAGAAAAAGACAAGATCTCCTGAGTAAATTGGGAGCATAGGGACATTGGGGAGGGTTGAAGGGGGGAGGGAAGAGCCAGGGAGGTGCGCAGAGAATAATGTAGAGCTCAATAAATATCAATAAAGAAAAAAATAATAAATAAAAGAAAAAGGAAAAAAATTATGT
Organism: Dicrostonyx torquatus; assembly: GCA_028555095.1. NCBI lineage: Eukaryota > Metazoa > Chordata > Mammalia > Rodentia > Cricetidae > Dicrostonyx > Dicrostonyx torquatus. The sequence goes on from JAQHUG010000052.1 coordinate 9,490,865, forward strand.
AAGGTATTAGGACATTATGTGGTATATGTTAAAAAAAATTAGTCCTTAAATACTATTAAAAGAGGTCTTGATCAAGAATTATAGTAGATCTGGCTGGGTGGTGGTGGCACATGCCTTTAATCCCAGCACTAGGGAGGCAGAGGCAGGCAGATCTCTGTGAGTTTGAGGCCAGCCTGGTCTACAAGAGCTAGTTCCAGGATAGGCTCCAAAGTTACAAAGAAACCCTATCTCAAAGAACAAAGAAAAAGAAAGAAAGAAAGAAAGAAAAGAAAAAAGAAAAGAAATTCAGGACAAGAAAAAGTGAGACTAATCACTTAAGATTTCTTAAAAGAGGTAGTGCTAGATTTGTCTTGAAAAAATAAAGATACTGACATAAAAGGAAAGTCACCATGGCAAAGAAATAGAAGGAATTGAAAAGGAATAGAAAAACATTATTATTAACCCAGACACAGAAAGACAATTGTCACATAGGTGGTTCTTAAACATAAAACAAAAAAAGCCAGCCTACAAACCATAATCACAGAGAACTTAGACAACAATGAGGACACTAAGAGAGACTTACGTAGACCTAATATACATGGGCAAGTATAAAAAGACAAGATCTCCTGAGTAAATTGGGAGCATAGGGACATTGGGGGAGGGTTGAAGGGGAGAGGGGAGCAGAAAAAATGTAGAGCTCAATAAATATCAATTTAAAAAAAGGAATAGAAAATATAATTCAAAAGTCATCTAAGACCGTAGTTAGAGAGGCACAAAAGGATGGACAGAAGTCACACTTAGAGCCATGATTCCAGCATTCAAAGTTAAGAAGCCTATAGTCATTCATAATGGAGAACCTGGAGGCAAGAAGAGTGCTCACCAACGGACACCAGCCAGAAAGCTACTGGTCTGAGTTAGGAGTTCCCAGTCACTTGAGTCATGAGAAGCAATAAATGGATCCTAGGACCATCCCACACCTACTAAATCAGAATCTCTGTCAGCATGATGGAAGAATGAGAACTGAAATTCTTAAAAAGGAAGAAAGAAAATAAAAAGAAAAAAATTTAAAAATCAACTGGATTGAAAAATTACTGATGGAGGCACAAAATAACTCCTTATGAGATGAGCAAAACTGAGTAGTCATTATAGACTTCAAGCTTGAAGCCTCAAAGACCTAAATGGTCATAACAATACTGAGCAGAAATACGGGAAACAGGAGAGTTAGGTATGGGGAGGTATGATTAGGAAATTCTGCAGATACTAAATTTGAGATGCCAGAGATACTAAATAGAGATGACCAGCAGCAAAAATAAAAATGGTTAGTTTAGGAGTGGGGATGCAATCCAAATAAATGCAAGTCAAATTTTATATAACCATTAGAAACACGTGTCTTTCAGTTTTTAATGTATTGGACATGAGTTGCATGTGTGACTTTGTATTAAATCTTAAACATTCTCAGCAGTTCTCAAAGTTGCAATATTAAGAATCTAAACACTAAACACTAAAGGTAATAGTGCACACCTTTAACCCCAGCACTGAGGAGGCAGAGGCAGGCGGATCTTCGTGAGTTCAAGGCCAGTCTGGTCTACAAGAGCGAGTTCTAGGACCGCTAGGGTTGTTACACAGAGAAACCCTGTCTCAAACAAAACAAAACAACAAACAAAAATCATATACACACAAAAAAGAAAACCCACAAGAAAGTAACTTATATAAATCATTCTTTCATTAAGTCACTCTTTGTGACTTATCATCAGTGAGCAAGAGGATAAATGATTTGTAGATGAAACTTTTTCTATTGCTCTCTATTCTATTTAATTCGACCATATGGATTCAGTGTCCCTGATCTTCAAATCCAACTTCTGAGCTCTAGTGCTAATTTTGAAGCATTTCAGATTTTAAAATTTTCAGACTAGATTAACCAGTTTGGTCTATGCAATTGTTCCAATCTTAAAAACTCCACCTGAATCATTTCTTACCCCAAGCATTCCAGGTATGGGACACTAAGTCTACACAAACCATAGAAAGGACAGTTTAGAAAATCCTCAAATTTCAAACCAGCAAACTGCTGAAACACCATTTTTGGAACCAGTCTAGAATTTAAAACCATCTGTAATATTAGGATTAGATGTGAGGCTGCAATAACTAGGCTCCTTGTGGTGGTTTGAATAAAAATGGTCACCACAATCTTATATATTTGAATGCTTAATCATTAGGTAGTTTGAATAAAAATAGTCAGCAGAGTCTCATATATTTAAATGTTTAATCATCATGGCACTATTTCAGAAATTTAGGACCAGAGGGGGTGTAGCCTTGTTGGAGTAGGTGTGGCGTTGTTAGAGGAACTGTGTCACTGGAGATGGGGTTTTGAAAGCTCAAAGGTCACCTCCAGGCCCAGCGTCTCTATCTGCCTGAATCAGGATATAACTCTCAGCTACTGTTCTAGTGCTATGCTCCCCTTCATGATGATAATGGACTAAGCCTCTGAAGCTGTAGGCAAACCCCCAGTTAATGCTCTCTTTATAGGCGCTGCCTTCGTCATGGTGTCTCTTCACAGCAATAGAAGAGAGATTAAGACCCTCTTCTCATCCACATGAAGTAGTCCACAGAACCCGAACTTCAAGTGATGAAAACTCAGGAGGCCTGTTCCAGAGAAGCTGAAGACAGCTGTCTGACTCCTGAAGCCCAACATGGAAAGTATATCCTCCTCGCTTCAGGCTTCCAACTATGATTCCTGGAGCCTGCCAAAAGGATGAATGAGAAAGGAAGGTGGAGAAGTAACAATATATCCTGTGAATCAAATGTTCCCCAGTCCTTGTTTGAACCCTAGAGAAAGGACAGCCTCACTCTTTCCAATACCAACACTGGCTGCTAAATTTCTTTTCCAACACATCACAGGACTGTTAAGAGCTTAATCCAAGCTGGATAGTGGTAGGAGTCGTACATACCTTTAATGCCAGCACTCAGGAGGCAGAGTAGGCAGATCTGAGTTCAAGGCCAGTCTAGTATACAGAGTAAGTTCCAGGATGGCCAGGGCTACCCAAAGAAACCCTGTCTTGAGAAAAAACAAAAACAAACAAACAACAACTTACTCCTTCCCCTACTTAAGGAAGCACAAAATGTTGCTTTTATTTCATTTTACTAGAAATAATCATAGCAAACAAGGGACAAAAGACAAATGTGCATCTAGCTATCTACAGTTATCCAGTTTCAAGTCAACCTGACACAGCTAGAGACAAACTAGAGTCATCTGGAAGAAGGGGGCTACAAGCCACACTTGAGCAAATGCTTCCATAAGATCAGGCTGCAGGCAAGCCCGTAGGGCATTTTCTTAATCAGTGATTGATGCAGGAGGGCCCAGCCCATTGTGGGTGATGCCATCCTGGGCTGGTGATCTGGAGTTTCATAAGAAATCAGGCTGAGTAAGCTATGGTAAGTAAGCAAGCCAGTAAGTAAGCAGCACCCTCCATGGCCCCTGCATCAGCTCCTGCCTCTAGGTTCCTGCCCTGACAATGATAAACTAAGATGTGAAAGTATAAGTAAGCCACATAAACCCTTTCCTCCCCAGCTTTTGGTAATGGTGTCTCATCAAAGCAACAGTGACCTTAACTAGGACAACAAAGATATACACTGAGCCCCTTCAGTTCTGAACTATTCAGAACTTATCTACCAGCATTATCTTGGTCAAGTTATTTCAGTTCTTTGAGTCCATTTCCTTACCTAGAAAATACAGTTCTCTATTCTGAGGAGTATATGTACCAGTAAGAACACAAAAATAAGAGAAAACATTGTGCCCAGCCTACAAAGACTTATTCAACAAATATACTCTCTCCCAACAGTTAAACCCAATCTCTCCTGCAACTGACATAAGAGAGTCTGGATTACTCCAACTTCACACCATTCACACTGACTTTCATCTTGTAGGAACGACTGTATTTCAATGAGGTCATCTATTCAGCAAAAACAGACACAGAAAAGGGCATAAAATACAGTCAAATTCAACTGTATTTTCAAGGAGTATCTCTCTTCTAGAAAGTCTCCTATCGCAATACAACTGGGGTAAGTCGTTTGTAAACACCATGCTGAGTTCTGCCTATGCTGAGATTTGCAGATTTCAGCCAATATAAATGTACCGCCGGGCGGTGATGGCGCACACCTTTAATCCCAGCACTCTGCAGAGGCAGAGGCAGGCGGATCTTTGTGTAGTAGTAGGAACTGAAGATGAGCTATAGATAATGACTCTGACTTCTGTGACTACATAGTACGTGGTCCTGCTGACTTTATCTGCATGCTTACTGGGGGACATTGGGGCTACCAACCTTTTCTCATTGATTGGATCTTAAATTTTCTTCCAAAGAGAAATCAAGTTAATATTCACATGGATGGTGTTTTCTGTATACCTGTCACAGAGCATTGGTGAACAGAATGTTCAAAGTCTAAATTTTAATCTTTCAAGCATTGTTGCAAGTTTTAGAATTTTTTTTTTGGGTCGGTTGGTATTTAAGTTTTTTTACATAGAGCTATCCTAGAAGTGGGTAGAGAAATGCTTATTTAATACCTTTTTATCTTCACGGGTACATTTCACATTTCTTTTTTTTGAGACAGGGTTTCTCTGTGGCTTTGGAGCCTGCCCTGGAACTAGCTCTTGTAGACCAGGCTGGTCTCAAACTCACAGAGATCTGCCTGCCTCTGCCTCACAAGTGCTGGGATTAAAGGTGTGAGCCACCACCGCCCGGCCTGTTATGTATTTTCTAAAACTGGTCTCTGTTTACAGTTTGGACTTTCTTCAACCCAACATTTTACAAACTAAAAGTGGCAAGCATTTTCTTTTAACAAAACAATAGACAATATAAGAATGTATTGAGTTGGACGCCTTTAATCCCTGCACTTAGGAGACAAAAGCAGGGGGATCTGTGAGTTCAAGGCCAGCCTGGTGTATATAGTGAGTTCCAGGACTGACAAGGCTACACAGAAAAGCCATGTCCTAGAAAAAAGAAAAGGAAGGAAAGAAGGAAGATGGAAGAAGGCAATACATATGTAAGGATGCTATTTCATGAAACATTTCAATCATAAACATGCCAACTTTAAAAACCCAGGGCAAAAGGCTGAGGTTCCCATTTAACATATCAAAACTGGACATGGCAGCCTGGTTCTCCTAGCATCCCTCAGTCCCTACCTGTTACAAGATATAGCTGGCATACCCTGTCCTGTACTCTAAACTCTGCAGCCCAGGCGCTGGGCTGCCCATCCCCCAGAGGCTCTTCCTTATAATTCAGGCATTTTGGTTACCCACCCACTTTTGGACCTCTGGCCTTCTGTCTGCTATCCCTGGTTTCCCCCCCTCTCCCCTCCACCTCCCCCACAGGACCCAGCTCCCTTTGGTCATGTCCACTCTGGGCTCTCCCAGATGTCCCTGCCTCTGACAATGCTCTCCCACATGCTATAAGAAACTTTCTCTTCCACCACACCTTACTTTTTAAAAATTCATTACAGATATTGCTGTGTTCCAGAAAAATATTCACACTGCAGCCTGAAGTTTAAAAAGTCGAAAAGCTACTGCTTAACCCATCTTTCTAAAACATTAACCAAATGTATTCTCTTGTTTAAAAGCTTCCAGGAGGCCTATTAAATACAGAATAAAGTTTAAATTCCTTAAAATGGCACTTCAGTTTATCCACAGTAAAGCTCATCTAAGTCTTCTGCAACCCTATGTTCCAGTTTGAACAGTATTTAGGTATGCTGTCCCTTCTACTGACATTGTTACACTTTCTCTCTTTATTTATACTGCATGTCCTATGATTTCAAGACTTGGGGCAAGCTAGAGGCAGGAATGTACTTGATTAAGTACCTTTAATTTTTGTATTTGGGAGGCAGTGACAGGCAGTTCTCTCTGAGCTCCAGACTAACTAGGGGCTACATAGTGAGATCTTGTTTCACAAATACACACACACACACACACAAAACAAAAACAAAAAAATCCAAAAAAGTTGATTCAAGTCTGCTCCCTAGAGGTCCCAAGACAGACAAGTGTACACTATTTGCCCTGATGACTGCTCAGCCCCTTACACTGTGGATCTTGATACAATGTTGTTGGCTCTGGGTTACAGAACACAAGCTAGGCTTTTTCTCCTCCTACACACTGTGCTTAAGCCTCCCCTAAAATGCTGGTGTGCTCAAAGGCTCTGCCCTTGGTCGTCTTATTTTCTCTATTTTTTGCATTCTCTAAACCACACTTGGAGCGCCCATTATTATTTTTATGCCAAGAACCGCTCTACTGCCTGCATCAAAGTCTACGTGCAAATCATCTAGACCAAATCCTTAAGTCGTGGGGTTTCAAGCAATTTTTCTTTTCCATTCTCTATACACCAACGAACTATATTGCAGGTTCACGAAATAAGTTTAATATAGAGTTCCGCCCCCCCCCCCACTGTTTTCAGGGCCTCTAACTACCCTGAAAACATAAACTGTAAAGTCCACAGTAGTGTCTATACTTAAGAGGAGTAGGATCACTTTTTTCCTATATCTCCGCAGCTCATCTCTCACTCTTTCACTATTTATTCTATGCATCAGCTGGACTTCTGAAATACTGCTTTATTTTTCATCACGGTCTCTAGTACTCATAGTAAGTAAGTACCAAATCGTCTGGACTACTCTCTTGGATCTCCTAACTAGGTTATGCACACTTAACTCCTACCAACGCCCTCACTTACAGTAAATCCATGACTCTTTGTTACACATATTGGACTTGTGCCATTGTTGATCTGGCCTCATAATTTCCGGTAGGAAGGAAGAGACCAAGTTCATGTTCAACATCGTGAGCCAGGGACAAGTACAATCCCAGCAAGCTAAGACTTAACTGCTCTTCACTCTGGGAGATGGCACTTGCCTTGACCGTGTAAATTGCAACAGCTTTCGTTACGTGTTCTGGAGACTGAAGCGCCCTTCTGCTTCATGCACACAACTAGACTTCCTTAATAAGGCTCTTTCTATCCAACCTGAGGAAAGCATGCGGGTGCGGTCCACCCGGTTAGCAACTGTCCCCAAGTTTACCACAAATGTCGGCAGAAACTGTAGCTCCTCTCCGAGTGGCTTCTAGTGATTGAATAAGGGGCATCAGAGTGGTGATAAGAGAGAAAGGAGTCCCATGGTCCTCAGACTGACATGAAACAAGAACAAAGATTGTTTTATTTTCCCACGTACCAAACGAGGTGGCGCTGCCTCTATGCGGTCCCGCCCGCCCCGGGACGCAGGCTGGCGAGGACGGTGGGACCCTGAAATGTACGGGAGCGTCCTTGGGGTCGAGAACGCGCCTCTGCCTGCCGGGGAAGCTCCGAGAGTCCGAGGCAGCCGGCGCGGAGGTTCCAGCGGCGTCCCAGCGGGGCCGCTTGGTGCAGGGCTCACAGCCGGGGCCCGCACTCATGCTGGGACCCGCAGCGCACAGTCCCCGGGCCGGCCCGGGCGGAGAGCCTCATTCACTAACCCTGACGGGGACGGACTGCGCCTCCTTCTCGGCGTCCCCCGCACCATTCCCACTCTGCGGCGGCCCGCTCCAGCGGCGGCTGCTTCTCGGGCCTCCGAACCAGCCCCGCCCTGCGCAGCCGCTGGCCTCCGCTCGGTCGCAGGGAGCCCACCTGCCCCGGACGCGCCACTTCCACTCGGGTTAGGGGTCCGGCTCACTTTCCCACCACCGGAAAGCAGTCGTCCCTCCCGCGCGTCGGACTTCCGGGTCGTACACGGCCGCAAAGCGGAAACGTGGTGCTTCACGGGAGCCGGCGCCCGGAAGGTCAGCGTGTGAAGGTGGCTGTAGCAACGCGGGTCTTCCCGCTGTTGCTGCGGGTACCACGGCCGAGCACACAACCCCGGCCTAAGGTGGTGGTGGTGGGAAGCCCACCGCAGTTTGCTGCGACGTCATGGAGGGTGGCGGGGGAAGTGGCAATAAAACCACCGGCGGGTTGGCCGGCTTCTTCGGAGCGGGAGGAGCGGGTTACTCGCACGCTGATTTGGCCGGCGTTCCGCGTGAGTATCAGGCCTGCCTTTGCTACCCTCTCTGACGGCGTCCTGGGACAACTAGAAATTTGCCCCGGCCCTTGTCGCTTTTCCTTCTCGCGTTCACAGGGTTCACCGCCAGGGATGGGGTTTCAAGACTGAGCAAATTTGGGGGTTGGGGGTGAGTGGCATGAATCACCGGAAGGTCGTTTATTGGCCTAGTTTCGGGAGGACACACAAAATGTCTTCCTTTAGCACCCGTGTCCCTTCTTTTCACTTATCTCACGCCTTCCTGTGTGCTTGACCCTAGTTCTGGAAATAAACATATTTCATATAAGAAGCCCATAGTTAATTTTTTTTAACATGGTCTCTAAATATTTCTAAATTCTAAATAAAGCGGTTAGGCGAAAACCCTCTTTTTGGAGACAATCCAGGAAACCAGAAGGAGCTGGGAAATGAGCTAAACTTTAAGAGATTTATAAACAAGAAAGAAGCTAACCAAACTTTGGAAGGGAAGTAAGCAAATGCAAAGATACAGAGGCATGGATATCCTGCCTGCTGGGCCGCCTCATTCCCATAAGTACGTATTTTAGGCTTTTAAGGTTTGGTAATTTTAGAAATTGAGCTGAATCTATAAAACTTGGGCCTGAAGATAACAGGGAGTTGTGAATAGCCTTTTGTTAAAGTGGGTGTTTCTTCTTGCTAATCTCTGTAGTATTTCTCAAAACCCTTTATACTTAAGAACATAAAGAAAGCCCTTTGTCCCTAATGTCTACTGTCTACACTGAGTCAAGAACGCAGTTGGTGTGTCTTAGGTTTTCTCTGTGTAGAGTGAAGGGCACTGCTTAATGTGACAAAGTAATTGCTGCTTTTTTGTGCATAAATACTGCTGAGGTGAGATGGCCGTTAGTGATGGATGTCAGGAAGGAAATAGGGCCTTGAGGTGATGGTGGGAGGAGGCGGCTATTTGAGAGCAGATCAAGAAAACAACTTGGGAGTTGACATTTGAGCTGCGACCTGAATTTAGCAACAAATGTTTGTGAGATGGGACAAACTTTCTTGGTTTTTCGAGACAGGGTTTCTCTGTGGCTTTGGAGCCTGCGCTGGAACTAGCTCTTGTAGACCAGGCTGGTCTCGAACTCACAAAGATCCGCCTGCCTCTGCCTCCCGAGTGCTGGGATTAAAGGCGCGTGCGCCACCACCGCCCGGCAGATGGGACAAACTTGATGGGTTACTTGAACCCATGTTGGGTCCATGTGTCTTTAGCTTTACAAGGGAGTAAAGTGATAGAAGATTGTAAAAGCAGAGAGGCAGGAAACAGCAGTAAAGAGACGCGTTTATAAGCAGGGGTAGTGGGATTGTCTTTGATCCAAAATGTGGATGGAAGCCATTAGGGCTGATTTCCTGAGAGTTGAGAGGGTAAGGGAAAGTAAGTTAAGAAGCTGTAGGTGTGAGTGAGATGTGATGCTTGCACTAGGATGCTAGTGTAACACCAGAAAGACTGAAGTAACAGGATTTAGACTTGGTGGACTGTCATGGTGAGTGCTTACATTTGTGAGCAAGCTACTGAGATACAGAAGGACCCAAATACTAGATTTTAAATCTGTGAAAATTAATTTCTTTTGCTACTTCCCCCCCCCCAAAGTTGGTAGGGTTAAAGTTCAATTTAACCCTCTGAAAGTTTGTATTTTCTATTCCCTGTGGTAACTGCAAGGATTCTCCTGGGCACAATAGAGAAACTCAGCAGAATTGTCAATAGTGTGATCTGAAGAAGCTGCCTTGATGTACTTATCTATAATCAAAAACACCAGCCCTACCACTCTTTCCCTGAGATACTGATTAACTCTTTTGCAATTTGTTTGATCATCTTGCTAGTTAAAGAAACTACTTTTATGCATGATCTGGGAGAGCAAGTGGGTATGGGCACTTTCTGCCAAGCCTGATGACATGAGTTGGATCCCTAGAAGCAGACTGGTAGAAGGAAGGGACTCCAGTGGGACCATATGCACACTAGCACACACAGAGACACACAAACTCGTAAGGAAATGAGTAAATGTTTTTTTAAAAAAATAAAAATAAATCAAAACATAACAACCTAAGCTAATTTTCTGGGAGTGTCATAATTTGACCTGTCAGTGCCAAGTGTAGGGCATCAGTGCAGGGCGTAGTTCCTCAAGACAATTTCTCTTTTATTGAATTTCAAGAAATGTAACGATCAGTTGAATCAACCCTATAGGAAATAGTTTAAGAAATTTTGTGTGATATGACATCTTGTTTTTTCTCTAGTAACTGGTATGAACCCCCTGTCTCCGTATTTAAATGTGGATCCACGCTATCTTGTTCAGGTAAGATAGAGGTTTTACTGGTTTGATTTGTTGCCCTACTCTACCACGAATGTTGTGCCTGGTGCTGACAAGCAGGAGGTACTCCTGGAGGACTAGTCTTCCTGTCTCCATGCCCCCCTCCTCGCCACAGACTTGGGTTTGTCTTGTGCTTCTTTCTGAAACCTTTGGTGCTTCTTCAAAGGTATTTGTTTTGTGTAGTGAAAAGAATCACAGTAAAAGTAATCTTTGTGTTTTTTTCCGATTTTTATTTTCTTTTTTGGTTTTTTGAGACAAGGATTCTCTGTGTAACCCTAGTTGTCCTGAAAATCACTCTGTAGAGGAAGCTTGTAGGGAATCTTTCTCTGTCTTACCAGCCAGCTCCCAAATAACCACACAGAGTTTATTGTTAGTTAAGGAGCTTGGCCAATAGCTTAGGCTATTTCTAACATGTTCTTAAAACTTAAATTAATCCATTCTATTACTTTATATGTTGCCATGTGGCTCATGGCTTGTTACTTCATCTCCTATATGTGATGCTTTTTCTGCATCTCTTTGTGACTCTACCCTTCTTCCCAGCATCCTCTGTGCCTGAAAATCCTGCCTAGCTATTGGCTGTTCAGCTCTTATTAAACCAACCAGAGTGACACATCTTCACAGTGTATAAAAAGATTATTCTACAATAGAAACTGCCCTTGAACTCAGAGATCTCATCTGTCTCTGCCTCCTGAATTCTGGAACTAAAAGTGTGCACCACTGCCGCCGCCACCCAATGTAATCTCTGTTTTTAAAGTTTAATTTGAAGTATCAAGGTCCTGAACTAATTACCAAAAGTTGAAAGACCAGTGTTTGGATCTTTCAAGGAAATGAAGTTGATTTAACATCTAAAATTAAATATTGTATAGCATTTCCTGTTAAATGACATCTACAGAATATCTAATGTAATGTCATACTTGGTATATTTTTTAAAAAAATAAAGACTAGTTAAATTCTTCAAGGTCAGGAGATCAGAAACAATACAGGCATGCCCACCCACTCTCTTTACTTCTCAGGATCAGGAACAATACAGGCATGCTCACTGTCTTTACTTACCCTCAGAATTGTCTAGCCAGCACAAAAAAAGAAGTGGATTCTGGCCAGGCTTGCTGTATGTACTTTTAATTCCAGTACTTGGGAGTCAGGCAGAGCTGAGTTTGAAGCTACCTATATAATAAGACCTTGTCTGTTCAAAAAAAAACATGAAGTGGTGGTGTATGCCTTTAGTCTCAGTACTGGGAAGTAAAAGGCAGGTGGGTCTCTTGAGTTCAAGGCAAACTTGGTACATAGAGTACATTCTAGGACATCCAGGATTACACAGAGATACCCTATCTGGAAAAACCCAAAAGGAAAGAAATGTTATCTAGACTGAGAAAGAATCAAGAGTGTTTGCAAATAATGCAAGAGTCTTAACTACAGTAATTTAAAGAAAAACAAGCAAATCTATTAAAATTCATAAATGAATTTAGCATAGTTGTAGAATGTGAGAGCTATAGACATAATACTGATTCTATACAGTAGCAATGAACACTCCAAAAATAGAATTAGGAAAATAGTTCCTTTTCATTTAGTATAAAGTATTCCAGGTCAGTGAGGGCTACTTGTAGATAACTAAAAAGAAAAAGAATGGAAAAACAGAATAAAGGAAAAGTGACAGAAAAACAATAAAAGGAAAATAAAGGAGTAGCCTGGAAACTGGGAGAAAATATTTGTAAAGCACTTAATAGAGGACTTAAAATTCTGACATTTATTTATTATGTATACAATATTCTGTCTATGTGTATGCCTGCAGGCCAAAAGAGGGCACCAGACCTCATTACAGATGGTTGGTGATGTGGTTGCTGGGAATTGAACTCAGGACCTTTGGAAGAGCAACCTCTGAGGCATTTCTCCAGCCCCCAAAATTCTTACATTTGAGATAAAAGAAATGAGCTATAAAATTGCATTTGGATTGGAATAGATGTTTTCATGAAACCATACAAATGTCCAATAATCACATTAAATGTAATCACAAATGAGATGCCATTTCACATATATCAAAAAATACAAATATTGGTAAGAGGATTGGGAAACTAGCCAGTTAGCTAGTAGGAATGTTAAATGATACAGGTGCTAAAGCAGGCATGGTGGTACACACTTGAAATCCGAGCACTCAGCATGTGTAGGCAGGAAGATCCAGGCTATCCTTGACTGCATAGCAATTTTAAGAGTGATGAGCTTGAGATTTCCGGGTCGGGAGAGATCGAGGCAGGGTCTCATTTTGTAGCTTTGACTGTCTAGAGCTCACAGTGTAGACCAGGCTGACCTTAAACCCAACAGCAATTCTGCCTCTGCCTCCTGAGTTCTGGGTTTAAAGGTGTATCCCACTATTTCTGGCCGAGCTTTAGAGTCTTGAGAATCTCCCTGTCTCAGAAAAGAAAGAAGGAAAAGATAGAACTGCTTTTGAAAGGTCTGACATTTTCTAGCAGTGTGAAAAATAGTATAACCACCTTTACATGAGACATTATTTATAGTTTCTCTTACTCGTCACTTTTTGTTGTCACTCTTGCATGCACATTGAGTTTTTTTAAAAAATATTTATTATGTATACAATATTCTGTCTGTGTATATGTCTGCAGGCTAGAAGAGGGCACCAGACCTCATTACAGATGGTTGTGAGCCACCATGTGGTTGCTGGGAATTGAACTCAGGACCTTTGGAAGAGCAGGCAATGCTCTTAACCACTGAACCATCTCTCCAGCCCACATTGAGTTTTTTTTAATTTACCTTAAGTAACAAATATTTCTGAAACTGACGAATACCTGATGTAAGAACAAAATTTAATTATATTCAATATCCATGGTGTTGTCAGCTTGAAATTATAAAAGATTTCACATAATCTCTGCCTTGTAGCTTTCAGGTACAGTACCTGTTCCCAGCTTTATTTTTTCTTCTGAGGTCACAATACTAGAGCTTACTAGCATTTTAGTACCATTATGTCCTAGCGTATCAGCAGTACAAACTTAAGAGCATCTCCGAATATTTCCCCTGTGCATACTTGCAAGTCTTGGCATACTTGCAGCCTTGTTTGTATGTGAATTGCTGTATACTTGTCTCCAACCTTTGTAGTATTTACTATGGTTGATACTGCTGAAAAGTAGGCTAGTGCTCTCGCTTGTCCTTTTTCTTTCCAATTTTTAATTAGTTGTCTATTTCCAAATTGAAAGGGTAATTATTTACCTTTTGTGGTCAGATAAACATTTCTAAATAGAAGGCATTGGGAGTAATTTAAAATTAGGTCATAAGTTGAAAAATCAGGAAACATTTGCTAAAACTATCAAATAGAATTTTTTTTATTGTCCATCAGACCATTTTTCTGTGGTGTGAATACATGCATATATTTGTACAGTTTTTTTGCTAAGGGAGTATATACATAAGCCAGGAATGAGAAGCCCAAACAGAGCCACTTTTCTAATCAGAAATGGATTTATCAAAATTCAGTGTTTGCCATGGGGCTAGGAAAGAAGTAGAAGTGCTACTTGTTAGTTGTTAGTGGTCTCCTTGTGTTCAAAGTGGTACATGGTATACTGTGCTCTATTCATCCCTATTATTTTGACCATTTTTACTTGGGAAGATTCTTAATTACTTTTTATTGCTTTGAAAAACAAACATGACCAAGGCATCTCTTAGAAAAGAAAGCGTTTAGTTAGGGACTTTCTTTCAGTTTCCGAGGATTAGTCCATTATTATGGCAGGCAGCAAACAGGCAGTAGCTGAGAGTTTTACATCCTGATCCACGGGCAGCAGGCACAGAGAAACATTGGGCCTGGTGTGGACTTTTTGAAACCTCAAAACCCACCCCAGCTAAACACCTCCAATAATGCTACACCTCCTAACCTTCCAAACAATTCAATTAGAGACTACGCTTATTAATATATTAATATATGGGGCCCTTTTCATTGAAATCACAAGAAGCTTGACAGAAATAAGTTGTTCATAAAAGTGTATTGGTTTCACCATTTGTTTCCTAAAAACTTTTGGATTTTTAAAAAATGATGTGTTGGGGCTGGAGAGATGGCTCAGCGGTTAAGAGCATTGCCTGCTCTTCCAAAGGTCCTGAGTTCAATTCCCAGCAACCACATCTGTAATGAGACCTGGTGCCCTCTTCTGGCCTGCAGGCAGATACGCAGACAATATATTGTTAAAAAAAAAAAAATGATGTGTTTGGGGACTTAAAGAGATGGCTCAGCCTTTAAAGAGTACTAACTGCTATTGCAGAGGACTTGGTTTCCCTTCCCAGCATATACATGGTGTCTCAGATTAATCCCTAGCTCCAGTTTCAGGGGATCCAATGCTGTCTTCTGTTGTGTGCTTCACATACATACATGCAGATGAAACACTCAAACATAAAATAAATAAATCTAAGAGGGAAAGGTATAGTAGCTCTTTAAAAGTGATCATTTTTGCTAGTACTGGAGTAGCATCTCCCAAATAAGGATTTGGGGTAGCGGTGCATGCTGAGTTTGTGTGCATTCTGACTGTATGCATTTGCCAGAAAGAAGTCCTACAGTTCTATGGTTATTCAAAGAAGTGTATATCCCCTGTGCAATTGCAGTTATTAATGCTGGAGTGCTTGCAAAGTCTTTGATTTTTCAGAACTGAAAACAAACAGAAGGACCCTACAAATTGATGCATACTTATGCTCAATCCTTTGAAAGTGGAGGTAGGACAATCAAGAGTTCAAGGTCATCCTTAGATACATAGCAGATTCATGACTATTGAAACCCTGTCTGCAAAAAAGAGAGAGAAGTTATTAAGTAGCTAATTTATTGTATGATTTTGCTTCTAGACTAGATAGTCAACCAGTATGTCTCATAGCTTTTGGTGTCTATCTTTAGGGCCAGTGTTTCTGAATACTGACACTGTTACTTGCTTAAAGTTTATCATTAAAGTAGAGTGTATACAGCCCTATTAGCGTTACACTATTGTGGAGCTGAAGAAATGGCTCAGGTTAAGAGTTCTGGCTGTTCTTCCAGAGGTCATGAGTTCAATCCCAGCAACGACATGGTGGCTCACAACAATCCATAATGAGATCCGGTGTCCTCTTTTGGCCTGCAGGCATACATGCAGACAGAACACTATATATAGAGAGTTACACTATTGAAAGAATAGATGGAGTAAATGAAAGTTCAGAATAAGAATCCCCAAAGAATTCAGTGTGTTATGCTAATGTCACTTATATTAGGCTTTTCTAGAGGAATGGAATTTATAGAATGAATCTATATACATTAAAGGGAATTTATTAGAAAGCCTTATAGGCTGTGGTTCAGCTAATCCAACAATGGCTGTCTACCAACAGAAGGTCCAAAGTAAGCTCTAATACCAGGGAAGGAATGGCCTTAACATGAGAGCAAGAGCAAGCTTCTTTCTTCCATGTCCTTAACATAGGCTGCCACCAGAAGGTGTGGCCTAGATTAAAAGTGGGTCTTTTAATCTGGGCCACTTCAAATGACTTAAGGAAAAAAAAATCCCTCCCAGGTATACCCACCTGCTTGGGTTTTAGTTAATTCCAGATGTAGTCAGTTGACAACTAAGAATAGCCATATCATTATTTATGATTTATGGGCTGGCTATTAGTGCAGACAGTGTTTTGTTTGGATACGATAGCTGAGTTTGCATTAATATAATTGTTTACTTATTTTAAAACTACTTTGAAATGTTGAAGAACCCAAATTCAAGCATTTGAGAGGCTGAGATGGGTTAATTGTAAGTTTCAGGCCAGCCTAGGCTACATAATGAGACCGCCTAAATCTGAAAAAGTAGGAAGAAAGTTACAGCTTGAAGCACGATTCATAAAATCTCAGAGACATATGTTGGGGTTTAACCTAAGGACCAGAAAAACAAAACAGCCAGCCACTGCCTCTTAATCTCAACCTCAGTCCAAAAATGGCGATCCTGCCTCCAGGAATCTCAGAATGAGACTGAGATCTGTCTCTTCCCGTCTTAAATTTTTCTCTAGTTCTGGGATGTGCACTACTGCCACCTGGTTTCTATGGCAAGCTAATTAAAGGTGTGTGTCACCACTGCCTGGTCTGTGCTGGCCAGTGTGGCTGTTTTACTTCTCTGATCCTCAGGCAAGGTTTATTTTTTAGAATACAAATGAAATGCTACTACAATAGCTGCCCAAGTGCTGTCTTCAGGGAGCATTCATCTTGGTTTTCCTTTTCACCCTTCAGGATACTGATGAGTTCATTTTGCCAACTGGCGCTAACAAAACCCGAGGCAGATTTGAGCTAGCTTTCTTTACCATTGGAGGATGTTGCATGACAGGTGGGTAGTATATTTTTTTATGTCCTTATATCCAAGTAGTTAATGGTCCTTAATGTGAAAAATAACTAGAATATTGTTTTCAACTTAAAACATGTATCACATTTTTTATTATATAAAAAACAAACCAGAAACATAAAGCCTTTTCTTTTTTCTTTTGCTGAATTGTTATGATTCACCACCAGGGGCTGCATTTGGGGCAATGAACGGTCTTCGGCTAGGATTGAAGGAAACCCAGAGCATGGCCTGGTCCAAACCAAGAAATGTACAGTAAGTCTATGAAATCTTTTGATGAATTGATGTCTGCTTTGTTGTTTGGTGGTTACCACCCCATGTTAATAAAATGCTTAGAGAGGGCTGGAGAGATGGCTCAGAGGTTAAGAGCACTGGCTTCTTCCAGAGGTCCTAAGTTCAATTCCCAGCAACTACATGATGTCTCACAACCATCTGTGATGAAATCTCGTGCCCTCTTCTGGTGTGCAGGCAGAATGCTATATACATAATAAATAAATAATCTTTAAAAAAAATAAAATGCTTAGAGAATTAACATCTCACACACACACACACACACTTTTTATAGTTGGTTTGGTTTTATCTTTCTAAAATATAAGGAACCAGATTTGTGTGTGCTTTTTTAGAAGAGTGAATTTTGACATGGTGTCTTCATTCAGCTGGACTACCCCAACCTGATTTCTTGGCTAACATGTGTTCTGTTCTCCACGGCATGCTTTTTAAATTGTTGAGTTGCTAATTGGGAAGTTTGATGGGGGGGGGGGAAGGCTGTAGCAGTGGAATACTTGATGAAATTAAAGCCATACCTAGCTTTATTAGCTCCTTGTTGACATGCTTCAATTCTGAAACTCTTAAATAAAATTTCTAAAGCTTCAAGGTCGTGTGTGTGTGTGTCCATGTGGCTGGGGGTGGATGCATGTGAAGGCCAAAGGTAAGCCCTAAGGTGTCCCTTCTCAGGAACTGTCCCTGTTATCCATTGAGCCAGCTTCCCCTGCCCATTACTGAGCACTAGAAGCTCTTGACTTGCAAGTGTAATGCTCTGCCAGAAGATGGCAGCAGGCGTGCTGGAGTTAGACCTAAGAAACCTTAAAGGCCTGCCAGCATTTTTCCTGTTCCTGTCACTGCTTAAATCCCTGTATTAACAAGCCAGAATAGTGTAATATATATCTGTGAACCCTAAAACTGTCAGCCATGGCCAGCCATATCCAGTTCTTCTCTTGTAGTGTTTTGAAACAAATACCCAACCAATGTTAAATATGAATTTAGAAGTAAGAAATCTCTTAGAAAAAAATACTGTACTTTAGTTTTGAAAACAATAGCAATATGATCTTTCTTGTCTTCCCATATTGGAAAATAGCATTTAATAATAGGAAAATAAAAGGTAAAATTTACAGCTAAGCACATTGTGTTTGTATAGCTTCAGAATCCTAGTTTTAATGACTTAGTATTTTGTGATTTTGAGTAAACTTCTCTACTTTCTGCCTTGCAGAGTTGTGGAGAGATGATAGAAGTGAGAACTAGGTAAAGACTCACTAAATGAAAATGTACCGGTGTAATAATGAAAATTAAAGTTTGTAAGCTTGTTATAGATTATGTACTAAACTTACAATATGTTAGTAAATATATAACTTATTAGAAAATACATTTCTCCATAGCCATTGCTAGCTTTCTAAATAACATTTTGAAAGCAAACACATTTTTATTGGTATGGATCTTTGAGTTCTTACTGTTTGTGGTTATAGTCTGTCATTTCCAGTAGTAGTCAGCCATCACAGACACATTCCTGTGATGGTGTTACACTGCTGGGAGAGAAATGTGTGGTCTTCACCTGGTTGCTGCATCGCTGTTCTGGTGAGCTTTGACTCTGGTGTAAGACGGAACTGTGCTTCCTTGAGAGTGTGCTAAGCATTCATTTTGACTGCTTAGTTCTAGTGTGGGAGCAGACAATACTTTCTCCATGTATTCTGGTAATGAAGCCATTCCCTCTCTTCAAGTCGGCTTTGCATTGTATGCACTCCTGTCCTTTCCATTGATTCTACTTGATACTCTGAAAATATATTCTCTTTCCCAAAAGAAAATCAAACCCTTGTCACAGTTTCAGTGACAGTTTAGTTTTACATAGATCAGTTTGTAAAATGCATTTCAGGCTGTAATTCAAAGCCTTTGTGTATTTAATCTGTCTTGAATAAATTTATATCTTTACTTACAGGACTTTCCTTTAGTCATTGCCCAGAGTGTTGGAAATTTTATTATAACCCTCATTTATGTAAAGTAACAGCCATTTTTATTAAAATCTTAGGTAATATTAATATGTACCTTAAAGTTACAAAAACATTGAGGCTTGGGTCTAGGTGTTTTATGTAGTTACTATTATGACTTATAAAATTACTAGCGAAATAATGATCCTAAATACATTTTTTCTTGTTCTTCCTTGGTAGGATTTTGAATATGGTGACTAGGCAAGGGGCACTTTGGGCTAATACTCTAGGTTCCCTGGGTAAGTATAAATCTTGTTCAATGAATCTTTTGTTTTGAAACAAGGTATCATGTGGCTGAGTCTGAAACTTGTCTATATAACAAGTCTCAAGCTTGTTATATAGTTGAGGATAAACTTGGAATTCTGATCCTCCTGGTCCCACCTTCCAAGTTCTGAAATTACAGGTGTGCAACTCGGGAATAAACCCAGGGCTCCAATGCATGCTAGGCAAACACTTCACCTGCAAAGAAAGAATGTATAGTCATCACGAGCAATTTGGTCAACCAAAATTTTGGTTCTAGGCTAAACAATTAACATTTAAATCCACTCTGGATATTGTAGCTATCATCTGTGAAAAGATTTATAAGTGCTTCTTTACTTGTCTCAATAGTGTGCTAAGTAAAACCCTGTTTTAAACTGAATGATGTCCAAGGCATAGGGCTGTACCTGCTAAGAAAGGCTCGAAGTCCTGCAGTGAGACGTGACAGATCTGCACAGACCTTTTGCTTTGTTTCCTAATCTGTTGAGTAGCCTGTAGAGTCCAGGACCCTGAATGGCAGGGCTGCAGTAAGCCTTTGTAGATAAGGAAAGCAGTCTCAGTGACAGGTGGGGTAATTTAGTGCTGCTTAGTCAGAGACTGGTGCCTTCATCACCTGTTAATCATGAGTAGTTTGTTCTTTTGATTGCTGGTGACTTAAAATTACCTGTGGCCCATATGCCTTACCATCTGAGGTTTATAGTTTACAAACAAGCTGACCTTATGGTGCTCTTCCTACTTGTTGCAGAGTAAGAGAAAGTACAGACAAAATCATTGAAAATAGGAAAGGCCTCCATTGTAACCTTGTAACATTGTAACAAGTAAGATTCTAACCTTGACTATGGTATTTGGAAGCAGTACATTTTGACAGGAAGAGAGGGCTGTGCCGTGACTCCTGGCCATGGCCATGGCCACACGGCTAGCTTATACCCGAAATGATTACACACAAACTGTATTCATTTAAACTCTGCCTGGCCCATTATCACTAGCCTCTTCTTGGCTAGCTCTCACATCTTAAACTAACGCATTTCTTATAGTCTATGTCTCACCACAAGGTGGTGGCTTACCGGAAGATTCTAACCTCCATCCATCTCAGGCCGGAGAATCATGGCTTCTGGCGTCTTCCCTTCTCCCCAGCCTTCTGTTCTCTCTACTCCGCCCACCTAAGGGCTGACCTATCCTGCCAGAGCAGTCTCTTTATTAACCAATGAAAGCAACACAAAATACAGAAGATCCCTCCTAACTCCCGCAGCAGACACCATAAAGCCAAATTCACACTTTTTATTCTGACAAAGGGCAGCTTTGATGTTCTGCTTATGTCTACAACCCTGAAATACCCACTTACACACACAAGTCATGGTCCTTTGCTCTTTTGTAATTGCTTATATACTTGGGAAACTCAGCAGTCCATACCTCTATTACAACTTTCTTGTTTTTAGCACTGAAAATTCAAATATATATATATATATATATATATATGTGCCAGCTTTATGTATCAGTGAATGTAGGTCTTCCTGGCTTTTTGGTTTGTTTTTCAGACAGGATTTCTCCGTGTAGCCCTGGCTATCCTAGAACTTGCTTCATAGTCCAGGGTATCCTTGAACACAAGAGATCCACGTACTTCTGCCTCCCTAGTGCTGGGATTAAAGGTGCACCACCATTGCTGGCATATTCATAGTTGTCACTGTGGTCTTCTCTATTATGGGAAGTTCTTGTCTTGATCAGTGCAGTGATGCAGATGTTTTGGGGGGACATTTTGTTTTTAGATATTTTTCTATTAGAAGCAGTGATCCAGTGATGTATGTGATTTGGTGTGCATACCTACTATGATTACCATGTTAACTTTTACCACCGATCTCTGTTTCTGCTGTAGCTTTGCTCTATAGTGCATTTGGTGTTATCATCGAGAAAACACGGGGTGCAGAAGATGACCTCAACACAATAGCAGCTGGAACCATGACGGGAATGTTGTATAAATGTACAGGTAGGCAGTACTGAATGAAGAAGTGAAATTTGTTTTTATCTATAATATTCAGAGGAAATTATGTGTAATATAAAAGTGTGTATGTGTGTGTGTTTGTTTACAATGCAACCTAGTAATAACCTTATGGTTATTAAGGGTTTTGTTGTTTTCTTGTTGGTTTCACCTTGTAAGCTGGCCTTGAACTTACCATCCTGCCTTACCCTCCTGAGTACTGGAATTACAGGCATGTGCTACACTGTGCTCAGTGTTTGTTCCTCCCCACCTCCCGGCAATCTCATACTCCACCTTTATTACCTCGTATTTGTACCTATAGTGGAACGCTACAGTATTTGTCCTTTTATGACTGCCATACTGTTTAACTGAGCATTTCTTCATGACATCCATGTTATATTATGCCTCCTTTCTGCATCTGTCCCCCTATCAGATAATGAAGTGTTCTGTTTTTAAGTCATCTAATTTACAAACCTGAAGACAGTAAGATCACACAGTACCTTTTTCCATAAACAAGTTGAAATTAGGGCAAGATAAGCTGTCTTTACCTGCTGCTTTTTTTTTTTTTTTTTAACATACGCTAAGCAAATCCTAATCTGACTCAAAAGTCCCATTGCTTGCTTGTTTTTTTTTGTTTTTTTTTTTGTTTTGTTTTGTTTTGTTTTTGCCATACCACATTGTTTCTTGGATGCAATAATAATGGAAATTTTAGAAAAATGAAAGGGTAATAGTTGAGCTGGGCCTGAAAAATCGACTGAATTTCAGATGTATCTCTTAGTCATATAACCATGAGAAAGGTGTGGGACCCAGTTCTGGAAGACAGTTTTTGGTTTGGAACATAGGAAGCTATAGTAAAAAGTTTAAATTTAGGTTAAGAGTCATGAGAGATGTTTGAATAAAGAATTGCTAGAATTGGTCTGGAGAGATGACTTGACACTTGACTCTTCTTCCAAAGGACCTATATTTGAGTCTCAGCTCCCACAAGGTGGCTCACAGCCAACACAGCCAGTCCTCTGTAGTAACTGCAGGTGCATACTCACATGCAAGCAAAACACTAGTATACAATCAATGAAAGAATTATTATAGTCATACTGTGGGAGGTTGATAGAAATGTGGTTAGAAGGTAGAAGCATATAGTCAAAGTAGAGCAGGGTGGTGGTGGCGCACGCCTTTAATCCCAGCACTGGGGAGACAGAGGAAGGCGGACCTCTTGATTTTAAGGACAGGCTCCAATGCTACACAGAGAAACCTTGTCTCAGAAAACCCAAATAGATAAATAAGTAAAGTCAAAATAGTTAAAGAATACTACTAATGATGTTTAAGGTTTATGATATTAGCCTCAATTCAAATGACAGACAATAAACTTCACAACTGGATAAAGACGTGAGGGAAAGGCACATAATAAGGACGGTTGGATTATGCTGGAAGTGTAATTTAGTTGTCAGAGTACTTGCCTAGCATACATGAAGTTGTGCTGGGTTAGATTTTCAGTGTTGTGTAAAACCGGATGTGGTACACAGTGTAATCAAAGTACTCAAGGTGGAGAATCAAAAGTTCAAGGTCATTTTTAGCTAGAAAATTTGAGATCAAGCTTGCCTCGAGAAATTGTCAAAAAGCAAAGCAATTAGAAATCTAGTTTGTAACATGGTAAAATTTTTGTGTTATTAGTTGCCTTTTGCTTTGCTGACCAAAATGTCTGACAGAAACAACGTGAAGGAGGGAGTGTTTATTTGGATTGAGTGTTGCAGAGTGGGTAAGGCCTGTAGCAGCAGAGCAGTTCATGTTATAGCTTGCCAAGAAACAGAAGAACAGTGGCAAACAACTGACTTTCTCCTTTTCCCCTTTCATTTTGTCTAGCTCCCCTGCCTATGGGATGGTGCCATTTTTCAAATAATGTGTGGGTGTTTTTTGTTTTTTTTTTTTTTTTTACAAATTCTCACCTGTTTTTGTTTATATGTGGCTTTCTTGAGACCTCCCTTAAACACTGTAGCACATGCAAGTTCTGTCCTACAGGGTAAATTGCTGAATGCCAGATTACTTAAGAAAAACACCTACATATTAAAAGTGATAACTATTGCCAAAGTGACCTTTGAAGAGTTTATGTACCATTATCAGTTTGAAATATCATCTACCCCATTTTTAAACCCTATTATTTTAAGTTAATGTGTGTTATGTTAATGCCTGCATGGGCACATGGAGGACACCCCAGGTGTTAAAACCCCTAAAGCTGGAGTTAGAGGTGGGTGTGGCTGCCTGATATGATGTCTAACTCCATCCTCTAGAAGAATACAAGTGTTTTTAATCATTACGCCCTGTCTCCAGCCCTACCATTGCTTTGAAATGAATGTGAACTGGTGAAAGATAGTTTTTGTTGTTATTGATTGGGTTTAGTTTCCAGACAGTGTCTAGCTCTGTGAACGAGGATGGCTTCAAGACTTGGAACTCCCCACACATAAGCCAAAAGTAGTGTCTTGTGTCTCACTTTGTTTTTCCCTAGTTGGTGATAAGATTGAGCAACTTCTGTTATTTATTACCATTGTAATTTCCCTGAAGCTCTTTCTTCTATCCTACTGGGTGTACCTTCAATTAATTTTCAACATTATGGCAATTAGCCTTTTACCTATTACATATGGTATGTGAAATTTTACCTACTTTTAAGCTGGGCTTGAGACACCATCTGTAATCCATTTCTGTTCAACTACTATCTATCTCAGAACACTGAGATTGTCAAGGCCAACCTGGACAATTTCTTTATTTCAAAAATGAAGATAGGACCAGGTTATCACTCATGGGTAGAATGCTTGCCTATCGTTCATGAAACTCTAGGTTCAATTTCCAGTTCCTCAAAAAAAAAAAATCTTTTAAATTTGATATTTTAAAATGACAGTAATGGAAAAGTTCATTAAGGGGTACGGAATGTGCATTTGAATTCTGTAGGTCTGACGTTTAGTTTTGACATTAGTAAAGAGAACCATTAACTAATGGTAACCCTGATACTTTCTAAATTTGAAGTACTGACTTTGAATATCCTTTCACTAATGTTACTTTATGAACTGACATTGTTATGGAAAGCTAAGACTAACAGAAGGCATTAGCAAAGAAAGCAGACTCACTCTTCGTTGACTTCTTTGGCTTCTTGGGCCTTATTTCTCAAGTACAAGCTCACTCTAAGATGCGTGCTTGTTGATGGCAAATTAACTGTTCTTATCATGGTAGAATGTGATGATTATTGAATGCTTTCTTGTGCTACATGGACTCTAACTCCCATCCTTTAGGGAAAAATAGCACAAACATTAGACTAGGTTAAAATTATGAACCCTCCACCCTCAATCTTTTTGAAACTGTATCTCTTGTAGCCAAGGCTGGTCCCAGCTGACTCTGTATCTAAAGATAGACTTGACCTCCTGGTCCTCTAGCCTCTGCTTCCCAGGTACTAGATTTTCAGGCCTGTTGTCACCATGCTTAGCTTGAGTTTTTCCTTCTGCTCCAGGAGCTCCATAATAATTTACACACTACACTAAAAGTGTTTTTACACTGAGTGTCGAGTCTTTAAATCTAAGAAGTTGAAGTTTGTGTGTATTCTGCCACACAGTTTGTTCCTGTGGTCGGTCTGTCCTCTTGAGTTTAATCAGAAATTAAACTCTTGTTGTAGTGACTTCAATGTGAACTGATGTTGAGATTTTTGGTCAGCAGATATTATCAACTGTTCCACGCTTCACAATTGGCAGTTCTTGTCACTTGACATAGTGTTTGTCTTAAAGCAAATTTGGCACATTTTTAGGTTTAAGGTTACCAGCAAACAGGAAATAGCATGGTGTTCTAACTTGTTTAAGAAGATGAAGACCGTATGTGGGTGACTTGGAGCTTCCATACCCCTCCCTTTGGGCTAGGAAGTACCTCCTACTCACTTCAAGCTCTTTGTGTCATGAGTAGTAACACTGGTCTTGCGTTTTGCGTGAGCTCCTATTTTTACTTATTTAAAGCCTGGTGTGGTGGTTTGTACATGTGATTCCAGTGCTGGAAATTCCAGGCCTTTGGGAGATATAATGCTGGGGTTATAAGCTTGGATTAGAGAAATGTGCTACTGTACCCAATTTATGGGGTACTAGGAGTGAACTCAAGGTTTCATACATTCTAGGCAACTAACTACACTACCAACTGAGTTGTATCTTCAGGCCCCCTGGGAACTCTGTGTATCTGTGTGTATGTAAAACATAAAATTCCAGGTACACTCCATTTTCAATACAGAAAGTTTCTCTTATTCACACACATCTCAGGAAGACATTGAATTCTATAATTCTTTTGGAGCTTTATTTGTGTGGAGTAAAGTACAACTTGATGTTTGAAATGAATGAGCAACTAGAACTTAAAAGACTGTATCATGCACAATAAAACAATTACATAATTAAAGGTACCTTTCAGAGGCATAAATGTAGAACATGTTAATTAATCATGTCCAAACAAAAATGCATTAATAGTGAATTCATCTATTGAATCTGGATGTGATAGTTAACCATTTTAAAGATTATAGGGCAGGGCCACAACATGGCTCAGTAGCCAAAGGCCTTTGTTGCTAACCCCAGTGACCTAAATTGAATCTCTGGGACATACATACTGAAGGAGAAAACTAGCTCCTACAAGTTGCCCCTTTGACTGACACACAAACCATGGCACATGCACACCTGCACCCACATAAGTAAATGTATTGTTTAATTAAAGATTGTGATATATCTTACAGAACATATTCCTCTTCTGTGTCCTAGCAGGATTTGATGGTTTCTCTTTACCCAGACAATTTTTATCTACCTCTTGGGACTTTGATTTGTGTATTTATTTTCTATATGTGTATATGCCTAAGCACTCAGAGGTCAGAAAATGACTTCGGGAAATTGGCTTTTTCTCCTTCTACCATTTGAGTCCTGAGAATCGATTTCTGGTCATCAGGCTCAGAAGCAAACACCTCTACCTGCTGAGGTATTTTTCTGACCCTTATTTGTGTTTGAATACATGTGTTTATAACATGTAGTCACAATTCTCAAAAGATAAAAGTAAAGTAACCCAAATGTCTATTAATGGATGAATAGACACACAATGAACTGTATTATTAAGCCTTTGAAAAGCAAGGGAATGCTGACATAGACAACAGTGTTGATGAATTAAGAACATTGTGCTAATTAAGGTAAGACAATCACAAAAGGACAAATACTGGGTGGCTCTATTTAATAAGTTACTTATGTAGAATAGTCACTCATTGAGATAAAACAGTAAAGGGACAGGAAATGAAGAATTACTCTTTAATACTTTCAGTTTTGCAAGGTGAAAAATTTCCTGTGGATATTGTTGAAAGTAACACAGTATGGGGCAAGAGAAATGGCTCAGCAGTTAAGACCACTATGGCAGAGAGCCTGGGTTCAGTTCATAGCACCTGCCTTGGGTGTTTTTACAGTTGCCTGTAATTCTAGCTTCAGGGTGACATGACACCTCTGGCCTCTAGCCTACATGGGCTAGGATACTATACTGAGGGTATGCATGTGCACATACACAATTTAAAATAAACTTACTTTAAAAATATGCAAATGTTTATTATCATTGAGCTGTATACTATATGCATGCCCCACAATTTTATTTACTTTTTCAGTACTGGAGATTGTCCTTAGTATTTGTACATGGTAAGCATTGACTTTTTCACTGAGCAACACCCTTAGTCACTGTACCAATTTCTGGTGGAGGCAGTGAAGGCAAAATCTCCTGTAGCATATTTAACTAGTGGTGCTGGCATAACTAGATATCAACATGTAGAAAAATGAAAATAGACCCATACCTATCACCATGCACAAAACTCAAGTCCAGATGAATCAAAGACCTCAACATAAAGCCCGCCACACTGACCTTATAGAAGAGAAAGTTTTTAAAATGAGTATTTTAAAAGAAACTTCCAAAAGCCAAAAAAATATATGTATACATGTAAATTAATTTTGTTCCTCTAAAGCAGGAATCAGCTAAAACTGTATCACCAGGGCTGGAGAGATGGCTCAGTGGTGAGCCATTAAGAACACTGGCTGTTTTTCCATAGGACCTAGGTTCAATTCCCAGGACCTACATGGCAGCTTACAGTTGTCTGCAACTCCAGTTTCAGGGGAGTTGCACACCAATGCACATAAAGTGTACCTTTTTAAAAATAATCACATTTTAAATTGTTGTTAAAGTACCTATATAATGAATGGCCTTTGCCCTTCAGAGCCTAAAATCTTTACTATCTGCCTCTTAAAGAGAGAGTTACTGTTCTTTGTCATAAATTGACATTTTAATGAATTAGCTCTGCTGTTAACCAGTTCTGTATCCCAGAAACAAGGCACTTAAGTGTTCTGACCCATGTTTTCCTGTCCCTTCAGAAGAACTGGGTAAGAAGTGATCATAAGATGGGAAGCAAAAAATAAAACACAAATCTCCATGTTTGTTTTACTTCATTGAACAATGGCATTGTTTCTTTGTTGTTAGCAAGTGTATTGCTGACCAACTTCCTGATCTGAGCTAGACAGTTTCTCAGTTTTAAGAAAATCTAAAATAGGGGACCCTTAGTTTGTTATTGTTGTTCTGTTTTGGTTTTTTAGCAGCCATTTGGTAAAGCCCAAAATTTAAAGTGTTAAAAATTAAGATTTGGGAGCCACAGACTAGCAGATCTCTTGAGTTTGAGGCCAACCTGGTCTGGTGTGTGTGATAAAAGATTGCTGTTAAGCTAGGATTGGGTGTGTGACTCATGCATGCTGCCTGTTTGCTGTCCTCTTAGGTTTTTTTTCCCAACCTTTAAAGAATGAGTGTTATTGGTTTGAACTAAACTTTTGTTTTATGTTAGAAAATGAATGCTTTCTAGAGAATCAGTTACTTTTAAAGCACACTTACTATGCATTGGTATCCAAAGATCTTAAAACTTTATAGGTCCCATTCAAGTTTTGTAATCCCTAATACATTCCCAGGGAAGATTGTTGTTTTAAATTTGAGAAATAATGTGGAATCTCTTGCACAGAGGTCACTCAAACTGTGTTCTTAGAGCACACAGTCAATTGTCAGAAATGATTTACAGCAGTTTTTTCTAGACCAGTGGCTGGCCATGCATGCAGCTACACCACGGCACTAAGTGAATAGACAACCTTTTGGATCAAAAAGGCCTTGCGGGTGTTGGAAGGCAATTTGTACAAAATTAAATGTTTGAAATAGTTACTTTTCATTACCACTGAATGGTTTCAACTTCAGTTACAATACAAATACAACAAGATGGCAGAGATGGGAACTTTGTCTCCAATTTACTTGACGATTTTAACTACTTTTGTGTATGGGTATTGTACCTGCATGTGTGCATATGAACCGTGTGTGTGCCTGGTGCCTGAGATGGCTATGAGCCACCATGTAGGTGCCGGAAATTGAACCCAGGTTAATAAGCCAAAATCCAGTTCGCTTCCGCCATTTACTTTGATTTTTGTGAAGTTTTGTCTTGCTTTTTATCCCTCCCACACATTTGACAGCTGCTTGAGATGTCTGCATTTTCTCTTTAAGGGGGACAGTTAAAGCATTTCAGTGGAAGCCTGACAGTCTAAGTAGGTCACCTATCATAGCTTTCAGACCAGAGACTCTGGAGGGGAGTAGCCCTCTATCAGCTGAGGCCATCTGGTAGGCTCAGTGAAAGAGGGTTGGTTCTGTCGTTCTAACTGAACCAAACTGTCACTGAAATTATACGGAGTTGACTATCATTGAGCTCCTTTTATTATTTCCAATTTTTGGTGCCAAGGCACATGTGGAGGTCAGAGAACAGTTTGCAGCAGTCAGTTTTCTCCCACCATGTGGGCTCTGAAAACCAGATTCAGGTCAGGTGACTTTAAAGCACCCTGAGCCATCTCCCTGGGTCCCCTCACCTTTATCTTAAGACATGACTCAGACACCTGTAAGCTCCCTGAAATTTGTGATATCTAGTTATTGTAGAGCTGCACCATGCCTTGGTCTCTTTAAGTGTCTTTGGAAAACACCCCATTCTGGTGGAGTTTCTTCTCTTTATAAGTTATATAATCCTGAACGATTGGATCATTTCCTATTTTTAAGAAACTTCTGAGTCACTTTCTCTTTATAGATTTGAGGGTTATTTTCAAACAACTGAAGCTTTATTTCTGCATTTCAGATTAAATGCTTATTGACATTTTTCCCCCACATGAAAACTTTGTTGACAAATACAAATAGCTCAGAAAATCTAATCCTGAATTCTTTCTCAACTAGTTTATTATGGTCAGTGCTTAGTTTAATGAGATTGACACATCAGTGCAAGAGGGGGGTTATCCCTGTGTATGGGCTCAAAGCTTATTTTTATCACTACTGCTTGAGTCCAAATGCTGACAATACAGTTTCCACATAGGCTGTTCACCTTGTTTATAGTCTTAGATCCAGTGGCAGTGCTTGTGACATTGTAAACTCTAACGAGGAGACGGAATGACTGATGTGTTTGAATTGACGTGGTTACGGGTTGGATTGAAAAGCACATCATCAGTCTTGAGGATCTTGGGTACAAGTTATGAAAAGTATGAACAAGTCATCAATTCTAAAATATAAAAGATGTATTGACTTGGGAAGTTATATCCTGAATTTAGTAATGGCTTAAAACTTCACTCCTGCTTGGAGTAAAGTATTTAAAAGAGCTTCTCCATGATAGCTTTATATTTTACTGCACTTTATCCCACTTTTATTTATTACATTTTTATACCCCTTGATGCTAGGACATGAAATATATAAGATTGTTTGTTTTCCTCCTCGCCCCAGGTGGTCTTCGAGGAATGGCACGTGGTGGCATGGCAGGACTGACACTCACCAGTCTCTATGCGCTGTATCACAACTGGGAGCACATGAAAGGCTCCCTGCTCCAACAATCACTCTGAAGACGTTGGCCATCTCAGGATGGGGGACATTTCACAGTCATCCAGACAGACTAACAAGTCAGTCTGGAGTAGCTTTCTCTCTTGTACTACAATTACTTTGAACAATTGGAGACTCTGATTTGCTGTGACAAAGATCGTGGATGGTTAGCCTGGACTGCACTGCGTACCCTTAGTGAGTGGAAGCCAAAACCCTTTGGTGGCTCACTGAGTATGTGTTCTCTTCTCCTTTGGAGATGGTCTTACACCTGCTTCTCTCCTACCCCCAAATTGGAAAGCCACTTACTCTCCAAATTCAGGCTGTACTTATTTTCAGTGCTTTTATCACGTTTATCAGTTAAAAATCTAAAGCGAATGTTGCCCTGTATTCCAAATAAAGGGTGAAAATAGAACCAAAGTCATAATTCTAGCATAAAACAAAGTATCTCCAAGTAATAACATCTGGGTGTGAAAGGAGATTTCTTATTGGGTAAATCACTTGCTGCATAAGTGTGAAGACCTGAGTTTAGATGCCCAGCACCAACATACCCAGCAGGTGTCTGGCAGCCTTCCTAAGACCCCAGTGCTTGGGAGGCAGTGACAGGATCCTTGGAGCAAGCTGACTGGCTAGGTTCAAGTGAGATTTGGCTCCTGGTACCTAAGGTAAAGAGTACCTGAGAAAGACCCCACTGTCGACCTCTGACAAGAGAACACACATGCACAGATAACTGCTGGAGTCTAAAGTGACAGGCTTTTTTTCTTGCTAGAATTGGCCCAAAACAACGTGTCTTTGTGTTTCTGGTGAAATGAAGGGCTACTGACAGCTAAAGTGAGATTTTCTTCCAATCTAGCTGACATTAAATAACGTCAAGATACTTTAAGTTAATAATTAGAGTGGTATACTAGAAAGAACACTGTCCCAACAGTTGACCTTCACTCTATATGGTAACTCTTGGGGAATAAATATTTAAGGGCTGGAAGTTTTCTAGGAAGCCTGGGAAAACTAAAGTGGGAAAGTGACAATCATAATATAACTGCACTGCAGGGTACATGCCGTGATAAATACTAAGCAACCTCTAGCTACATGGTTGAGAAAAATACACTAGGACCTTTTTGAATATATTTAGTAAGGGAAAATCTGACGAAAAGAAAAAAAAAAGGACTAAACCCAGGTCAGATTGCACTGTTGTGTGCATGTGTGCATTTAAATAAAAATATGTGTAGTTTAAGGAAGGGCTGAAAATGATAGGGCTCATAAGCTCCTTGTATATTTATACTGTTTATTGCATCCTTACCAAACATTAACATTTTGAGCTTTACAGGTAACACAAACAACTGTGATGTGGCCATTATGCTTTTAATGGAGATATAAAATTTATCAATGCAAAAGAATGTTTTATGTACCATTAGCATAGTGATTAACTTAAATTACATTTTAATAATGTAAAATACAGTGTGTTAGACCTCAAAAGAGAAACTACAAAGTTCCCTGCAACTTAAGATGTTGGGAAGGCTCCTTAAAGTGTTTTTACACACCAACTTTATAATACTTAGTGGTATCTGGAGGACATAAGAAAATATGAGGCTCTTTTCAGCTGTGATCCAGAGCTTTAGTGAAGCTGTATGGTAATGTCACTATGAGACCATAAAGTTTTCCCACAAGTACTTCCAATTCAAAGCATAGAAAGCAATTAAGTTATCCTGGAGAATTGTAAAACAAATCCTGCTACTCTCCTACAGAGAAACTTTCTCAAATGTCAGCATAACTCAAGGACGTCAGTTCTATGAAGGTTCAATAAACACTCCAAGGCACAAGTGTTGAGCACAGCCTGTTGATCAAGATGTCATTGCACTGTACTTTTGGAGGTTCAGGAGGCTGTGCTTGAAGTGACAGGACTTTGACTTTATCCCTAGTTAAGAGCACCAGGTGTCAAGCTCAGCTTCCATTTACACAGGGTGCACCAATAAATCCTTAAGATGATAAGTGGTCAGTACTACATCCCTAACACATCTCGCCTTTCTGTTTTTGTTGGCCTGGGGCTTTTTAAAGACAAGGTCTGTAGAACTTCAGGGGCTCTGGCTGCCCTAAAAGTGGTCTTGAAGCAATAAAGAGCTTAGTAGATACTTAGAAAGGAATCAAGTTAGCAATTGCAGTAGCTTAATTTTTTTCAAATGAAAAATGTTAGAAATGACATGTAGGCTAAATATCTGATTAATATCAAAAACTGCAATATAACTAACAGACATTTAGTAGGGGGAAATATGCTGTATTGGCAAGGTTAATTACTTCTGTGAAATATTCTATAATATCAACTTAACAGAAAAATTTCAAACCACTAGAAGTTCATAGTAAGAGAAACAGCTAAAAGGCAATCAAAAGTCAGGAAAGTTTACTAGTTTTAGAACACATTAACACACTTGATATACAAATATTTCACTTTTAAAACTAGTGTTTGCCGTGGAAGCTGCTAAAGGCCGGTGTTCCAAAATGCTGTTTCTAGTAAGAGTCAGCTTGGTTAGTGCTTCTATAAGAAGGAACTGCAATACCTTAGCATTAAGCCTCTTTCACACTAGCTCATAATTCAATGATTTCTGTTTACTAGTCCAAATCTAAGCAGGAGAGGAATGAAGCTGACTAGTCAGGCCTGGAATAAACAATGGCTTGGCAGGTCATAGTCGCTCAGCTCGAGGATGTGGTGATCTGCAGGAAAGCTGCTCAGTTCTAGTGGTCCATTGCTTCACATCTGTAAAAAAAAAAAAAGAGAACTAAAAGCCCACAGAAATCGTTCACTGCAGACAGCAAAATTCTTTCCACTTTAAAATGGACTCAGTTAAGATATCGCAATCTGAGTCTGGAGAGATGGCTCAGCAGTTAAGAGCACTGAGACTGCTCTTCCAGGGGACCCAGGTTCAATTCATAACTGTAACTCCACTTTTAGGGAGTCTGGCATCCTCACACAGACATACATGCAGGCAAAGCATGAATGCACATAAAAATAAATCTTTAAAACACAAATCACAATCCATGAGGGGACAAGAAAATTACAGCAGTTAACAGATTGAAAAAGTCACTTAAGTATGATCAAGTAAGTTCAACATTTTTTTTTAAATTTATTTTATATGCATTGGTGGTTTTGCCATGGGTGTTGGAACTGGTGTTACAGACAGTTGTGAGCTGCCATGTGGGTGCTAGGAATTGAACCCGGGTCCTCTGGAAGAACAAGTGGTGCTCCTAACCATTTAGCCACCTCTCCAGCCTCTCAAGTGTATAACATTTTAATAGTTTTCATTTACTACTCTGTGTGTGTGTTTGGTGCACATGGGCATGTGTGCTACAGTGTGGCTATAGGAGGTCAAAGGAAAATTCTGTGGAGTCAGTTCTATCTAGTTTTACATATGTTCCAGGGATTGAACTCAGGTTGTCAGACACTTTTATTTTGCTAGCCCACAGTATCGTAAAATTTTAAAGTACTTCTATTCATGTAGAAACTAACAGGAATATGGTTCAGTGAGGGGAAGCCTAAGCTGGTAAGAAAGGGAAAACATGTATGAGCAGCTATGACAACAGTGTGGTGCAGGTACCCACCTGTAGAGGAGTTCTGTACAGCCATTTGTCTTTATCAACTTTAAGCTGCATACAGGCAAAAAGATCACACACTGCAGGGAGGCCACGGAAGTTATGTTCTTCTTGTAGGGATGAATTCAGAAATACTTCCTGCAAGAAGATAACAAAGATGACGGACTACTAAGAGGTCAAAAACAAAGGTAGCAATTGTTGCTATAAAGCAGGCTGAACTTTCTTTACTGCAGCATGGAGGCTAGGGACGTGGGAAATCCACAAATAACGGTGGATTATAAAATCATACATCCTGTTTATGACTTGGGAAAATTACTACCTTGGCCAAATTTAGCATCAATTAAAGCAGATTCAATTTTGATGTCTGCTCACCTGGGCCTTCTTTCGAAGTAGCCACTTATCTTCTCCAGAGGAGAACTGGCTGAGGTTTCCTACTTTCTTTCCTGGTAAGACCCAATCAGCAGTATTAAAAGGATGCCAGGAACTGGTCATAGGGCCTTTAAGCATTTCTTTACCAGCTCTCTCCTCAGTACTAGGCACTTCCTGAGGGTTTCTTCCTTTGCATGTGGGCCGAATAAGCCACTCCGACAGGCAACTGTTCCTTATGACTTGGAAGGGATCAGCAATTCTAGCAGGAGCCATTGCCTTGGGTGTCTTAGCTTGTTCTGTTAGCTCATTTCTGGAAGTGCAGAGCCACAGATTCAGGAACTCTTTGTGTTTCTCAGGCTCAGATTTGGGTTCCACAGGCATTCCATTCTTATCTTTTCCTTCATTCTTCAGAAGCCACTTATACACAGCTTCCTTCTCACAGTTGTCATCACACACACATTCTGCAAAGCTTGTGCAGGGTTCGTTGGCTTTGCAGACTTCCTCTACTCTACACGGGTCCTGATGGTTCTGGACAAGCCAGCCCTCAGTGCTTATGCCAGGGACTGTAAGTGGTTTTTTGGCCTCCAAGTGGTCATTCAGGCATTTCAAATTACCCAGGTTCTCAATCTCCACACCTTTGGGCTGGTTACCCTGACAGTTGGTACAGGAGTCGGGCTTGACAAGCCAATCATTCACATTGTACGGCTCTTTGAACACCTGGAATAAGAGGTTAAACTTCTCACTGGTTTCACAGCTGCCATTCTCGGGCTTCTCCAGTTCACAGGGTTCTTGGGGAGTCACCAACCAATCCGACAGGTCCAGTTCATCTTGATCAAGGAGCTCTATATCTTGGACCCTTTCAGCTTCAGTAGAGAAAGAGCTGGTGCTGCAATGGCTGTTACACTTTGAGGAACTTGGTTTTCCAGGAACGTCTTGTTGATGACTGTTGAGGAGCCAGTTCTCTAAGCCCTTTAGATTCCCCCAGGCATTGCTGAAGAAACTACAGGCTCTGGCAGATGTCTATACAGAAGTAACCAAGATTAATGTTTAATTTGCCAGAAAAAAAATAGCAAAATACATATTTACATGAAAACTCCATATTCTATAATTTTTTAAAAGTATGGAAACTAAAAATATATGTAGCCTTGTTTTAGATTTTAGAAAAGGAAACTAGTTTTTATATAATGCCAGTATGATAGGTCAGACACATTCAAAGTCTAACAAGCATAAAAAGACTGAACTGCTGTAAAAGCAAAACCGATACTGTGAAAATGAAAGAAACTAACTTGTAAACGACAGCTATTGGAGAGGTTGGGTGGTTGTGGCAGATCGAATGAGAATGACCTCACAGGCTCATAGTTTAATGTTTGGTTTCCAGGTCATGGGCTATTTAGGAAGAAGGAGGTGTGGGATTTTTGGATGATGTGTATTCACTGGGTGTGAACTTTTGAGGTTTCAAAAGTCCATGCCAGGTCCAGTGTCTGTCTGTTTCTCTACTTCCAATTTATAGATAAGATGTAAGCTCTCATCCTGCTCTAGCACCCTGCTTGCCTGTCACCATACTCCTTGCATGATGGGTCATGGACTCACCCTTTGAAACTGTAAGCAAGCACCCACTTAAATGTTTTCTTTTATAAGTTGCCTTGGACATGGCGTTTCTTCACAGCATATAGAAAAGGTAAATAAGACAGTGGTGACTACTCCACTGATAACTTCCTAGAAAGCCTTATTAGCACAATGTAACAAAAGTCCAAAGGGTACAATGCAGAATTTAGGAATCCCATTTATAGAAATTTACTCCTAAGGAACTAATTAGCTTTAAAGTATAGGGGACAGAATCTTAAGTTCCAGCCAACCGATGAACTATATGTGATCAATCAAATGCATTCTGTATTTACCAAAATATTATTTACAGAATGTTTTTCATTTACACATGTACAGAAAATGCTGTAAACAAAAAATGTTTTAATGGGCTGGAGAGTTTGCTCAGTGGTTAGAGCACTGACTGCCCTTCCAGAGGACCCAGGTTCAGTCCCCAGCATCAACATGGCAGCTCACAACTGTCTGTAACTCCAGTTCCAGGGCACTCAACACCTTCACCCAGTCATACATGCAAAACATCAATGCAGATAAAATAAATAAAAAATTTAAAATGTTACTGTAATTTCACTAGGAATTATGGGCATGTATTTTGGAAGATTTTTTTTCTTTTCTAAACTTTCTACCTATAGTGATTTCAGTCTTGTAATTAAAAACATGACTTTCTATATAATGCTAAAAAAACAAAGACATAAACTACTGTTAACCCAATCTACCTCAGAAACAATAAAGGCAGTCACACACCTGACTGTTCTCCAAGGTCTGTTTTGGGGTAAGCCAGTCCTGTGGGTTGGTACTAGGTACATAAGGAGCCTGATGACCAACAGCAGGTTTGCTTACAAGAAGCCATTCACTGAGAGAAGCAGCTGTGCTGCTGGATGCTGACTTCTACAAGCCATGAAAAAAAAAGCAAAAGAAAAACTTTGCTGCTTAATAAAGAAGTACCAAACGCAGGAGAAAATTTACCAGAAACAGGAGTAACCTTGACGCCACATGCCTTCCCTGAATCAATTTAAGTTTTTGTTTTTGCTTTTTTTCTTATTGGCATAGTGAGATGGATCAGCGGGTAAGGGCACCTGTCACAAAGCACAACTGACCTAGTTTAATCCTCTGGATCTACGTGGTCCTCTGACCTCCACACAGGCACCATGGCCTGTGTATCCTGCCCCATACCCATACATACAAAAACATAATTTTTAAAACTTACTGTGTGGGAGGGCACACATGCTATGGCATGTGTATGGAGGTCAAATGTCAACTTTGTGGAGTTGAGTTTCTTCCAACTTTATGCAGGTTCAACAGATTGAACTCAGGTAACCCTCAGGGTAAGCCTTTATCCCCTGAGCCATCTTACCAGTTCCAATCTTCACAATTACAAAACAAGACCAGGCAGGAATGGTGGGGTACACCTACAATCTCAGCACTCTCGGAGGCCAAGGCAGGAGGGCTCCAAGGTAAAGCTAGCTTGAGCTATATAACTTCTAAGTCTGACTTGCTATATGGTTAGAGCCTGTCTCAAAACACAGCTGACTGCTAGAGTTCTTCTAACTCTGATGTCTTCAGTCTTTTATTCACTCCTTTTTTTTTTTTACAAACACATCTATCTGAATTACAGACTACCAAGGAAGAACCCATATCAGTAACAATGTTAATGATTTCCATTGAGCTGATTATTTTTCTCATTAAATCTATAAAACAACTAAACTTGACATCTGGTGCTTCAAGAGAGGCATTCAAATGGATGCCTTTTACAAATAACAGCAAATAAAAATGGTTATCAAGACACAAAAGAATTCATAAATAACCCAATTACCAGAAACAAAACTTCACTTTACCTGCTCTGGCACCTGGATATAGCCTCTTTTCTCTAGGAAAGGCCCAGAATTTGAAGAGCTAGCATGAGCCGTCAGGTGCTCAGGAATTTGCTATCAAGAAGAAGAGAATCACATTATTCATGCTTTTCTACCAAAATAATAATAATGATAATAATAATAATATAGTATTATCCCTAAATTTCAAAATCATTGAGCAAAGCATTCTATTTTCATTGAGGTACTATTCACTGTAACTCCAATGGGCTATAATATAAGGTAATGATCAGTTTGAGTTATCTATGTCATCATAAGAAATCTATACTTGGCAGTAGTCTGATTTAAACAAGACCCAAATGATACTAAACCATTCAAGCCATAACACTCATTTTTAAATGTATCAGAATATTTTTAAAGACAGAGAATGAGCCTTAAGTATTCTCAGTGAATCAGTAACAATCTACACCTGCCAACCTACAGTTCTGATCATCCAGAAGGCTACTGACTTGAAGTGCCCTAGGAAATAGCTGAAATTAACACCACTTACAATTGTCTTAAGGGATCCAAATGTGGTGATGGTCTGGCGCAGAGCAGATGTGTCTGCTTCAAAGAGCAGGACAGTTGAATCTTCAGGCTTAAGAGTCAAACTACCCAGTCTATGGAAGTGATAAAATTTAGATATTTTCTGAGGAATACCAGTATTAGCAAATATAACATTGCATACAAAAAAACTAGGATGGTTTTACACAAGAATAGAAAGTCAAGTTAAATCCAACACACGCAGACTTGCAAATCTGACTTGTTTTTATGCCTACGAGAGTAGAACAAAGTCAAAACAAGTAAAAGGTCCTTTACCTTTCTAGGCACAGAGAGACTTGATTGGCGAGATCTTTGTTCTGAGTGTACTCCAGTTGATGAATAAGACAACTGAACTGGCCCATTAGCTACAAGAAACATGAAAACATCTATTTATAATTAAAAGTATCCAAGCTAATAAGTAACAGATTAAACTTTTATCTGACATATTAATAATACAAAGCAGACAACGCATTGTCTGGAATCTAGAACATATGCCTAATGCAGTTCAGCCACATAGTCACCTTACCCAGTAAAGCTGCTGAGCCTGTTGTTGCAGTGTCTCCTCTTTAAGCTGATAGATGAGATCTACCTGCTCATTGAGCCATACCTCACGGCTCCGGAGGCATTCTAGATGGCGACTTATGCAACTGTGGATCTGAGCTTTGACCTAGGAAATGCATGGGAGCAGAAACTAGTGTTATAAGCCAAGGAAAGACAATTCCCATAAAATACTAATGCTCTTAAACTTTTTTGTTGTTGTTGTTTGTTTTTTTGTTTTTCGAGACAGAGTTTCTCTGTAGTTTTGGTGCCTGTCCTGGCACTAGCTCTTGTAGACCAGGCTGGCCTCGAACTCACAGAGATCCACCTGCCTCTGCCTCCCAAGTGCTGGGATTAAAGGCGTGCGCCACCACCGTCCAGCTGCTCTTAAACTTTTCAACATACATTCAAAAATTTGGCTACAATTACAGCAATCCCATGAAGTCCAATGAATCCTAGGTTAAAGAATCCAAAGCTAAAAGGTATACCTAACTTCTAAAATCCATCTTCATTCCTCCTCCTCCTCAGAGGATCAAGCTTATTTTGCATATCAGCAATCAGAAGAAAAAGATATAGCAAGGATACTGATCCCCCTCAGTTATCCTGACAACTTTAAGCTTTCCAAGTGATGCACACTTTTAATCCCAGCACCGAGAAGGCAGAGGCAGGTGGATCTCGGAGAGTTCCAAGCCAGCCTGGTCTACAGAGCTAATTGCAGTTCAGTCAAGGTTACAAAGAAACCCTGTCTCAAACCACCTTCTCCACCAAAAGAAAAGAGGAGAGGGTACAAGAAGGAAATGAGAAGGGAGAGGAGAAAGGAAAGAACAGATACTCTATCTAGCAGGTCTGTGTTCTTTTTCCTATCTGCATGGAATAAGCAGTCCATTTATAGTAAGCAAGTTTACTACAGGCATGAACCATCTCATCAAAAGCAAGGAGACTATTAGGGTGAATAGTTTAGGTAAATTATAAACTAATGTTCCTCTATTCCCTATGGTGGGATGCCTCACACAGCCTTGATAAAGGGTCTGTGGCGGGGGGCGGGGGGGAGGGAGACCATGGTCCTGCCTCAACTTTTTAAGTCATGTTTTGTTGACTTCCATGGGAGACCTTCCCCTTTCTGAGACATGGATGGGGCAGGGCATAGAAAGAGGGGGGGGGCAGGGATGGGAGGAGAGAAGGGTGAGGAAACTAGTTGGTATGTAAAATAAATTTAAATATTTAATAAAAAACGAATAAAGTAATGGTCCTAAGAGTGTATTCAATGATTCACATTTTTCTATATACAAACATTTTGAGGGAAAAATTCAGGATAGCTATAAATCATTCATGGGCATTCATATAAGTATATCAGAATATCATAAAAGTTCCCCTCTGGAAAAAGTTGTTTTCTACGTCATATATTACCTGAAGTATTCACCAGAAGAATGCTATTGGAACTAACAGATTTCACACTGACTTGCAGAATGAGAGTCATTTAGAGACTATACAACTTAAATCATGCTACCAACAGTTAAATGGGAACATAACAAAGTGCCATTTTATATATCAAAAAGGTACAGCCATGCCAGGCACTGTAGCACACGCTTTTAATCCCAGCACTCGAGAGGCAGCAGATCTCTGTGAGTTCCAAGACAGTCAGGTCTACATAAATAGACCCTGTCTCCAAAAAAAAAAAAAATACTGCTTACTGCTCACTCTGTTACTCTGCATGACTGGGTACAAGAGTTACACAAAGGAGCAATCAAAACACATGTGGAATAGCAAATCTCCAAGAAAGCCCCAACATGCCAGAGAGAGGGTTCAGAAACTGCAGGACACAGAATCAAACTTTCTCGATGGCACGGAGAAGTCAAGTCCTTAGAAGCTGAGTGCTCTAACCAGCCTTGTGCTGCAGCCAGAGCAAGGAAGAGGAAGCACACAGCATACCTCTCGTAAGTTATCTTTAATTTGCTGTTCAGCCCGGAGTACTCCACCAATAGCAAGCTCCAGCTCCCTCCGTGCATCACTGCACCTCAAAAGTGTTTCTCTATTACTGCAGCAGCCACTCTGTTCCAGGGAAGTATTCATTCTGCTCACTGTCCCTTTAAAAGAAAGAAAGAAATACAAATAGCACCATAATTACAACCCCCAAAGCACACTTTGATTGTGGCTCAAATGGTTACTCCAACCAGCTCTGCCTACTAACAACTCTGGTGACTTCCACACACACTCATTACATACACATTGCCTCCCTTCACACAGGTACACATGGAGGCAAAGCATCAATAGCCAGAAAGTTTTCCTGAATATAAACCTGACACAATCATTCCATGCAATTTAGATATAAAAGATATTTTTTTAAAAAGAATTTAGCGTAGATTGGTAACAAAGGTTCTCTGAGATTAGGAGAGATGCACAAGCGGGAAGAAAAGCAAATTCTATAATAAGATGAACAACGACGAAGCAGACTTGACAAAGCTCAAAGCTGGTGTTTAACTTGGATAGATTTAGAATTAAGATATGGTTAATAAACACTTAGAAAAAGCAAGCATAGGAGTGGGGCTGTAGCTCCGATGGCATACCGCTTGCCTAGCACAAAGCCCTTGGTTTGATTGTTGACACTATGTAAAGCAGGTGTTGCACCTGAAACCCAAGAACTCCTGAAGTAGAGGCCGGAAGATTAGAAATTCAGGTCACTTGATCATCTATCCTCAGCTACACAGTAAGAAAAGGCAGTGAATAGTTAGGAGTCCAAAAGGGGTCAACCAAGCTTCTGTGTAGTTTTTTTATTTGAATATCTGTTCTCTAATTACTGGGATTGAAAACAGAAGGCAGATATTAGAAACAATCTAGATCTCTGACAGAAACAGATCCCAAAATTATTTCTATGTAGCTTTAAACCTAAGAAAGCAAATAGCTTTTGTTTACACTTTCATGGTGACAATTAGAAGAGAATTAAAAAGATGGAGATCTTGTTGAAAGCAAATTCTGAGTTGGTACTCTACTGGAAATATGCAGAATTTAATTTGGATGTTATTTGGATGTATTCATCACAAGACTACTTTGCCCCGTGATTATTAGGCTAAAAATTATTTGAGTAAATGGAGACATTTAGAAAACGGAAGGAGTCTTCAAAAAGCATGTACGGAAAAACAGAACACAAAAAAAAAAAAAACATCTCCAAGCAGGAAGGCTGTTTGACCTAGATAAGTAACTCTCTGAGAGGCCATGGTTACTACTCTCCACTACCTGGAGACCTGTCTAGTAGGATCAGACTTCTTCAGAATCGCCCCAGGGAGAGGAATGGTTTAGTAGACTGCCCAACAGTCCGGAAGGCAATGACTCTGGATCAGCAGCAGCAGCCTGCTCAGAGGGATCACAATGGCTTCCTGCCCACTCGAGGCAAAGGGACATTCTGGACTTGCCTTGACAGCATCCCTAAGACTAGGTTTCACATTAGGCTGAAAGCCAGTTAGGGTCAATACTGAGTTCCCACCCTCAGAAATAAACTGGGGGACTGGAGAGATGGCTCTGCAGTTAAACACTCTGGCTGCTCTTCCAGAGGACCGGGTTCAATTTCCAGCATCCACATAGTGGCTTACAAACGTTTGTAACTACAGCCTCAGGGGCCCTCAGACAGTCATGCAGAGATATAAATGCAGGCACATAACATAATTTTTTAAAAAAGAAAGAAGAAACTTGTAAGAAGATGAACCCAGTAGGCTTTCTTACCCCACATCAGCAAAGGATTCAGGTCGAGGAACTTCTCAGTTCCTACCGAAAACTCAAAGTTCAGTAAATTTCCTAACTTC
Organism: Dicrostonyx torquatus; assembly: GCA_028555095.1. NCBI lineage: Eukaryota > Metazoa > Chordata > Mammalia > Rodentia > Cricetidae > Dicrostonyx > Dicrostonyx torquatus. The sequence goes on from JAQHUG010000052.1 coordinate 9,533,146, forward strand.
CCACTTGCTGACTCTGTATCTCGGTCTGTTTACCCACAATGACCTACAGAAGGAAGGACTTCCTCAATTGCATTTGTCAGAAGCCCCTGTGGAATTTCCTAACCCTGGAAACAGCAGCTGTATTAATTCGTGTTTCCATCTCATATAAGTGGGCTTCACGGGTATTGGAAAGCCCTGCCGACACCACATCACCGTCGGCGTTCCACATGCCTGTGGCTCCTAGTTGAGATCTCAGCGCTCAGGAGGCTAAGGCAAGACTGCAGAGTTCAAAGCCCGCGTTCGTTACACAGTGAATTCCACGACACCCTGGGCTACAATGTGAGACTGTCTCAACAAAACAAAAAGTTCCTAGTTGATTGTTTTCTTGTCACCAATGAGATGTTTACCACACAGTTATTTTTTTCAACTTAAAATGGGTACTGTCTTTCAAACACAGCCGTCCTGTTAAAACTCACAATCATACGATCTCAGCCTCCAAACACTTGGATTACAGGCATGTGCCACAGCTGCTGGCTGCCTACTACTGGTTTAAAGAATAAGGCCATTACAGCCTGGCCGTGATAGTGCACGTTTTTAATCACAGTACTTGGGAGGCTGAGGCAGGTGGATCGCTGTGTATTTGAGGCCAGCCTGATCTACAGAGCAAGTTCTAAGAGAGTGGGGCTACACAGAGAAACCCTGTCTAGAAAAACAAACAAACAAACAAATAAATAAATTAAAAGAAAAGGCCATTACAAACAACTACTCATGGAAGACTGACCTAGGCTAAAGTGAGAGGGTATCTGTGTATGAGGACTGACTTTTTTGTTGCTGTTTTTGGTTTGTTTTTTTTTTTTTTCGAGACAGGGTTTCTCTGTAGCTTTGGAGCCTGTCTTGGAACTAGCTCTTGTAGACCAGGCTGGCCTCAAACTCACAGAGATCCGCCTGCCTCTGCCTCTCAAGTGCTGGGAATAAAGTGTGCGTCACCACTGCCTGGCGAGGACTGACCTTTGTTACTGTCTGTGGTTCTGAGACAAGGTCTAGCAGGCCTGGAACTCTGTACATAAACCAGGCTGCTCTCTAACTCACAGAACTCCACCTGCCTCTCTTTCTCAAGTGCCAGGATTAAAAGCACTCGGTCACTTTTTACCACAGTAGTTAATACTGTTAGCAGGTTTAGCTAAGTGATGGAAACCTTAAAAACCACCTCTTGAGTGCAGATAGCAGTACAGAAGTCCAGCAACAGTGGTGCACATTTTAATCCCAGCACTCGGGAGGCAGAGGCAGAGGCAGGCGGATCTTTGTGAGTTTGAGACCAGCCTGGTCTACAAGAGCTAGTTCCAGCGCAAGCTCCAAAGCTACAGAGAAACCCTGTCTTGAAAAACAAAACAAAACAAAACAAAAAGAGAGAGAGAGAGAGAGTTAAGTGGAGACTATGCAATCTATGCACACTTAGGTAGTACTTGTTTAATAGCTCTCCATTTAGTCTTTCACTATACAAAAGCAAAATCTCAACAGTCTAACCGTAAATATAGTTTAGATATACATGATTTTGACATTTAAGATATATGTATCTTAATTTTGCAAACTACTGCCCCAGCACTTTCAAACAAGAATTAAATTACATTCATTTTCCCCAGAGTTGTGTGTCTATGTGTATGTTGTTTTAACTTCCTTGTTTCTAAGATCCCTGCACTAAGTTTTAGAGTACTGGAAAATGTGAAGGAAACACATTCAATCCTCAACCACCACTGTCCCTCAGCATAAACAAAACCCTCAAGTTTGTGAGGGTAGAGTATCTATATGCAACACACATATCTAGTTATTAACTCCAAATATCTTTGAACCAGTATTGAGCAACCAACCACAAACAAAAGATAATTTGGTATCATATCCTTTGGCCCTAGGACTTTCAAAAAGCTGTAATTCTCATGATCCACACTAACCACAAACTGAAAGATAGAAAGGTTTACTGTGGGCACAGCTCAGTGGGAAAGTGTTTAACAGGCTTGGGGTCCTGAGTTCAACTCTCAACATCAATAACACAGTTAAATAAAACCTTTGCCAGCTTAGTACAGTACCCACATTTCATGAAGCCAAAGGCCTACAGTGTATAAATGACACATCCATCCACACACACATACGTATGGACGTAGGTACGTGTGTGTGTG
>JAQHUG010000052.1:9538910-9556993 GCA_028555095.1 Dicrostonyx torquatus
CGCCTGCCTCTGCCTCCCGAGTGCTGGGATTAAGACTGCTGTGATTCTTGACATTGCCATTTTAATAAAAAAAAATCCCCTCTTTCCATGCATTCACTCTACCCTGTCCAGCTTAGTTCTCCAGTAATGTTATACCATTCAAGCTGTCCGCAACGCAAGTCACAAGCACTAGAAAGCCTTTCCTAAACAAATCCCACAGTGCCTACTCACATCTACACAGGTTTCCAGTAGGAACTCTTAACACAAAGGCAACCCTTTAACAACAGCTCCTCGTGTTGGTGACCCCAACCATAAAATTATTTTCGTTGCTAGTTTATAGCTGCAACTTTCCTACTGTTATGAATCCTAACGTGTTTTCCGGTGGTCTCAGGAGATCCCTGTGACCCGCAAAGGGGTGGGGACCACAGTGAGAACTGCTGCTGTAACACATGCTCTCTTAGCCTGAGGTTCATTCGGCCTTGGACATCCGGGCACTGTACACACACCTGGTATCATCTGCACCTTGGCATTAAGAACATGCTGTATGTTGACAGAGTTGGAAATGAGAAAGGTGCCAATTGTACCAATGCTTGTCTTTAACTTACCAGTGGTTTAATACATCTTTTACTAAGGGATGGATAAATAAGGTACTAATGATCAAGTTCAGAGCAGCCACGATAACATATATCTGTTATAAACATAATCAACTTGGTGTTGCTCCACTAAGGAGGTGATATTAACTTAGGAAAGTAATTCAGAAGAGGAAAATGTTTTTAACACAACTGTTCTCTTTTGTCCCAGTTCTGGGAAACGCCCAGCCTTGTGAATGCTAGGCAACACTTAAGCTACACCCTAGCTAGCCCTAGGTTTCTGACAGAGCTTCACAAAGTTCAAGCTAGCCTTGAATTTAGTATTCTAACCTCTCACCTGGGTTCCCAGAACACTGGCAATAAAACCCAGATTGATTTAGTTCCTTGTTTTGAAACAAAACAGAACTGGTGATGGTGTCAGCACAGAAATGAAAATCCCAGGGTAAGGACTGAGAAAGACTTTTTAAAGTGGCCAGATCCAAAAATCTTCATCCATAGACTCAGAACAACAACGGGTTTGTGAGGTAAAATGTGCACCATATTTACAAACCAACTCGACATCTTTCCCCTCCGACTTTGCAGGACCACGGAAATTCCAGGTAGACTTTCAGTCTAGGGCTGTACCCTATCTCCAGCTTCAACTTCTTCCCCCAGAGAGCCAAGGATAGGAAAATGGGCTACTCATCTGCACCACTATGAATACCACTTTAGTTCCGGCACTCAGGAGGCAGAGGCAGGTGGTTCTGAGTTCAAGGTCAGCCTGGTCTACAGTGAGTTCCAGTACAGTCAGAGTGGTTATATAGAGAAACCCTTTCTTAAAAACACACACACACAAAAAAAAAAAATCTGTTTTTATATTTTAACTATCGTGTGTTTTTCCTACAGAAGCAAACAAGAGATCATTTTTTTTTCCTTCCCTAAAGCCCGAGGGACTAGCAATAAAGCCAAAATAAAACTCAAAACTTATCTGACGGATTATTTTGGAAGCTGTAATTGTCCATGTATGGAAAGACTGTTACGTACTGACAAAACAAACCTCATTAACCAATTTTGTTAGCTACTCACCCAACACTGAGCCAAACTGCTAGTTCTGTAGGGCAATCGAGGTCATGCCAAATAAGCTCAAAAGTCCCAAGTAGAATCCTAGTCCTGCAGAAAAACACCTGGATTCGACTGCACAAAAGCCAAGCCAAGCCCGGAATGCCTGCCTACCTGGTGTTAAGAGTGTCATGAGTACGCCACGAGTCATCCATGCTAGACGGAAGATAAGTCAACAGAGTACCTACACCATAATTATTTAGCTCACTTGCCTGTGAGCCATCTAATTCAGGGAGTACGTACGACAAGCTAGGATCTGGGGTATATTGACTGCAAGCTAACAAATGACAGCTGAAATGTCACAGAAGACACGCTGAGGAGAACAATATGGTGGCTCCTCTGTCAGACAAGCGTACAAAGTACTACTGGTGACACTCCAGAACGAAAGTGCTCAACTTGGCAGTTATCATAGACTTGACAGCTATACACTATATATCACAAGCTTGCAGGTCCAAAAGTCTGAGTCTGACTGCTTCTTAGCCTTTTGACTAAGATCCAGAGTGAGTCTAAAACACTCAGCTGTATTTTGAAGGGGCCATTTAAGGCTTCCGTAGTCAGTCATTCAAGTATTTGAGGTCTTGAACTGACAGGCAGTGTTGTTCCTGAGGCTACGATGGTGAGACTGCCATCTAGTGGAGACTTTGTGCCACTGGTTCATTGACACACTAAATTTCTGAAATAAGAGGCACAATTAAAAGGCTCAGTGACTGTCTCTAAGCGCCTACCAGTGTGCTAACACTGTATGGAAAAACACCAGAAAACACTAGCCAAGAGACTCTCAGATGGAGAAGGGACATGTGCCACAATACTCAGAGGTTTTAAAACCCATAGAGAACCCTGAGGTTTCTAGCAGTCTATGCTGATTTAATAAACTGGAGAGGGAGTAAGTCCCGCGCAGCTATAAAATAAGACACAAACTCCCCTTTAAGAAGCAATTCTCACTGGGCGGTGGTGGTGCATGCCTTTAATCCCAGCATTTGGGAGGCAAAAGGAGGCGAATGCCTGTGAGTTCAAGGTCAGCCTGCTCTACAGAGCTAGTTCCAGGACAGCTAGGACCATGACACAGAGAAACCCCATCTCAGGGAAAAATAAACATACAGCAATTCTCCCTTCAGTAGTTCAATGGTTTCCACTTTTGAAAACCTTCCCTAAAAAGGAATGATGATAAAACCTTAGTCACTAACTCCTACCCCCAACTTTAAATGCCTAGGTTCTTTTCCTAGAGACTCAAAGAACTAATGAAGAGGTAAACGAGAGAAGTGAATGAGAGGACTGTTAAGAATGCCAGAGGCTACACATGTCACTCAGCTGAGCAATTCTGCGAGTTAGCAAACCTCCTTTCCTAACAGACAATCAGCTGGGTGTGGTGGCATGCACCTGGTAATCCCAGCAGAGATCCACAAGGATTCCTGCAGCCCAACCTGCCTCAAACAAGCAAAACAGGGCTGCAGAGATGGCTCAGGGGCCAGAGTCCAGTTCTCAGGACACACATCAGGTGGCTTCCAAAGGCTTGTACCTCCAGGTCTTAATCAAATGTGACACCTTCTTCTTAAACAAACAAAAAAAATCCAAAGAGCAAGTCATGTAGCTTGCTGGGCAGTACAAATGAAAAAAATCTCCAGGGTGAATTTCTTTCCAAGATTCTGGTGTACTTTAAAGTTCAGAAATGTCACAGTGGGATCCTAACAGAGAACCAACTGACTTACCTGTCCCAAACACACTCAGGGAAAGAAAACTCAAGAGCCCTACAACAATATTCCAAATTCCCATGCGGTCGATAGAAAGTCCAGTCCTTCCAACAGGAAGCCGCGAAGGTGAGCAGGCAGGTCCTACTGAACAGCACTAATAACAAACCTGTGTGTGCTGAGGGTCACGTAACTCCAGCCCTCTGCCTTGCCATTATCGATCCATCCTCCCAAGTTCCAGCCTGTAGCTTTTAAGACGGTATTGTTTCCACCACAAGACTTAGTTACATCAGAGCCGGGAGCATGTCCATTTCTTACACTGCTATATCCTCGACAGCCTAAGCATACAGCATTTTATAAATGAGTGTCTGAGCAATGAATCGACAACCTGCAAGCTCTGTCTTGTTAATTCTGCTGGGAGAATTAACTGGGATGTTAAGCAATACTATGTTCAAGACACAAACAGCCTCCAACATCCCACCTTGCCAAAACACAAGGAATAGGAGCAAATATGCTCTGGATCAATAATGGAATACAGGTCCACCTGGGACCGGAGACCCAGACAAGACATAGACACAGGGCTGTCACCATTGAAAAAGCAGGGAGGGACAGTCGGGACAGGGTAGGAAAGGGATGGAAGACACAAGGCTGCGGGCTGCAAACCGGGGCCCAGGGACAGAGCATGTCGACATGGGGGGTGAGGGGACGGACACAGGCCCAGCGCTTGGGCAAGAAGGAAGAGGTGGTGACTCCGGATCGCGGGGGAGGGAGAGGAGTCCAGGCTTGCGGTGACGCGGGGAAGGGGGAGGCGACTGGGCAGAGCACGAAGACCGGCAGGAGGATGGCCCGGGACCCCGCGTGGGCTGGAGAGAAAGCTCAGGACAGGCCACAGGCCGGGGCGAGGAGGGCAGCAATAGGAAGCTCGCCCTCCGGCCGCGCTCGTCCTTACCAGCTGGCAGGGCTTCTTCCGGTGACCCGAGCGCACCTTGGACCGACCCAGACAGACACCCAGCCACGAAGGAATCCAGCCCCGGCACCCAGAGTTCTCGCGATAGTGTGGCCTCCCTACCACGCCTCTCGTTAGCGTTCTGACACTTTCGCGAGATTTCCTTCTGCGCCTGCGTAAAGCCTCTTTAGGGCTCAACGTGGAGGCGTGTGGTAATTTCCACTGCTCCTAATATGGGTCCTTTTCATGGCGATCAGTAAGTCAATTAAGTATTTTGAAGATGTGCTATGCTGAATGGAGAAGTACGCCAAGTGAGCCCCTCGCACCAATTGCTCGCACAAAGTAGATTTTATTTAGCTATAACATTCATATGCAAGAATACGTGTCAGCAGACACAAAAGATCATATATCACATGGCTCCCGTTATTATAGAAATCAAGGCAAATCCTTTTATTAAAAAATTTAGAATCAATGCATAGTCATTGTACATATCCTTAAGGTGCTAACTTTCAATGCATGTAAACAGTGTGGGGGGGTCAGATGTGTGGGCGATCGCTGTATTTATCATTTGTTATTGTTAATTTAGAAAATTCTGTCAACTAATTATGTTTTGAAATAGTTAATCTGGGTATGGTAGCACCTGGCTGCAATTCCAGCGCTTAGGAGGATAGGAGTTCAAGGCCAACCTCCACTACTGAGCCTTTGAGAGGGGAGGGAGACTGAGATATCAGATGATTATTATCAGTATAGCTGTCCTACTGGGCTGTAGAATATTAGCTACTGTTTCTCCTACCCAACTCTACTCTTGCTAATAGGGCAGTCAAATTCTTTTTTTTTCTAAGTTTTAATTAATTAATTAATTTTGTATACAGCGTTCTTCTGTATGTATGCCCGTAGGCCAGAAGAGGGCACCAGATATCATTACAGATGGTTGTGAGCCACCAGGTGTTTGAACTAAGGACCTCGGGAAGAGCCAGTGCTCATAACCTCTGAGCCATCTCTTCAGCCCCAGCAGTCAAATTCTTAAGGACCGAAAAGAGAGAGAGAGAGAGAGAGAGAGAGAGAGAGAGAGAGAGAGAGAGAGAGAGAGAGAGAGAGAGAATGATGCATAGCAGGCTGGAGCCAAGACTGAGTGGAGAGGTAGAGTTGAATAAGTTTCCTTGTGGTTGAGGGCTGGAGACACAGTGCAGAGGTTAAAAGCACTTACTGCTTTTGCAGATGGTCCAGTTTTGGTTCTGCTCACAACCATCCATAACTTCTGTCCCAGGGATCCAGTGCCTTCTGACCTCCAAAGGCATCAGGCATGCACACGGTACACGTGTATATATGCGGGCAAAACAGTTATACACATAAAATCTCTTTCCTCTGGGGCTGTGGTTTGAATAAGAGTATCGCTCATAGGCTCATCTATTTGCGTGCTTAGGGAGCAGGGAGTGACGCTACTTATAAGTATTCACAGGTGTGCTTTCTTGTTGGGGTAGGTGTGGCCTTACTGGTGGAAGTGTGTCACTGGGGGGGGGGGGCTTTGAGGCTTCTGAAGTCCAAGCCAGGCCCAGTGGCTTACTCTTTTTTCCCTGCTGCCTGTGGATCTGGATGTAGAAATCTCAGCTACTTCTGCCTGCATCCCACCAACATGACAATAATGAACTAAACCACTGATGCTGTAAGTCAGCCCCAGTTAAATGCTCTCTTTCATAAGAGTTGCTGTGGTCATGGTGTCTCTTCACCGCAATAGAACGGGAGCTAAGACAGGCTGATGAAGAACTCTGGGTTAGATGCAGAGGATGGCTGCAGAGCAATCTGTCTCTATCTCCACTGAATGAACACTAACAAGTGCTGGGCAATAATTTTAACTTAGTGGGGGAAAGTGCTACAATGTTTTACACAGTATTGAGAAGATAAACGTCAGAATCAGTGTTGTCACCCTTTCAAGTCAATTTTAGGTGGGCTGTGCGTGGCACACATAACTGATCCTAGAGCTAGTCCCCACCATCCACAGGAGTCTGGCATCTGATTCGCTGGCAGGCTGCATGAGGTCTGGAGGGCACCTTCTCAGGCTGTCTCTAACTTGTCCCAACCTTACGCAAACACAGAGGGATGTGGACACGCCTGAGAGGAGATGCCCGAGTGGAAGGAAGGATGCAGGGGTGTACCAAGGGCAGAGAAGAAGGCCGGTTTCATCATGAACACATACTTTTTTTCCATTATAAACCGGTAACAGGAGACAGTCAGAAGAACTCAACAGGGCTGAAGTGGTAGAAATGGACATGGGCCCTAGAGGGAAGCACAGTGCTTGTAACCCATTTGAGCCCAGGGAAAAGACTGTAATTTGTAACTGGTGTTGTTGAGTTGATTTTTTTAAAACGTGTTTGATTTTCTTTTTGTCTCCTTTATGTGTTTGTTTGCTTTATAGCATGCATTAAGTTCATACAGATGTAATTGGCAAATTTATTTATTTATTTGCATTTTTGAAGACAGGATTTCTCTGTGTAGCCCTCCATAGACCAGGCTGGCCTGGGATCTGACTGCCTCTGCTTCCGAGTGCTGGGATTATAAGCCACCACCGCCCAGCCTATAACTGATAAATTTACAACATACAAATATTCAAATGTGGCTCAAGGTTTGGGCCCACTGGAAGCACATTTACAACACCCAGGTAGTGACAGGACAGGATTTTCCTGGGTTCATCTTTTCCACTACACTGTAGGTGCAATTCTCTGGGTGGAAAACTTCCTGACACTTCTCTTTGTCGTAGCCTGTGGGTATACTGGTTCTGTCAATGAGACAATACAAGACCTGTTAGAAGGGGGAAATTCATTTATTCACCCAGCCCTGCTGCTCACACACGTTCTGTACAAGAAGCAGATGGCAAACCCTCAAATTGCCTAAGGCTCCCCTCACCAGACTGAGGGCTTCCTTGAACTGGAAGACCCAAAGTGTAGAATCTGGGCATCTGTACCTGCCTGTGCCATGGAGTCACAGAGACTGTCCCTGACATGGGGGTCTTACATTCTACTTTGTATGTACTGAAAGGCACGGGGAAGGTCTCACAGGCTCAGGAGCAGGTCAGGTGATTCTGCGAGCAGCAAAGGTTTTACTAGTCTTCCCCTTCCCACCCTCCCTGTTCAGGGAGTGGTCCACAATAGTGCTGGACTATGGAAGCAGAAAGGTGATCCCAGCCCTGTGTGATGTCTGGTTAAAAGAGGAGCTCACCCACTCAACAGGAACAGAGAGCCATCCCAGGCCAGGGTCGCGGGACCCAGGGAGAAGCCCCAGAAGCAAACTTTCCTGGGAAAACCCACCCGTCAGGGCACACACAATTTAGGAGTCATTGTCCTCAAAGCCCATTTAGAGGCTTGGGATTTAAATTGCCCTGCCACAACCAGACACGGTGCCATGCAGAACGTGGAGGTAGAGGCAGGAAGATCAGAGTTTAAGACCAGCCTCAGCTACACAGTGAGTTTGAGGCCAGTCTAGGTTTCAGGAACCCTTGTCTCAGAAAAGAAATCTAAAGGCTGGAGAAATATAATCAGTGGTTAAAAGTGCTTGCTTCTCCTTCAGAGGATGGGAGTTCGGTTCAGCACCCATGTGGGGTAACCCACAAATGCCTATAACTCCAATTCCAGGGGAGTCAACACCTTTTTCTGGCCTTCCTGGGTAATTGCATATGTGTGCATATACAGCCACACAGACATCTACACACACATCCATATAATTAATAAAATGAATCTCTTTCCTTTTTGGGGGGTTTTTTGTGGTCTTTTGTTTGTTCATTTGTTTGTTTGCTTGAGACATGGTTTTTCTGTGTAGACCTGGATGCCCTGGAACTCACTTTGTAGACCAGCCTGGCCTTAAACTCAGAGATTCTCGTGCCTCTGCCTCCCAAGTGCTGGGATTAAAGTCATGTACCACTACATCCAGTGAAATGAAATCTTTTTTAAAAACCAAATAAAATAAGCGGCCCTACCCAGAGTCTATAAAAGCAGCCATTTCCATGCCCTATGTAACAATGTCTCAGTATTAAGAAAGTCTGGAATTGTATCCTAAAGGGAAAAGACATTCCTCTTCCCCAAGTTATCTTAAACCATTCATGGATCTCAATTTTCCGGTCCCTAGGACATCTAAATTAGCAGCCCTCGGTGGTACATGCAGCGAGAAGATGACAGGACATCTTCTCACAGTTGAACAGGGCACTGGGCCCTCAAAAAACTTCATGGTCCAAACCCATGGGAACATTGCCCTGTGGGTGGAAGTCCTAGGAAGTATGCCTTTGACTGTACGGTTCTGGTTTGACCCTTTTTAAGACTAACTGTTGATCACTTGTAGCCTGTGGCATTTTGAAGACGTTTGATCACATACACATGTGTACACCAATAATGTTTATTTTAAGGGGGAGGCTGAAAGAGAACCCCTAACTCTCCCAGGGGCTTTGATTTGTCTCAGTTCCTGCTGCTCAAACAGCTGACGGCCCCTTCACCTGTTGGTCCACCTGGACCCCGTGCTGTATTCAGCCTGTGTGGCTTCAGTAGTCCAGCTCCTCAACTGGCCACCTCAACTTGGCCCTGAGGTTCCACTCTAGGTGCACCTCCAACAGACTCTGCGTCTCTATCATATTTCTGCCTCCAACCCTTTTTCAACTCTTCCAACTCTGCTGTACTCTCTGTCAGCTTTCATAGCCATTTTGTAATCTATATACATATATGTATACATACACACGTGCATACATATGTACATACATACATGTATACATACATAACATTTACTGTGTGATGTATAAAGTATGATCTTAAAGTTCATTGTAGTAGTTAAAGTTATAATAAAGAAAAATCTGTTTGCCAGTGACTAGGCATCATAGAAAATTGGGACTGCTTGACAAACTGTAGCCCCCAAAACCAAACACACACACAAATAAATGTAATATTTTGTTAAAAAGAACTCAAGGTAGCTTATGAATTTGCTATTATTCAATCAGTTCTGGCCTTGTGGGTAGATGCAAACATGTCTATCTATGCTTCTCACATATGCTCACACCACACCCAGCTCACACAGGAGGTAGCAGGATCTCTTGAGCCCTGGAGTTTGATGGCAGGGCAACTTAAAAAGACTGTTTCAAAACCAAACATAAAACAAAACAAAGCAGAACCCCTCTAGAGTGGTGATTTGGAACCCTCAGGATCAGTGGTTGAGACTTACTGGCTGCAGCAGCTGATTGTATCTGGTCCACAGAAACACCTATTACAGTCCTTCACCCAGTAAGAGTCCAAGGGGTGTTTGGTACCATCAGGATCCACACAGTCTAAAACGATGCAAATTCTCAGGTCACATAACAGAAACGAAGCTTGTAGGGACACTGAGCCAGCCACTGGCACGTGACTGCAAGCAATTGTAAAAGTGGCTGGGGACAGTGCTTTTGTATTCAAGATGGCTAAAATCCAGCATGCTGCGGCACCTGCCTCTGATGATGGCTTTGTTTTTTGATGTTTTTGTTTGTCTTTTTAGACAAGGTATTGCTATGCAGCCTTGGCTAGCCTGGAAATCACTGTGTAGACCAGGTTGTCCTCCAGCTTACATAGATTCAACTGCCCCTGCTGGGTTTAGAGGCCTGAGCCACCATGCCCAGCGTTTTGATCATGTTTCTTAAGCAAGTTTAAATTTTTCTAGATTTTATTTCAAAACAGGTATTAAAAAATAAATAAACCCCTCCTTTGGAATCTAGTAGCTATTAGGAGTGGCTGGGGCCCAGTTAGTTCCCTCTGGTTGTCCTGAACAAACCGTTCACTTCCCTGCTACCATGGCTTTGTATCAGTGAGTCTCAAGGCTGAGTGCACGTGGGGAGCGTTGTGGGTAATTAAAATCCGCCCACAGACTGGGGTGTTGCTCAGTGGAGAACAGGTATTACGCATGCACAGAGCCCTGGGTTTAATTCTCAACACCAAAATAAACAAACAAGCCTTCTATACCTGATCCCCACCAATGAACAACAAAATCAGCATCTGTGGGTGGAGCCCAGACTTTCTTGTTACTTCGGGTTTCGCTTGGTTTTGTTTTGGGGGGCGTTGAGGTGCGTGCATCTTATATTTCTGGCTGCTATTGAACTTCCCATTTACCCAAAGATTGTAATGAACTTTTTTTCTTTTCTTTTTTTTTTAAATATTTATTTATTTATTATGTATACACTATTCTGTGTGTATGCCTGCAGGCCAGAAGAGGGCACCAAACCCCATTACAGATGGTTGTGAGCCACCATGTAGTTGCTGGGAATTGAACTTAGGCCCTTTGGAAGAGCAGGCAATGCTCTTAACCTCTGAGCCATCTCTCCAGCCCCCTGTAATGAACTTTTTTGAAGATTTATTTTTATTTTATGTGTATGAATGTGTGTAAGGCTACTGCATCATATCTTCAGAGACCAGAGGAGGACACTAGATGTCCCGGAACTAGAATTGCCAATAGCTGTAAGCAGCCATGTGGATGCTAGCAACTGAACTTGGGTCTTCTATGAGAACAGCTGGTGCTCTTCACCACTAAGCCCTCTCTTGAGGCCCTGCATTGGACTCTTAACTCCTGTCTCTGCCTCTTGGGCACAGGGATTGCAAGTCACCCTTGCTCTATGTGGTGCTGGAATTGATCTCTGTACCCCATACATACAATGCAAGCACTCTACCAAGATAGCTGCATCCCTAGCCATCTGCCTTATTTTTAAAAATGTTCAGCCAGGGTGAGAGTTGCTGCCTTAGATTCAAGTGATCCATGCTTGAACGACCACAGCATCAGCACCCCTGGAGATCACTGTACATTAGATCTTCATACCTGCTAACAGACACAGTGAATTAGACTTGATGGGATAAGAGATGTAGCTTAATGATTATCATATTTAGTTGTTAGCTGTTTTGAATGTATTCTTTTTATTTATTTAAACTTTTTATTTATTGTGCATTGGTGTTTTGCCTGCATACATATTTGTGTAAGGATGTTAGATTTACTAGAATTGGAGTTACAGACAGTTGTGAGCGACCCTGTGGGTGCTGAGAATTGAACTCGGGTCCTCTAGAAGAGCAGCCAGTGCTCTTAACCCTCAGCCATCTCTCCAGCCCCATCATATATAGTTTTAATTGTCAACTTGACACAGCCTAATGTCATCCAAGGAATACTTTTCAAGTTCTTGCTTGCTTGAGCTTTGCCCCTGACTTCTCTCAACAGTGGACTGTGGTCTAGAAGTGAAGGGCATATAAATCCTTTCCTCCCATAAATTTCTTCTGATTGTAGTGTTTCATCACAGCAGCAGAATGTAACAGTATTAAAGTGTTTGTTTGGTGTATCTGAGCATCTCCAGCAACATTCACCCCCCCATACACACACACACAAACACACACACACACATACACACAACAAGATTACAGGGATGATCATGTACATTAAAATTCAAATGCTGCTTCTTAACCCTGACTGCATGTGAAAATCAAAGCGTTTTTAATGTGCAACTCCAGCCCCAAAGGTTCTTATTCAGCTGTTCTTAAATGGGACTTGATTGTGGTGCGTTTTGAGGTCATCTAGCTAGAGTTGAGAACAGCCTTCTTACTCTGTTTCTGTGTCTGCCCAAATCCTTCTTCCAGTGTACATCCCAAGGTGTCCCTATCTGCCATAGGTCATAGGTAGGTCATATCCACAGGCTGTATCTACCAGGCTTCCCCATCTGCCATATATACTAGGTCATATCCACAGGTTGTATCTACTAGACTTTCCCATCTGCCATAGGTCATATCTAGGTTGTATCTACCAGGCTTTTTAATCTTCCATATATACTAGGTAATATCTATAGGTTGTATCTACCAGGCTTCCCATCTGCCTTATAGGCATTTAAAATACAGGAAAACCCAGGACTTACCACCAGGCGGTTGGTTTGGAAGTCCCTCACGTAATTCAAGAAAGCACGCTGCCTTGCATGCCGTCACCAAGGTGGCAAGGAACAGAAGACTGCCCAGCAGAGCTTTCTGCAATGCAGGGAAAGGTTGGAAGTGGAGAATGAGTGATTCTTGAAGGTCATACCTGACTAAGTAGCCTATAAGATCCCTGCTGAACTCTGGCAGAAGGGCAGAGTGTGGAGCAACTTCCAGGTACACCAACCTAGCAGTCAGGGACTAAGACATAAATCAGTCACATAAAAAGAAAAATCTGCTAGGGTGATGGCACACGCCTCTAATTCCAGTACTAAGGAGGCAGAGGCAAGCAAATCTCTGAGTTCAAGGCCAGCCTGGTCTACAGAGTGAGTATCAGGATAGGCAGGACTGACTACAATGAGAAACCCTGTCTCAAAAAAATCAACCCCCTGGGGGGAAAAAAAGCAGAGTTCACTGTGAGAGTGACTGGCTGTGGAGCTGGGAATAGGAAGGACTATGGTGGGAGCCTTGTCACTGGCTGTAGCAGGGGCTTCCTGAAACAGCAGCTCTGTCCGGGCTTGTTCTCGGTGCCCTGGGGGCTCATGTACCAGGTGCTCATCCTCCTTGCGCCCTTTGACATGAGAAGAGCCATCTCCACCTCCGTAGTTTCTCCCATGAACCCTCTGCATTGGTTTTTACTCTTTCTATAGTTCTCAGATGGTCTTGGGAAAGTGGTTGCTCAATTTTGATGGGAAAGACATAGTCTGTACTAAGCTAACTTAAATGTTTCCTTAATAAGATCATAAAGTAAGAACAGAAAATTATATTATCTTAAGGATAAAAGAGATTTTAGTGTTTATATGACTAAATAAATAAAGCTAAGACTATATCAAATTTAAAAATAGTACATGAAATAATCTCACTATAACAAAGAAAAACATAAAGTACAGTATAAAAGTAGCAAGGGCAATAAAGAGACAACGCGTGCGTGCGGGCACACATACACATACACACACAAACACACACGCGAAAACAGAGCAATGCAGAGATATCACACAGGCGTACAAAAACATCAGTAAAGAGACATCTCTCTCTCTCTCTCTCTCTCTCTCTCTCTCTCTCTCACACACACACACACACACACACACACACAAACATGAAAGCAGAGAATAGATCAATAAACACCTGGGAAATTCAACCTACCCAAAGCAAAAGAAATGTGGATGTAGATGAAGGAGGATGGGAGTGACCATGTCCTTTAGAATCTGCAGAGGGAAACAGGCCCACAGGGGAGGTGAAGAGCACAAGGGCCGTTCCCATAGGAATAGGGTCTGTGGAGCAATTGGAAGTGTAACCACTCACATTTCCCTCTAATAGGACCCTGAGAACAGCACAGAGGTTGAAGACAGACCTAAAAGGCAGCTCAGCTCACTGCAATGTGACACCCAAGCAAAGAGCTGACTGAGAACACAGTGGCTCGCAATAAAAACAACAAAACTCAAACAAAGCATGAGGACCTAACGAAGTGGGGAGAGAAAAGCAGGGCAAGGAGCCTCTATGCCCTGTGAGGTGCAACCCTTCAGGCCGCACAACACAGCAGCCTGGGTGCTCTGACTACTGCGACACAGAGAGAGCTGCAGCCCAGGCTGACCTGGAACTCACTATGTAGCCCAGGCTAGCTTTGAGCTCAGGGCAGTCCTCTTGCCCCAGTCTCAAGTGCTGGGATAACAGGCTTGAGCCACCACACCTGGCTAAGAAGGCATTCTGTGACTGTGACACCTTTGGGCTTCTTTGGGCTCTTCCTTTTTCCTTCCACAGTGACATTCATCCAGCTTAAAACTACAAAGAATACATAAATCTTTCCAAAAGAAGGAAGGAATGAAAAAGAAAAGAAAAAGAAGCCAAAACAATCACCAAAAATACTGCTCAATATATTTAACACACGCCAACAATTATAGTTTACTTTTTCTTCTTCTTTTTTTTTCAGTCTTTAGCTCACAGTCAATTCTGCCTGTGGATAGGGTTTTGGTGCCCTTAGATGGAAAGCCTACTTTTCCATGCTAAGGCGATCATGGAAGTTTAGAGTCTTGTTTTACTGAGTCACAGTAAAGGAACCGAGGAGCCAGAGCTGCTCCTAAGGCTTGTGGGTTGTGCAAGACACCAGAGACTTCTGCAGAACACACAGGACTGAGACACTGGTGGACGGACCTCAGACTCGTGTGCTCTCCTTTCCTCCCCGTCCTCCACTCTCTCCCTCTCCGCATTTGTCTCTGCTTCCACGATGGCAGGGTGTGGACTTCAGATTAAGTTCACTGACAGCAGACAGGAGTGTTGTGTCCTCTGCTCTCCCATGTGAGCCCCACAGGAAGTGATCCACGCTGGCTGCTCACTGCTGCTTTCAGGGAGACCGTGATGAAGAGCGTGCTTGAAGATTCTGCTTCAGTGGTCTTCAGGCTTATGATCAAAGCTCCCAGGTAGGTGATGCTGAGACCGCAGTCTGAGGACCTCCCCTGAGTAGGGAGGCTCCCAAGGCGCCTCTCCCCCCTGTATTCTGTTCTGCCCACCTCCCTTGCTGCAGACAGTAGCCATGTGCCCCTGATGCATGAGGGCAGGAGAGGAAAGGAAACTAGTTCTTACTGGGGCTTCTAGGTGTGTGGCTTTGTGACCAGGTTGGGTGAAGCAGATTGGCAGTGTCCCCTGAATTGTGTCACCTCTGTTAAGTATCTGTTCCTGGAAAGGAGGGCCCTGCTCCCCATAACCAAGGGTCAGGGTCTTCAGACTCTTAGTCAAGAAAGGGTACTGACAGTTCTGCAGGTACCCGAGTTGACCCCCAGGCCTCATGGGAGGTGGGTGGGAGGAGGGGGTCTGAGTGCAGACTGGGAGGGCATCATCTACTGCTGTTGTACCCCTCCAGCTCTGTCTGAGGAGGGTTCCATAGAGAACATTTCTCCTGAGATGGGGCAAGGGCCCCTTCCTGAGGGCCTCTCCACCCTCACGTGGCTCTCTTCCCCAGCTCCTGTTTCCTTCCTCTTATCCTCCTGTGGGGAGCCCCAGTCATTCCCTGATATTGGCTTGTAGAAAAGACACTGTAAGAAAAGGCCCACTTCCAACTAAAGACAGAAAGAAGTCCTGTGTATGAGGTCAGTCACCCACCATTGTGAGAAGCAGGACTCCTGACAGGCAGGCACCTCCAGCGAAGCCTCAGCAAGAGCGAGTGCTGGTTCCCTATTTATACAGGTGAGAGTGACCACACCTGGATCTTCTTGGAAATACTTGGTTCCAAGAACACAGTAAATATTTACAGAGGGTTGTGCAGGAAATTATTATTTCAGTTGATTTAAGCTTTTCATCTGTTAAGCCTCTACCCTAAGGTGTTCACCATTTCCTCACCCTTGACAAGCTGTTGGTCTTGTGTGAGAGCAGAGAGGGAAAGAACTTCCCTTGGAAGCCTTCATCCTGTGCTAGCAGATTGCTAGACACCCTCCATGCCCTTCCCTGCTTCGTGGACAAAGAAACGAGGGCTCAGAAATACGATTCACAGCAGCCAAATGCCGAGGCTGTGTTGGAAAGGCTCCCTAGCCAGCCAGACTGACCTACTGGGCTAAGGCCCAGGAGATGGTGGCCTGAGGGTCCAGCATGGAAAAGCACAGTGCATGAGCCATCTTCCCTCCAGCCTCGGTTTCTTTGACAGGTCACATGCTTACATCTCTCAACAGCCAACATCCTCCTAAATGTTTAGTCTTTTGTCTGCTTCCCCAAGTGAGCCCTCCTTCTTGTTCAACAGTAATCTCCTGTGTGGGAAGCAGTAAGGAGTTCCCATGAGCAATGAAAACCTTTGAGTCCAGCAATCCCACCCTGAGGACATCTGCAGTCCAGCTTTTTTTATAGCTCTGTTCACACCTGCCAGGTGATGAAGCACAAACATCACCACCCGGTGTCCAGAGCTGACGAATACAGAAGGAAATATGCGGCCAGGAAAGGTCAATGTGGGGCTGAGACGGAGCTCAATTTGCGGACTCTTTGTCCAGCATGTGAAGCCCTCAGTCTGATCCCCAATACCATATAAAACCAGACAAGCAATAAGGCGGGAAGGCATCCTTGCCAGTGAAGTGCTTGGCTGCAGCCCTGAGGACCTAACCTAAAAAGGCTATTCACAGCACCAATGATGCTGTAACCGGTGGCTTCCTGGGTTGATGGGCAGCAAGCCTAGTCAAGTTCTGGTGAGTCCTGTCTCAAAAGTTAATGTGGATGGTGTCTGAAGAACAAGTGAGCCTGTTCTGCCCTCCTCTTACAGCAGATTCCTCCAAATGGAAACATTGCCCTAAGGAAGGAGATGAGAGGTTCATGAGACTCAGAAAGTAAATGAACTTCAACCTGCCCAGGAAGCTGAGACCATAAGACTCACCAGGATCCCTCCTGACACTTAAAGGAGCTGTTAACAACTGTTGCTGGAGACTCTCATGAGTCAGTGTTGCAGCTGGAGTTGCACCCCTACTTGCAATGTACTGCCTTTGCGTCATCCCTATTTCTGTAACCCCTCAACCATTCACATGGAACTAGCCACTAAACGCCATGGTTGTCTTTGATGAAACTGTTAATTTGGTTTGTACTTCACTCCCTATGTGGAGTGAATAGTTGTGTGTTCATGTGTCCCTAGGAATAGTGTCACCAACATCTCCACATGCATGCCTCTGTCTCTGTCTCCATTTCTGTCTCTGTCTGTCTGTCTGTCTGTCTGTCTGTCTGTCTCTCTCTCTCTCTCTCTCTCTCTCTCTCTCTCTCTCTCTCTCTCTCTCTCTCTCACACACACACACACACACACACACAAACTCACACAGTTGACATGGTGGTGCACACTTGTGATCCCAATACAGAAGAGGTGAAGGCAGGAAGACGAATCATTTCAGTAATGTAAACATGTTAACACTCTCATGGTTCTCCATCAGCAATGTAAACATGTTAACGTTCTCATAGTTCCCAGTTAGTACATACCATTTTAAGATTTTCCTCTCCTAATAGCCTTACGCAGGGAAATCAGATTTCAACCTGCGATTAGGGGTAACAACACAACATTCTGTGTATCGCATAGCAGCCTCTTCCTTTAGAAGATGCCTCCTTCACAGGTGCACACATGCAGAATTGCTGCAGGCCAGGTTCACGCAGAGGCTGAGGCAGATGTGGGCTCACATCCAAATCCTTCCTTGAGCTGTGTGAACCCGAGACAATCTCTTAACATCTTTGACTCTTTGTTTACTTATTAATGATTGTGGAGAGAACGATTCTCCACATGAAAGATAAGGGGGAATGTGTCTAACTCTTTTAGTTCAGTGCCTGATAAATGGTTGGGGGAAGGGCACACTTTTACTATTGCTATCTTACTGTTTTTATCTGGGCCTAACTAATAATTAAATAGACCCAAGATAAATAGTAGAAGTAAATTACACATATATTTACTAAAAATAGTTTTACATGGTGCAGGATCACACGGAAGAGTCAAAGAAACAAGGTTTAAATATACAGTGACTTAGAGAAAGAATCTTGGAAAATACGTCAAGGCTGAGGCATGGGAGGGCTAATTCTGTAGAGAATCAATGAGGGCCACAAGGGTTAGCTTAACAAGTTTATTTATATAAATTTCTCTCTGTTCAGAGTTCCCACCCTCACTGGCAATATTGTTAATGTTTTCCAGAGAAAAGCCTTAGTTGCTTTTCTCTTGCTGTGCTAAGATACCATGACCATGGTAACTTTTAGACAACAGTGTTTGTTAGAAGCTTACAACTTCAGAGGATAAGTTTATGACCACCATGGCAGGGAGCATGGCAATTGGGAGGAAGGTGTGATGCTGGAACAATAGCTAAGAGTGTAAATCTTTGTCCATAGGTACAAGGGAGAGAAGGAGCGAACCAAGAAT
>JAQHUG010000052.1:9558063-9572476 GCA_028555095.1 Dicrostonyx torquatus
GGCTCAGTTTGGATTTTACCAAAGACCCCGGTGTTGAAAACCTGGTTCCCAGCCCATGATACAGTGGGGAAAGGGTTCCATGTGGGAGAAATTTAAGTCATTAAGAACATACCTTTACTGGTAACCTCCAAAGGGACCCTCTCTTGTTTTCTCTGTCCATTTCTTCTCCACCAATCCTTCCCAGCATACATGAGGCGAAGCAGTTTGTTCCAGAGTATGTTTCCTCCCACCGTAATGTTTAGCTCAAAAGCAACACAGCCAAGAGCTCATGAATTGAAATCTCTGAAACCATGACTCAAAGAAAGACAGGGTTCTCTGTGTAACAGCCCTGGCTGTCCTGGAACTCGCTCTATAGACCAGGCTGGACTCGAACTCACAGACATCTGCCTGCCTCTGCCTCCCAAGAGTTGGAATTAAAGGCATGTGCCACCACTACCTAGGTAAGCCCTTCATTCCTTTTTTGACATTAATAGGCATTTTATTAAGTTTTTTCTACAAGAGACTACAACACCAAGTTGTTTAGCAGAAATCTGTTCAATTGAGAAAGAAAATGGATCCAAGGAAGATGAAAATTAAAAATTAAATGAATCAAAAGGCACTATGACACCACCTAAAACCTACTATCACAGTAATAGTAGGCTAAGGAAGCTAAGGAAGATTAGATAAGCAAGTTTTCTAATGTGAATGTTAGCAGTTACGTCTCAAGAAGCAAGTCTGTCTTAAAGAAGATTATGGTACTATGATCATTGAGTCCAAGATGTTAGGCAAGAAAAGATGGCTGACTGTAATGCCAAATGGAAAGGAACAGGAGGTGTAAAGAATTCAAGTTGTAGAGTTAAACAGCTAGCAATGGGTCAGGCTTCTTCCTCACAAAAATTAAATAGTACATTGAACTACCTGCCCCTGCCTACCATGGTGCTCACCTACTGGACCCATGCTTAAGGATTCTCAGGGTTCTTGCTATAGTGTGGCACAAACCTCTGAAAATGTATCACATGTGTCAACTTTGTTGCTAGTGATTCTGAACGAAGGGAAACCCCAAAGCATTCCCATGCAATGGAGTATGAGCTTTGCCAACCATATCCTAAGGACCTTGTGGAGCACTCTCAATGGTCCACACAGCTTTCAGCAGCTGAACTCCAGCTAACGCTGCAAGGCTCACAAAGTAAACAAGCAAGCCAGGAAAAAGCAGTGTGAGTAGGATATCCCAGCAGTTATTCACAATCTGTCTTTTTCCAATTTAGGATAAATTCTAATATATCTAATGTTGGGTGTAAAAAGATGCACTAGGGGGCTGGAGAGATGGCTCAGTGGTTAAGAGCACTGCCTGCTCTTCCAAAGGTCCTGAGTTCAATTCCCAGCAACCACATGGTGGCTCACAAACATCTGTAATGAGGTCTGGTGCCCTCTTCTGACCTGCAGGCATACATGTAGACAGAATGTTGTATACATAATAAATAAATAAATATTTAAAAAAAAAGATGCACTAGAGCAAGCTGAGTCTTCTGCTGAACTCACCAAATAACGAGAAAAATGGGGGGTGGGGTTGGTTTTATTTTCAAAATGCTTCGAAGTTATTCTTTTATTTTTTTTTTAGAATTTTAAGCCAGTTTTTATTCATTCAAATAAAATAATAGGCAAATAATCTACAAAGTAGACAGATAGTGTATTTTTAAAGGGTAATAGATCACTATTTTTTATAAATTTTAAGAAGGCTCTTCACTAAAGTGTGCTCTAGACCCAAAAGAAATTTTACGTGGCATTGTGTTAGCCAATGGTAGAAACGGAAGAATGATGGCAATTTAACCATCACGACATTCATCATTTTTACACTTGGGCTGGAAACTCCATGATTGTGCAATTCATCTTCAAACAGGAGAATTTCTTCAAAAATTTAATCTTTTCTCTGTTTTTCAATTTCTCTGTATTTATATGATCTGTTGAACGTACAATCTTTTTCAGCAGGGCAGGTCATATCTTCCTTCTTTGGTGTCTGGACAGGACTACAGAGGGAGATCTGAAGTTATTCTTTTATAAAGGAACATGGTGTCTGTAAGGATCATAGAGATGTCAGTCACCTGTATTTTGGAGCAGTATTTCATCTTATCCTCCCAAGGAAGACTACGGCTGCTTCGAAGCATGCATCTGTTGTGAGAAATGGCTGGGCCAGAAAAGATTCCATGAGTCAAGATGGCATAAACCCTGGTAGCTCCAGCTGAGAGAAGTTTGTCAGCAGCATGACAGGTTGTACCACAGTGTCAGCCATGTCATCCACAAGTATAGCCCCCAGACCCTTCACATCTTCCGGTAGCACCTTGGGGTCCACTTTATTGGCCTTCTTCTGTTCTTTGTGAATCAAGGAAAAATCCACATCCAATCTGTCTGCAATGGCGGTCGCTAACTTGGCTCCACCAGCATCAGGTGAGACAACAGCACAGTTTCTCCACTCAGGTATAATCTGCCTTATCCACTTTAGGACTGCTGGCTCTGCATATAAATTGTCCGCTGGTCTATCAGAAAAGCCCTGAGTCTGAGATGTGTGTAGATCCATGGTGATAATATGATCTGCTCTTGCGACAGAGTATTTGCAACAAGCTTAGCTGAGATGGGAGCCCAGCTCTTATCCTTCTTATCTTGGTGGGCATAAGGGAAACTTGGAATGACTGCAGTAACCGGCTGGCTGAAGCAATCTTGCAAGCATTACTCATCATCAAAAGCTCCATTCGATTGTCATTTATCTCACCACACCTACTCTGAATAATGTGGACATCCTCTCCACATACACTTTCTCCAATTTCCACACAGGCCTCCTGGTTGCTGAACTTCTTAGTCACCACCTTGCCTAGCTCCAGGCCCAGGCGGTCACCAATTTTCTGGGATAAGTTCTGGTGAGAACTCCCACTAAAGATTTTGGTATTCGGCATCTTAGGCAACTACACAACGTGTTCTTCACTCAGTGGTCACCCCTGCTGCAGAGACTGGACCTGAAGTCAGCCAGTAGCCTGAACACCTACAGTACCTCGTTGTTGCTCTGCCATCTTACCATCCTGCCCAGTGTGTGGCTCTCAAGCCCTTTATTCTTATATGCCAATTATCTCAGGCACTTTGACATCGTGAGGGAAAGCTAACTGTCTCATATGCTCTGGAGCTGGAGTTATGGATGGTTGGGACATGCTATGTCCCACACTTCTTCATCATCTTATTTTACAATGACTGATACCATCAAGCCACAGGAGCTGGCTACATTTGCCCTCCCAGCAGTTGGATGGCCAAAGCCTCTTCTAGAAGACTCTGGGGAGGGCTAGCAGTAGCCTCCTCACTTCTGTCTCTCTGATGTGGCCTCTGTCTTCACACAAATATGGGACCACCTGTCACTAGCATCACACTTCCCATTGTGAGGCTGTAACTGGTTTTTGAGGAGAGAATAAATGGCAGCCAGTGGTGGCTAATCTTATCACAAGGAACAGAGTTGTCCATTGCTATTCTTGGGAAATTGACTCCATGCTCCCTGTGAAAACCAAAATCCATGGATTTTCAAGTCATCTATATACAATGATATAGTATTTGCAGATAATTTAAGTAAATCTTTAGTTCCAGTTTATTTTCTTTTGCTGAGACAAATGCCATAACCAAAAGCAACTTGTGGAAGGAAAGGGTTTGTTTATGTTAGAATTCCAGGTCATTGAGGGGAGTCAGGGCAAGCACTCAATCAGGAACTTGGAGGCAGGAACTGGCCATGGGGAGCACTGATAACAGGCTTGCTGCCTAGTTTTTGCTCAACTAATTTTCTCCCTCCCTCCATCCCTCTTTTTCCTTCCTCCTACCCCTTTTCCATTTCTTTGTTTGTTTGTTGTTTTTGCGACAGGGCCTCACTATGCAGCCTTGGCTGTTATGGGGCTTACTATGTAGGTCGGGCTGCGTTGAGTTCCTAGCACCCACATGGTGGCTCACAATCATGTATAATTCCAGTTCCAGGCGATCGGATGTCCTCTTCTGATCTTCAGAGGCACCAGGCATGCACATGCGTATGAACACAATATGCAGGCAAACACTCACACACATAAAGGTAAATAAACCTAAACCTGTATTTGACAGCGATTCTACTCTGTTTCTGCACGCTGGTGTTTGTGCTGACATACAGCATGAGCTTCAGCATTCCAGTCACACATTTTAGTGACCACACTGGGGCAGCGGGGGATTCTCTTCAGTCACTGTGTGATCAAGGATTCCTGCTTTGTGCCTGGATGGGAGTGAGGGGGTGCAGAGTTCTGGACTGGGAAACTCTAACAATAGCATGGTGTTTTCTGTGATAGACTTCCCTTTTCCCAGATCCTAGCACTACCTATCATTTGCACCTACGAATGGAATAGACTTATTCTCAGGTTACAGAGTTTGTTCTCTGGCTTAATAGCACTTAGTGTCCTGTTCAGGGTTTCATTTGTTTGTTCTGCTCCCCACTTCCTGGTTCACAGCCTCTTGGCCTGTGGTTTAAAGGAATTGTTCTGTGGATCTGCTTGTCTACTTCAAAGCTCTGTCTGTGGAACGCATGGCACAGTTCCATTCCTGACCAAAGGTCTTTGGAGCATGTCCTAACAAATTGGTCCGATGATGGTTCTGACGCTAAAAGAAGAAAAGAAAAAGGTGTGTTCTTTTGTTGTTTGTGACAGGGTTGCTCTGGGTAGCCCTGGCTGTCCTGGGACTAGCTCTGTAGACCAGGCTGACCTCAAACTCACAGAAAACCGCCTGCCTCTGCCTCTAGTGCTGGAATTAAAGGTGTGCGCCACCATGCCACAGCTTGAATAGGTGCATTCTTGCAATAGCTTGGCGACTCTATGTTTTGGGTTGTGGGGAAATGGCCACAATGATGAATCTCTCTGTCGCATTATTTACAACTAGAGTTGTTCTGCAAAGCACTGGGGAAGTCAGGAAAGATTTACCTCAGGTTTATGTCAGAAGCTTCATCCCGCACGTTGTCCTTTCATTAACCAAGCTCCAGGAGATGCAGATCTTCTTCCTCTCTTCTACTGAGGCTGCATTGTAAAAGGATTTCAACACAAAACAGGAAGGCACCAAAGGGCTGACACGTGGAGAGAGATTTCTGCATGATTTCCATATGAAATGTACACGGATTTTGTCAGCTTTGAGCTGGGCTATTTCAAAGTTTGGAAAGAAACCTGTCACTTAAGCTGGTAATACAGTCATTGTGTCCCATTTCCCAGGCAAGGTTTCACTGTGTAGCCCTAGCTATTCTAGAACTCACTCTGTAGACCAGGCTGGCATCAAACTCAAATAGACCTGCCTCCCTCTGCCTCCAGAGTGCTGGGATTAAAGACATGGACCACCACTGCCCCACAAGACATTCTTTTATAATGTTGAGGCTAGATGTTTTAATATCTGATTTGGTATGCATGCGTGTTATAAAATTATCAAGATAAAATCAGTATTGCTCACAATGTGACGGGACAAGGCATGCAGTGGGCCCTCCATCTCGCATTCTTGCTGAGGCCATTTCAAGTTTAACTAGACTTTGATCTCCTTGATGGAAAATTCCATGGAAAATTACCCAACTCTATTCTAGGAACCACAGATCAGGATGTCCTACTTAACTTAGAGCCTTTGTTAAAATTACTTGTTTGTGGGGAAACCTCATCCAGCTAACCATTCATCTTTTCTTCCTGTTTGTGCAGAACCCTCCTCTGGCTGGCTAGCTGCTCCTCTTAGCTTCTGTCAACACTGCTTTCTTTACACTGTTCAATCTGTGAAGCCCTCTGCAGCTGCTGAGCGAGATGCTTCAGCAAGATCTGTGCCCTTAGACACCCATTATCTGGACATTCAGGGCCACACCTACGTCCCCCAAACACTTAGGTGTGGTCCCAGCCAAATGGAATAAAGACCTTTTAATTTATTTTAATTAATAATTTAATTTATTTTTAAAGTCTACATACTGTGTAATGAGCGCTCAGATACAAACTGACTCAGGAAGGAGAAAAATCTAAGTAGGCCTGAATAATGCAAGGATCTCTCACTGAAATGGAGCTCACTGACTGGCCACACTGGCTGGCCATCCAGTCTCTAGGATCTTGCTGGGTCCACCTTCCAGTGGATAACAGTGCTTCCTGTGCTAGGATAGCAGGGGCACACTGCCATGTGAGCTATTTATGTGGGTGTTGGGGACTCACGCTCAGGTTCTCATGGCTGCTCAGCAAGCATTTTACCCGCGGAGCCATCTCCTGGGCCAAAAATTCAGCTGCCTTTCTACATGTGAGCAACGAACAATCTGAAAACAACGTTGAAGAAGCAAACCTGTTCACAACAGCCTCCAGACGAACAAAAACACTAAGGGTGCATTAACTAAAGAAGGGCAGGAGCCTTTACATGACAGCTATGTTGAAAACTGTCTAAATCAAGGCCAGCAGGCTACCATTCACAGGCCTGAACCGAGCACTTCACTCGGTTGCAAGGGATTCAGAGGCCATGCAGCAGACACGTGACCTAAAACAGCATTCTTTAATTTCTGATATCTTGTGAAATTATGATGATTTTTTTTAAAAAAATAAACTAAGCCTCTGCCATGTTACTTCACATGCATGTCAATACCTCCCTTTACACTACAAAGACAGGGTTGGATATGGTCCACAAAACCAAAAATAGTGGCTATCTGGCTTTGCTGAATGCTTCTGACCTCCTGATTTAAATAATCCTGTGCTCAGAGATTCAAAGGCTCCCATATCCACCCAAATGTATCTGGAAAATTCTATGTCATTTCTAATTAAAAAGTAAATCAGTGCAGTAGACTGTTTGAAGGATTTGCCAAAATTCACACTGGCATCAGATTACCTAGAATAGACAATATAAGCTTGAAAAAGAAAAACAAACTAAAATGACTACCCAATTCCAAAACTTACTACCACTTAAAGAAAATTTTGCATCATACAGTTGGTAAAAGTATCAAGCTATTTTATTTAAATAAATGCAGGTAAAAAGGGGAAAATTCAGAAAAAACAGCTCAGTTCTATCAGATAAAAAAAGCAGACAGCCTTTTAAACAAACCAGCATGAATTAATTATACATATTAATGGACGTCAGGGGTACATTTCCATACATGCATGCAATGTGCTTAATCAAATCCAATTGCCCCCTTTCCGTCCTCCCCCTCTCGTCTTTCCCACTTCCAGGATTCACTCTTCGGTCGTCTAGCCAGCATTTTTTAGTTTCCATATGTGAGAGAGAAGAGAAGAATGTAGCTCTTGCCTTTCCGCGTTTCTCTCATTTGGCTTAACATAGGATCACTGGTTCCATCTGTTTGGTAGCAAATAACAGGATTCCATTCTTTTCTATAGCCAAACACTGTACCGTGCTTCTAAAAAGCCGGGTGCTTGTTCAGACACTGCTATGGCACAGTTGAACACAGCCTGCAAAGTCAAAAGCAACGACTGTCTGACCCGCTGCAGAAAGCCTGTCCCCTTCTGATCTAAATTAACCCATGTGCAGAGGTTAAAAGAAGGAAGAGACTTATCTGGGGACGTTTGATCACTGTGTCTGGGCCATCTGTGTTTGCTAGTTGATACCCCACACTGTGAGAGTTCCTACTCCAACACAGACTGGACACAGTGGCCTTCTTCCTGATGATTACAGTTCAAAGGAAAGAAAGACAACTATGGGCGCTAGATGTATTGGGCATTTGCAACTTCAAAATTTCTAAATAAAGGTCCTAAGACAAAGGGAGGTAGGGGCCTCTAGTCGGGTTGTGCCTCTAGGTGGCAGCCATGGCACTTACAGATTCTCATGTCCTAGAACAGAGAATTGGAGCAGGCCCCCATGGCTATTGGCAGAAATAGAGGTTGTGTGTTAAGAAGGAGAAAAACATTCCTGAAAGTGGAAGTGGCTAGAGCTGCGGAAGGACCATCAATGCAGTTGCTTGATGATCCTTGCTGCTAAATCCGCCCCCTTTTACCGAGAACACCCAACTTTTTCTTTCTCTGGTTCTGTCGCCCTAGTTCCAGACACTAACTGTATTCTTACTTTTCTTGTTGAGATAAAATACACAACCACAGCAGCTTAAAGAAGGGAGGGTTTTCTTTGGCTCACAGCTTAAGGGTATAAACTCATCTTGGTGCAGAAGGCAGGGTGAGAGGAGCATGTAGC
Organism: Dicrostonyx torquatus; assembly: GCA_028555095.1. Classification (NCBI taxonomy): domain Eukaryota; kingdom Metazoa; phylum Chordata; class Mammalia; order Rodentia; family Cricetidae; genus Dicrostonyx; species Dicrostonyx torquatus. The sequence goes on from JAQHUG010000052.1 coordinate 9,566,209, forward strand.
CTCCAGTCATCACTAGTAAGAAGAAACGCAGGAATGCAGATATTCGGGTCATTTTCTCCTTTTTATATGGTCCAGGATCCCAGCCCATAGAATGGTGCCACCCACATTTGAGGTGGGTCTTGTCTTAATTAACCTAATCTAGAAACTACATCAGAGACTTTCCCAGAAGTTTGTTTTCAATGGTGATTACAAATCTCGTCAAGACTAACCATAACACAGGCCCAAATCCTAAACCTGCTCGTCCTGACCCTTTGAAAGGCCCTATCAGTCCACACAGCTGTTCATAGACACTTACCTCTAACTCAAAAACACAACTCCCTCTCATCCATATCCCTACTCCTCGCATACAGCCTCATCTGAATGTCCTCTAGCTTCCTCCCAGGGCCTCTGCTTCTCCCTAGAGGCACAGCAAGAAACCCGAGATAAGTACAGATGTACAACATCTGTACTTAAAACCACAAGCTAAAGTTTAGGTCTTAAAGTTACCTTGTCTTAGCGTTGGCTCTCAGCTTTTGTTGTGTTGATATCCGTTCTCTTCATTCCTAGCCTCAAGCTTTTACAATGAAGGTGTGCTGGATACTGTCAAAGGCCTTTTCTGCATCCCTTACTACATGTGATTTCCATTCCTGAGCCTATTTGTGTGATGTTTTACTGCTAAGGTTCTGAAAGTGGAAGGTGGTTCAAGAGGACACTGAGATGGAACGGGGGACTAAGGCTGCGTACCTGACATCTAAGATGAGGTCCGAGAAAGCATCCATAAAGTAAAATGGGACTGGAAAGAAGATGCTGTTCTCTAGAGAAGATCCCCTGCCCATCATGTTGGGTGTAGAGCAAATACCTCTACAGAGATATTATCTCTATAGAGATAAACTTTGAAGACACATCTCCCTTCTCTCTCCAGTTAACTCTACATCAGTTAGCCAGCACAGGTCCATGTCCCACCCATTAGGAAAGTTTCTTTCTTTCTCCTCTGGGCCCAGGCAACACCGTTCTTCCCAAGGCACATTCCATTCCAGAATTTAGCCATCTCTTGCTTTCCCCAGCTAGTTTTACTTTGTCTTCGCATCCTTCCCCCTTGTATCCCTGCTGCACTCAAAGAAAAAAATAGAATAAAATGTCAATAAAGATATTTTCTAATCTGATTTGTTTTAAAAATCAGAAGGAATTATGAGAGCTTATAAATATATAATAAATATTTAATTTGTATTGTACTCAAAGGAGAAGTGATAATGATAGCTTATGTCAATATTTAAGTAGATAACAATAATGTTTTAGATCGATAATATTTAAGGTAGGTAAACACACTCTGTTTATTTCCTCTGGACTCCATGACGTATATAAGTATTACAGACAGATCTAACCCCACCCACCCGTCCTTTATTACTTTATTACTCAGTTTCTGGGTTCAGGAAGGATGCTTCCTACAATAATTCAGAGAGAAAGCAATGCTCTAGGGAAGAAAGGGCATCAACTAATCCACTTCTTTCTTTTCTTTGTTTAATTATTTGCTTTTATTTTAAGTGAATTGGTGGTTTCCCTGCATGTATGTCTGTGTGTGTGATGATGTTGGATCTCCTGGAGCTAGAGTTACAGAGATTTGTGAGTTGCCATCAGGGTGCTGGGAACTGAACTCAGGCCTCTGGAAGAAAGACAGTGCCAGCTAATCCACTTCCTAGCCCTAAAAGACACACGAGACCTTCTAAAGCTTACCTAGACTAGATAATGATGCAAGAGGCCAAGTGTGTGTGTGTGTGTGTGTGTGTGTGTGTGTGTGTGTGTGTGTGTGTGTAGGGGGGTAGCTAGATACGGGATATTGTTTATTTTTGTTTTGTTTTGTTTTGTTTTTTTGAGACAGGATATCTATGTAGACCTGACTAGCCTGGAACTTGAAATAAAGACCAGGATGGCTTCAAATTCACAGAGAACTGCCTGCCTCAGTCTTCCAAGTGCTGGAATTAAAGTCACATGACACCACATCCAGCCTGATATGGGAATTTGTTGTAAGTTAGTTATGTTGTTGCCCTGGGGGTGGGTGTTAGAAGAAAGGCCAGGCAGCGGGATGTAAGTAGAGACTGTTCATTCATTTTCCAGCTGCCCAGACCCAAATAGTCACACAAAACTATATTAATTACAACACTGTTTGGCCAATAGCTTAGGCATATTCCTAGCTTGCTCTTACATCTTAAACTAACCCATTTCTATTAATCTGTGTATCACCACGAGGCTGTGGCATACAGGTAAGGTTATGACAGAGTCTTTCCTTCAGCAGCTACATGGCATCTCTCTGACTCCACCTGCTCTCTCTCTATATCTCTGTTCAGATTTCCTGCCTGGCTTTGCTCTGCTAAGTCATTGGCTGAAACAGCTCTATTCATCAACCAATAAAAACAATACATATACAGAAGGACATTCCACATCAGTGGGATCTCAGATGGCAGTAGGAAAAAATAGCTTTACCTCCTGTGGGGCCTTGAGAAGCCAAGAAATCTTGGAGCATCCCCACACCATCAAACATAGTCCCAATACCCACCTGGAGCAGACACAACACCAGTACAGATCCCTGAGCTCGAAGGCAATACTGTAGCATCTTGAACTGAGGATGTGGATGTTGGAACTGGTCATGTGTTCATACCCTCTAGTACCTAGAACAGAAAGGCCTGGTAGAGCAATCACATCCACTGTCAAACCCTTCATTACACTAGGAAATTTTGCACCTATTTTCATTATATGTGTGCATGTGTTATATATAAGTGGTATATATATGTAATCACTTTATGTGTTTATATAAAATCTATAATTTACAGATAGAAGGGATACTAATATTTTCTTTCAGGCACTGAATTAATTCACTTAATGTGGGGATCATCTTCTTGTAGAGGACATAATTTCATTTTTCTTTACAACTGAATTAAATTCCGTTGTGAGTATGTCATGTTTTCTGTACCCATTCCTCTGCTGATGGATGCTTAGGTTGGTTCCATGGGTCTGAAATTCTAGGATAGGTTGACAGAGTCCTTAGAGTAAATATCTAAGAATGGTATACCATATTACATGGTCTATCTATTTATTAAGAACCGCCTTCTGGTTTCCAGAGTAACTACATTAATTTACATTTCCATCAGAATATAAGGGTTCTTTATATCCTCATCAGAATCTCTTTTCCTTTTAAAAACCGTAATATTTTACATAATTCTTAGAGAATTTCTAACAATGTATTTTACCATAATCATCCTTTCTATTCTCCCCAACTCCTCCCAGCTTCAAATCCTCTGGTTTTTAAAAAATCTGAATGTGATGTGCAAGATTTTGATCCCAGCACTCATGGGGCAGGGGAGATGACTCTCTGTGGATTCGAGACCAACCAGGGCTACATAGTGAGACCTTGTCTCCAAAACCACTTAAAAAACAACCCACCTGAGTTTAAGTGCCACTTTCCATGTACTCAGGAGTATGGGCCATCCACTAGAGTATGGTTTACCTACCAGGGGCTACACCCTTAAAGAAAACTGACTCTCCTTTTCCTGACTCTCCTTTCCCAGAAACTGTGTGTCAATAGCTCAGCTGTTAAGAGGTGGGAGCATGTGAGCCCTTCCCACCTCCGTGCTAGAATGCTGACTGACTGGATCTTTGGTAGGTCTGTGCCAGCACCTACAGCTGCTGTGGTCTGTGGGGCAGCAGTCCTGCCGGGTCCACAAGATGCCATTTCGCTCCAGTCCTTCTGGCTCTTACAGTTTTTCCTTCCCCTCTCCCTTGATATTTTCTCAGTCTTCAGGGGTGTATTTTGACTTGGCACTCCACTGACACTTATTTTCTGCTTTTATTTTTTTAAAAAAACATTATATTGATTTTTATTGAGCTCTACATTTTTCTCTGCTGCCCTCCCTGCCTCTCCTCTCTCCTTCAGCCCTCTCCCATGGTCACTATGCGCCCAGTTTACTCAGGAGATCTTGTCTTTTTCTACTTTCCATGTAGATTAGATCATGTATGTCTCTCTTAGGGTCTTCATTGTTGTCTAGGATTGTGGGATTGTGATTTGTAGGCTGGTTTTCTTTGCTTTATGTTTAAAAACCACTTATGAGTGAGTTCATGTGATAATTGTCTTTTTGGGTCTGTGTTACCTCACCCAAAATGATGTTTTCTAGCTCCAACCATTTTCCTGCAAAATTCAAGATATCATTGTTTTTTTTTTCCAGCCATTTTAGATTCCTCTGTTGAGAGTTCTCTGTTTAGGTCTGTACTACATTTTTTATTGGATTATTTGTTGTTTTGATGACCAATTTCTTGAGTTCTTTGTATATTTTGAAGATCAGACCTCTGTCTGATGTGGGGTTGTTGAAGATCTTTTCCCATTCTGTAGGCTGTTGTTTTGCCTTGTTGACCAGGTCCTTTGCTTTACAGAAGCTTTTCAGTTTCAGGAGGTCCCATTTATTAACTGTTCCTCTCAGTGTCTATGCTACTGAGGTTATATTTAGGAAGTGGTTCCCTGTGCCAATGCATTCAAGTGTACCTTCCACTTTCTCTTCTATGAGGTTCAGTGTGGCTGGCTTTATGATGAGGTCTTTGATCCATTTGAACTTGAGTTTTGTGCATGGTGATAGATATGGGTCTATTTTCATTCATCTACATGTTGAAATCCAGTTATGCCAGCACCATTTGTTACATATGATTTCTTTTTTCTATTTGATAATTTTTTGCTTCTTTGTCAAAAATCAGGTGTTCAAAGGTGTATGGATTAATATCCAGGTCTTTGATTCGGTATTTTCTGCCTTTTTATCAGTTATGATTTTGGTGTTAACCACAGTCCACAGCAGGAAGAAATGTTTCTGGTGAAGACTGAGCACTGCACTAATCTGTGGGAATAGAGGCACAAATTTAGAGGGCAGTTTGATACTATGTCCATTTAGCAAAACAATAGTCATAGCCTCCCCCTGAGGCCTGTGAGCTCTCCAATCACGACTTGTTGGTCAGATTTAAAGTATGAGGCATGTGGTGACCTTCAGTTCCATCAGGAAGCAGTTGGTTATCTCCATAATATTATTCATGCTACTAAGGCAGCTATGAGCTTATCTTGCCATGATGGTTATATTAGTCAGGGCTCTGTAGACTACAGAGCTTATAGAATGAGTCACTATCTAGAAAGGGCCTTTGTTAGAATGACTTGCATGGTGTGGTCCAGCTAATTCAACAATGCTGGCTGTGAACAGAAAGTCCAAGATCCCAGTATTTGCTCAGTCCACCAGTCTGGATGTCTCAAGTCTTCAGTATATTCAGGAACCCTGAAGAAGTAGGCTCTAATGCCAATGAAAGAATGGACTTGCTAGTAAGGTGAGGGCAAGCAGGCAGAGTAAAAGCTTCCTTCATTCGTGTCCTTATAGAACTGGATTAAAGGCATGGTTTTCCCAGCTCAAATGATCTAGGTTAAAGGTATGTCTTCTTACTTCAAATTAAGCAAAACCCCCTTACAGGTGTGTATTTTGTTTGGGGGTTTTAGTTCCTGATGTTGTCAAGTTGACGACCAAGAATAGCCATCACAACGATCATTATTGTAGTCCACAGGGTGCACAACCGGGTAAGACAGCTGGGGACCTTCCCCCATCCCCAGCAGTCTGTACAGCCCCTTTTAGTGCTATGAAAGACAGACAGGAGGGAGGAAGCTCCTTGTCAGTGCCAGTTCAATTCTCTAAGTCCTATGTCCAAAGTGGTCCACCTTCAGCAATAGTTCTGTGGCATAGGCTATATTGTTTTAGAGATCATTGGGATACCCCTGGCCAACAGCTCAAGAGTGGTAAATCACACCTGGCACTAGGCTTTTCATTTGGCAAGCTATGGCTTCTGGGACGAAGAGTATCACTTCTGTGGGGAGCTCCAATTAAACACATATGTGGAAGCTTATAAAATAGTTCGTTTCCACATAGCTTTTCCAAACATTTTCCCTTAGCACCTCTGGTCCCCTCCACTCCCCACCCAATCCTCTTTTCCCATTATTTTCCCTTTACCTTTGTATCATTCATTGTCTTAGGTTTTCTTTTACCTGAAGAGAGATCATGATCACAGCAACTCTTTGAAGTTTTTTTTTTTTTTGTTTCGGTCTTTTTCCTTTTTCTTCTTTTTTTGAGACAGAATTTCTTTGTGTAGCTTTGGAGCCTGTCCTGGAACTCACTGTAGACCAGGCTAGTCTAAAACTCATAAAGATCCACCTGCCTCTGCCTCCCAAGTGCTGGGATTAAAGGCATGCACCACCACCGCCCACCTGACCACAGCAACTCAT
>JAQHUG010000053.1:18025-48314 GCA_028555095.1 Dicrostonyx torquatus
TAGTTGGAAAAGGTGTAATTATTATTGTTTGTTAGAGACAATGTCTCATCCTGTAGGCCAAGCTCTCTTGGAACTCATTATGTAGCCCAGATTGGCCTCTAGTTGACTTTGATCATCAGTCTACCAGGTTCAGGAATTATAGGCATGAGACACTGTGTCCAGTTGAGAAAGTGCAGTCTATAGATTGGGGATTAGGATATCAATATTCTAACAGTTAAATAGGTATGTAAGGGGAAAGGAGGAGAGAGGGAGTAAAGTATGAACGAGAAGTAGCAGAGGACAATTATAGATGAATGAGACTAGCTAAAAAGAAAAAATATAAAAATAAATTTTGTTCCTTTCTTATAAAAAAAGAAATATCCTAGAGATTCTTGTTGGTGTGGAATAACAAGGGACACTCATAAAAGTCTTTTTGAAGGGAGATCCAAATTAAGACATAGTACTTAACACATAAAATTGTAAATGATAGTAAAAATATAAACAAATCTCAAAAAATTAAATGAGCAAAAAAAAATCTAGACAACTAAAATGTGAAATAAAAAAGTGAAGCAGTAACATGAAACAAGAAGTTCTTGGTTCCTAGTCTGAATATTTCCCTCATTGAAGCAATGTGGTTCCTTCTTCATAGTCTTCTGTTGGCCACTGGAAGGGTAGTTAGTCTCAGCAAGCTAGACAAGTCAGCATGCCCTCCTGGATGGCAAGGACATCTGAGAAAATAGACTATTTACTACCAAGTGCTTACACTCTCATTTACTGTCTCATCATGCCTGGTTACAAGCTCGCTTTCTCAATCCCTGGGTAATCACAGGGCTGTCTGTAATGGAGGCCTGCCTGCCTGGCTATCTCTGTGTGCTGGCAGAGCACTGGGTCCTGCCACACAGCATTCCCAGCAGCAGTGGGGGAAGATCAGTCTTTCTCTTTGCCCGGATTTCCTTTTTACACAAGTTTAAATTTGATCTCATTTCCTTTCTTACCAAATTATGTAATTTTCACATTGTGCTGCTCCACGTTCTGCTCTTTGTCACCGTAAATATGGCTAAGGGTATTGAACAATAGCAACTCCATACCCAGGATGTTGTGCTGTCTTGAGCGTTCCTCCACTAAACATATTAATACATTGTTGCACAAGTTCTAATTGGTCTTTATAATAGAAACCCAGAGCTAGACACTAGGTCAAATGCTGAAAGATCAGAGAGAGAGAGAAAAGAGCAAGCCATAGCCAACTCTTACCTTGCTAATTCCTCAGCTGAAAAAGTACCAACCTCCTATCTCCTCTGATGATATATTCCTCTCTCTTCCCAGCCATGTCACTTCCTGTCTGTCTGTACAGACCTCCAAACCTCTATGGTTAACTAGTGGCTAGCACCACCCTCCAATCTTCAGGCAAGCTTTATTTGTTAGAGTACAAAGAAGATATTGCCATAATACATCACCTTTAAATGCAGACTCACTCCAGTTCTCAGGACATGAGCAGAACACATTCAGGCTCTTTGCCAGAAGGTAAAACAAGAATGGCCCCTAGCTTCTATCTGAATAGGGGTGGGGTTTCCCTTTGAAATGGATAGGGCTTTCCTAGCTTCCTAACTCTTCCACATTCCTTGTGCAAATCTGTCAAGGCCTACAATCCACACAGCCAGGTCTCTCAGGGAAATAGTCCCGTCTCTTGGGCTAATTATCTGGACTCCTTTTCCTGTTGCTGTGAGAAAATGCTTGACACAGTTTAAAAGGGGAAGTATTTATTTTGGCCCACAGTTGGGGAATATATTGCATCATAGTGAGAAAGATATGGCAGAATCATGGCGGTGGAAACATGAGGCAAGAACTTTCAAGTCTCAGAGGACCAGGAAGCAGAAAGAGTAGTAAGATCAGACTACAAAATCCTCAGTGCCCTGCCCCCCAGCTGACCTTCATCCTTTCAGCTAGGTCTTCTATCCCAAAGGTTCTACATTCTCCTCAAATAGTAACACTAGCTAGGGACCAGCTATTTAAAAATATACATGAACCTGTGGGAAACAGTCACATGCAGACCATAACACTGAGGAACATGCCATCCTTTCTGTTCTCCTCAAGTCTTTCCTCAGGAAGACGAAAGGGAAACCTGGTGTGGGAGGGAGGTCCTTCTGTCTATGTGTTGCTTTTATTGGTTAATAAATAAACTAGCTTGGCCTATAGCATGGGAGGAAGAAGGCAGAGTTAGAGAGATGCCATGGAGATGCCAGAAATAGACACTGGGAACTTTATCCAGTAAGCCACAGCCATGTGGTGATATACAGAGTAATAGAAATGGTTAAGCTAAACCTGCATGTATTGAGAAGCAATATCTAATGGGCCAAGCAGTGATTTAAATAATACAGTTTCTGTGTAATTATTTCAGGACAGAACATCCGGAAACAAACAAGTGGCCTCCTTACTACAAATTGGCGTGCCAACCAGGTGGACTAAATCCATGTAAAACCTGGGAGGGCTTGGAAAGGAACCCTAGACACACACACAAGAAACAAAATTTAGCTGCATTTTTTTTCAGCTTGTGGTTTACCACAGCTCCTTTAAGAGAGGTTTTTCTGATTCAGAGGTAGCAGGGAAAAAAAAACTGTGGTTTCAAAACAGCAACTTCCTGATTTGCCAGCATAAGTGGCTCTGGAACACTTGAATGGGGTTTGTGGGCCCGGTGCTTGTATGCCTGCTTGGGAAAGTAACTGAGACCATACCTGCAGCTCAGTGCCCCTGCCTGGGCAGGTGGCAGGAACAGGACTGCTAGGAATGCACAGACAGGAGAGCATAGCAGATTTCTGCCACCAAACACAGAGATATTTCCAAGCCACACAATGCTCTGCATGACATATTTAGCTATTGCTCAGATAAAAAGGGTTTATGTGCTGCATACTCATTCTCAGAGTTAAAGTGCTGAACGCAGCTACTACCTGGCAGTCCCAGAGCTGGAAGTAATGGTACCTCAACAATTTTGAAAGTGGAGAGAGGCAGAGCCAGCATCCAGAACAGCTGCAGCCACGCTGCTTACCATTTTAAAAGCTCTTCAAGACAGTAAAGAATTACAGATTATATAATAGGATAGTTTCAGAGATAAAAGACCTCTAAATGAGTCACAGTGTTGGATAAATGTACATAGGCTTGGGAGAGAGAATAAAAGAGAGTTATAAAAAGAAATAAATGGTTTAAATACAAAACAAAGTCTTTAAAGAGACAGAGTACAGACAATCATAGATTAAAGGAATAAAGATAATAAAATAAATATTAAAAAGTAATGGAGTAAAAATAAATAAGCCACGTAAAGATGGGATATGCAGAGAGAGTCTGGATTATGTAATTTTTGATTCTTCTTTGAATTTTTTGACTGTGAATGAGCTAAGTACAAAGAGACATTTCATTGTGTGGGCTACTAAGCTAAACCAGCATGTATGCTATAAAGGTATCCTGACTTCAGAATTTGGGTCTAAGGATATGTTGCTTTGGAAAAGAGGCTCTTCTTTGGTTTCCATAGAGGATGAGAACTTGTAAATTCATTCCAGGCTAATATGGTTTAATAGGCTACAACCCCCCGAGAGGTTGCCATGAACACCCCCAAAAATTACTTCACCCAATAAACAGCAGGAAGAAGTTTGGACAAAACTAAATCCATATTCCCAAATATTGTTTGTAAATGTTTCCTTACATTTAAAGGGGAATTTGCTATAGAGATTTGCATTGATATAGATCTTGGTTTATTTATACAAATTTAATGTCGATCTTGTTATATGTATATTTCTGTTCTTGATTAAGGTATTGTGATTGTGTAGTTCATTTTAAAATGTAATGTATAATTAAGAACTATAGGTTAATAGATAATCATCTATAATAGTCAAGCTTATAGTCATGTTAGATTTTCTAGATGTATAGAGATATATTTCAGTTAGATAGATATTCTTCAAATTTTTCAGAAACCTTCAGAATATGGCAATTAAAGTGTTTGAAAGCTTAAGACTTTTCGGATAGTGAGACTTATCTGTTCCTGGTAGCACCAAGCTATTTCAAGAGGATGATGGGCATTGAAGAGGTTCCTTATGGAGTTGGTTGATCATTTGGCAAGAAACTGCTCTTGACTAGACTGCTTGATAAACTGGACATTCAAGACCTGCAGAGAAATGACTTCTAAACTTGCCTAAAGGTGAGATGATCCTTTGGGGTTCCTGATTCATGAAAGAGTCTGCTAGACATTCTGCAGAACACAGAAAAATGTGATGGACAAACTGCCAGTATAGGCAGAACTGTCTTTGAAATTTCCTGCTTCGTGGAAAAGTCTGCTGGATACTATGGGCCTGTAGGCTGAAGATGGATGGCCCAATGGTACAGAAGGACTTTGGGTGACTATCCAGGTAGTGAGATGTCACTGTCAATTCTAGAATTTTGGAAGTTGCTTGCAAGGCACTTCCTGTTTACTTAGGTAATATTATATGATTCTGGAGTCTTTGATGCAGTTGAAGAATTTATAGTTATAGTTTTCCTTAGTTATGATAAAAGATGAAGTAGATATAAATATTGTAACTAATTCTTGCTTGATAACTGTTTTGTTATATGTAATTTTACTATGTTAAAGTTAAAGCTTTCCTTTTTGTTTAAAGAGAAAAGGGGAAATTGTGTGGGAGGTCCTTCTGTCTATGTGTTGCTTTTATTGGTTAATTAATAAAGTACTGGCTTGGCCTATAGCATGGGACAAGAAAGGCGTGTTAGAGAGAAGCCATGGAGCCACGAGATATAGACACAGGGAACTTTATCCGGTATGACACAGCCACATGGCGATATACAGATTAATAGAAATGGTTTAAATTATATATATGAGCTAGCTAATAAGAAGCTAGAGATAATGGGCCAAGCAGTGATTTAATTAATACAGTTTCTGTGTGATTATTTCATGTCAAAGCTAGTTGGGCAGCTGGGAACCAACAAGCAGCCTTTGGCAACAGAAACCAGGAAGAAGGCAAGGGAATTGGCACTAGGGAAGGGGGATGAAAAAGAAAAATGTATGAAGTTTATGTATGAGCATGCCATAACGTAACTCCTCTTTCATGATGACTTCAAAAATGTTAATTAAAAGTAACTGTCAATTAAGATTTCTATTGCTGATATGAAACACCATGACCAAAAGGAAAGTAGAACAGGAAGTCAAACAGGGCAGGATCCTGGAGGCAGGAGCTGATGCAGAGGCCATGGAGGAGAGCTGCTTACTGACTTGCTCCACAGGGCTTGCTCAGTCTGCTTTCTTGTAAAACCCAGCAGAGGGATGGCCCCACTCACCATGGGCTTGGCCTTCCCCTTCTGATCCATGTAGTATTTTGAATGTAACTGGCCTTTATAAGCTCATAGGGAATTGCATTACTGGGAGATGTGACTTTGTTGGAGTAGGTATGGCCTTGTTGGAGGAAGTGTGTCACTGTGGAGGTGGACTTTGAGGTCTCATATATGCTCAGGTCACACCCAGTGTCTCAGTTCTCTTTCTTATGACTGCAGGATCAAGATATAGCTCCTTCTCTACTCTCAGCTCCTTCTCTAGCACCATGTCAACCTCCATATCTCCATGGCCTGCCATGATGATAATGAACAAATCCTCTTAAACCATAAACCACCCAATTAAATGTTTTCCTTGATAAGAGTTTCTGTGGTCATGGTGTCTCTTCAGAGCCCTAGAAACCCCAAGACAATCACTAATTGTGAAAATGCCTTACAGCTGGATCTCATCAAGGCATTTCTCCAACTGAGGTTCCTTTCTCTCTGATGACTCTAGTTTGTATCAAGATGACATGAAACCAGTCAGTAAAGTAACACACATAAGCAGGAAATCATAGTAGGTATTTCATCATAGTGAAGCTTTTGGCTTGGTTTTCAGTTGGCATTTTAGCTTGAGGTTTTGGACACCACATATTCTATGTTAGAATAGCATTCTGGGTTTTATATGTACTGAAGGAGGGTTCATCTGTATTTCTGTGCTTTGATTGGTTAAATAAAAAAGCTGCCTGGGCCATTTGATAGGGCAGGACTTAGATAGGCGGGGAAAAGTAAAAAGGACGCTGGGAAGACTGGGTCAGAGCCAGTCGCCATGAACCTCCCACTGCAGATGGAAGTACCATAGATCCGTCTGGTAAGTCACCCACCTCGTGGTGACATACAGACTTTTATAATGGGTTAGTTTATGAGGTGAGGGCTAGCCGGGAAGAGGCTAGAGATAATGGGCAAGGCAGTATTTAAATTAATACAGGTCTCATGTGGTTATTTCGGGCATAAGCAAGCAACCAGCGGCTGAGCGGGCCAGCAGCTGGGGGCTTGGAAGCCAGGCGCTGGGTTCCACAACCCATACCTCTCCCCTATTTACAACAATGTACTTATGTCTCCTAACCAAAATCCAGGTTTTTTTTTTTCTTTCCTAAAACTTACTACATACATTGTACCCTTACATACCAAATTAAAAACGAAACAAAACAAAAAAAGCGCTTTGGATTACAGAAATAATTGCAGTTGTGGTAATTAAGAAGAGAAGGGTCAATTGGCCTAAAGAGCTTCAGTTTTGGAGAAAGAATTTTAGCAAGAACTCGAAAGTTTTTCTAGACAGGGAGAAAAGTAGAGTAGATAGGCAATCCAAGAAAGTAACCTGGTTAGTTCTGGCCAAGCTGTCTATGGGAAGGAGGCCTCTCACCTTCCCATGGTGAGAACCTGAACAGCAGGGAGACCACAGAAGAGCTTTTCTCTCCTGCCCTTGGGCTCCTTCCACTGTGCAGCCTAGTTGCTTTGAGACATAAGTGCAGAGGTTGCAGTAGGGATGGGGGTTGGGCTCTGGGCTTGTTTCTTGGATCCCCTCTTACTTTTTATACACATCATATTGTTTGCTTGGTGTGGGTTAGGGGCAGCTCCTCTTTTCTTGGGTGAGTGTTAGCACAGCCCCAGAAAGATAATGAACTCCTGCAGGAACCAACCCAGATGAAATCCCTGGAGGGGCGAGACAAGCAGTTCTGAAAAACTCGAGGTAGGGTTGGGGGGTGGGTAGGAGGGTCAGAGAAGTCAAAGGAGGTCACTCTACAGGCAAACTGTGCCTGCCCTCCAACAAGGGTGCAAGCGCAGGGCCCTGGGAGGGGGGGGGCTTTGTGACGTGGGCACCCAAAAGCTCCACACTTTGTATGTCCTGAGACCAGATCAAAGTAGGTGGCCCTGCTTCACCATGGCTGAGGGGCCCCGGCCTAGAGGGGAATCCCAAGGCGCAGAAATTACTATCCAGATCCAACAGCCGTCAGAGAGAACCTTGGGGACACTGGCCAGGATCGGCACGCATTCGGTGCTCAGGGTATCCCAGCTACTGCTCAGGGCCATCGCTGGCCAACCGCGGCTGACTCTGGCAGAGCTCAAGAAGGAGCTGGGAAATGCCGGCTATGAAGTGCAACGGAAGATCAAAGGAGACAACAGAGAATCTACCACATCTGAGAGGGGTATTCTTCTGCGGATCAGTGGCAGCGATGCCACAGGCTACTTCAGGGTCTGGAAGGTTCCTAAAACGAGGAGAAAAGTGGGACGATCCGGGCTGGTGCTGGGCCGCCGCTCTTCAAGGAAGACCCTGCTCCAATCCGGATCCCAACACCGATCTCGATCACCAAGACCACGCAGACCCCGCTCTGGTCGCAAGGCAGCCAAGAAAGCCAGAGAAGTCTGGAGACACAAATCTAGTACTTTGAAGGCAAAGACCAGGAGAACCAGATCAACGGTCAGGACAAGAGTCAGGTCAAGGGCCAGGTCAAGGGCGAGGTCTAGAGCCATAGACCAGGTGTGTGCCAGGGCCCAAGAACAGGCTTGTGCCAGGGCCAGGGTACAGGCTCATGCCAGGACCAGGACACAGGAGTGTGTCCAGCGCAGGGAGCAGGAGTGCGCCAACGCCAGAGAAGAGGCACGTATGGGAGCCTGGATGCAAACTAGGGCCAGGGCAATGGACAGTATTAGAGCAGGACCTTCAAGGGAAGACGGCAGGTCTCAATCTAAAAGTGAGATCAGGAATCCAAACTCAAAATCCAGGAACAAGAAGAGGGAGAAACCTGAGAGGGTGGTAAAACGAACCATCCAGAAACCAGCTGTGGGCAAAGCTTACAGTGTTTCCAGCCGACAAGGAAAAACACGCACCAAGTCTTCTGCCAAAAGCAAAGGTCCTGGGTGCTCCAGGAAACCTTAATGCCAAAGCTGTTGTCTGGGCGCTGTTTCCTTTCCAGACAGGCTCCAAGGAGAGTAACTCTCTTTCATTGAAGCTGTTTACAAGACCTTCCTGTGTCTGTGTTTCCTCTTGCTCGCCACTGGAAGGGAAAAGGGTGGGTGTTGAGGTGAGGCCCCTAACAGGGGGTTGGAAGGGGAGGAGAGCAGGAATTGAGATTCTGCTATTCCCACGGGACCTTTCATAAAGGAAATAGGAAGAGGGAATCACCAGGGCTGCACGAGAATGCCCGCCAGGAACACTATCAAATCCTCAATGAATCTTTGAGACGAAGGCAACAGAAGAATTGCCTTTGAATGTCCTACTAATTCAGACATGGACTTAAAATTAATTTTAGCGTAAAACTTGATTACTGTGAATTTGTAGCTTTTATCCTGAAATATAGTATTTTATATACAGTATATGAAATCTTGGATGTGAATGGAAGGTTAAATGAGGTCGTGGGTGAAAGCGTTCAGCGTGGGGTGTGGCACAGTGTAGGCGTTCCGGACAAGTGTTAAATGTGTGTAAGTGGTTCCTGATGGGGCACTGGTGTCAGCAGAGCAGGACGGGATGGGGACTTAGAGAATTCAGGGTTCCAGTCAGAGTTCCGCTCTTCTGACCTAGCCATGCCATTCGCCTAAGCACCTGTGGTCTTAGATTGTTTCTTTCTACAATA
This sequence comes from Dicrostonyx torquatus, assembly GCA_028555095.1. Lineage (NCBI taxonomy): Eukaryota > Metazoa > Chordata > Mammalia > Rodentia > Cricetidae > Dicrostonyx > Dicrostonyx torquatus. Next base: position 26,917 of record JAQHUG010000053.1, read on the forward strand.
TTGGGATTGTCACTCAATGTCAGAAAAAAAAAGGACTAAGTCTCATAGTATGGACTTGACTTAGCAAAATTCAGCAAAGGAAATTGAGAGCTGGGGTAGTGTTAACTCTCAGAGGGGAAACTGCTAATATTGACAACATGCTTATGAGAAGTGCAGGCAGGAAGGCGGCCAGAAAATGAACACGTGGCTCGTGTACTTTTCTAGAACAAGTCTGCTTTGGGCACAGTGATCCTCGAGTGAGCACATGTATGGTTTAGCTTGGGTGCAAGGGTGATGGGAAGAGGAGGCATTCTCTTGCTGCAAGCTGCAACTCTAACTTCCTGGATAAGGAAGGCATTAGGACACACCATCTGCCTCCAAGTGAAGCCAGATAAGTGAGAGAATGGATGCTTCTGGGGGTGTTTTCTATTCTTGAAAAAAGGGTCATAGTGGACATGGGAGCTTTTCTCCATTATATACCTGGCCGTGCCTTTCCCAGGAGAAACTTCATCTTCCACAAGAGAAACTTCAATGAATATGCATTCACGTTATGTGTAGGAAAGCATGCTACTGTGAACTTTCATGCACAGGAATGGCCATTTTAATTCCACCATAGCCAAATCAGAAAATGACTGGCAGTGTCTCCTGTGGGTGTGATCTGAACTCTGAAACCGCCACATCTGCAATTCTGAGCACTTGAATGTGAGTGGCAGAGTGAAGCAACGGGAAGGAGAACCGGGTTGATCTGGAGAGAGGAACATTGTCTACTGGACACAGAACAAGCTAACTAAATGCCCTTATGGCTGGAGGTTACAGCATACCCTTCTAGTCCTGGGTTTTAACCCAAAAAATACAATGATCTAGAATTATTTCTACCTAAAATAAGCTGTTAATGACTCTAGTCACTTATCTGTTTTTCCTAGAAACCACCACACTTCTATTATTACTGTTTAAGCAAAATTTCATTCAGTACAACTTAATCAACCTTATATTACCTTGATTAGAACTAGTAGCAAATAGGAGATCCAAACCCTGAGCCTGTCTGAACTGAGATGATTAGTCCATTTATTTTCATTGATAAACTCTGGAGTAACTATTTTAGGGAAATACAGGAAATCATGAACTCAAATCAGGCTGCCCAGCTCATGGTCTATCTGCGTGCTCTACAAAGGACTTCCTCCAAATAGCTAATTATATTCCTCACACCCAGTCATTAATGCAAGACTCTGGGTCCTATCCTGAGAACACTAACATGAATAAATCACGACCCCTACTTTTTAATATACATTCCATGGGAACTTTTGGTTATTTTAATCAGAGCAAGGAAATGACTGTCCCTAACCTCAATTCTTGGCTTACTTCTTGCCTCACCTGTCTAATACAATGATAATCAGATTAGTATTGGGGGTAACATTTTAGTGAACATTTATGTGAAGCTATTCCCAGGGAGACATGAACAAATATTTGTTTACCCCAGACAAGGAACCATGACAGATCAAAGTGAGGCTACAACCACAGTCCAACTTGGTGAATCAATGAGTTTTATTGGGGCTACAATAATGTAGGTGAGAGGTTACTGACAGGAGCAGAAATGACTCAGAGACAGCCGTATCATTCCCAGACCTGTGTAAGACCACTTGTGGCCCTTATAAGACCACTCACAGCCCTGTATAAAAGACCGCTCATGGCCTGTGTAAGACTGCTCATGGCCCTGTATAAGATCACTCACGACCCTGTGTAAGACCACTCACGACCCTGTGTAAGACCACTCACGACCCTGTGTAAGACCACTCACGACCCTGTGTAAGACCGCTCACAGCCCTGTGTAAGACCGCTCACGACCCTGTGTAAGACCACTCATGGCCCTGTGTAAGACCACTCACGACCCTGTGTAAGACCGCTCATGGTCCTGTGTAAGACCACTCACGACCCTGTGTAAGACCACTCACGACCCTGTGTAAGACCACTCACGACCCTGTGTAAGACCGCTCATGGCCCTGTGTAAGACCACTCACGACCCTGTGTAAGACCACTCACGGCCCTGTTTAAGACCACTGCTTGCTCTCTGACTTCACTCTCTGGGGGCTTTGTTAACTCTTGTTGCAGACCCGTTTCCTTCTTCCTGTAGACCCTTCCAGACCCTTACTTTCCTAGTCCAAGCCCAATCCTTTATGCCAGCTCCAATATCTAGAAACACATTCTACCTGGAAGCCCCAGGAAACACACCTGGCAGGAACTCAGCAGTACTCCCTACCAGACAACCCACAGTCACCACAGTTTCCTCAGATCTAGAGCCGGTGACAGAACAAAGGAACAGAGCCCTCAACTCAGCAAAGACCAGGGATCAACACCTACAGTCACAGCCATGCACAAATCTAGAAACCTAGATGCCACTGAGAAACCACACCCATACCACCCTGAACAATGTGCCTCCGCCAGAGCCCAGCACCTCTCCTACAGCAGGCCCTGAAAATCAAGACAGCTGAAGCACAAGCCAAGCCTTCGAAAAGCTGTTATGAATATGCTTAAGAACCGCAAAGAGGAGATCAATCAATCCCTTAATAAAGTCTGCGAAAGCACAAACAGTGGAAGGAAGTGAATGAAACAGTTCAGTGTCTGAAATTAGAAACAGAATCACTAAAGAAAACCCAAATTGAGGTAAAATTGGAGATTAAAATTTTATGAGATGAAACAAAGTCTGTCTAACCAACAGAGTATGAGACATATGTTTTAGAGGTTCTATTGCCCTGAAGAGACATCATAACCATGGCAACTCATAAAGAAAAAAATTGTTGGGGTGTCTTCATCACGATGGGACATGACGTGGTGCTAGAGGAGCTGAGAGTTTTCCATCTTGATATGTGGGTAACAGGAAGTTGTCTGAGATACTGGGCATGACTTGACCATATATGAGACCTCAAAGCCCATCCCAACAGTGACACACTTCCTCCAACAAGGCCACACTTACTTCAACAAAGCTACATCTCCTATTAGTTCAACTTCCTATGAGCTTATGGGGGCAATTGCATTCAAACTACTACAACATACAAGAGAAAAGTCTTAGGTATTGTGGACAAGGACGAGTTAGAAAAGATGGATTCCTTAGTCAAAGAAAATGTTAAGGAAAAAAAGCACAAATCACTCAAGAAATCTGAGACACTATGAAAAGACTAAATCTAAGAAGAACAGGAATTGAGGACAGAGAAATCCAGGTCAAAGGCACAGAAAATATGTTCAGCAAAATTAAGAAGCATAATTAGCACCAAATAGATTAGACCAGAAAAGAAATTCCCACAACATATAATCAGAACACTAAACACATAGAAAAAAGAAAATTTAAAACCTGCAAGAGAAACACCCTAGAAAACAGAGGAATAAATAATCCCATGACAGCAAATCAAAGGACAGGGGGAGGGAACCTCACACCATAACAAAAAAAAAATAACAGGAATCAGCAAACACTGCTCCTTTAGGACTCTCAGTGCAAATGGCCTCAATTCCTCAATAGGAAAGACACAGACTATCAGGCTGGATTATATGAAGCTATTACTGAGAACGGTGTGTATCATTCTTTTTCCTGTTTGTGTTCATAGTCCGATTTAGTGTCTCAGTGATTATAGCTTCATTTTTTTTCTGTGACCTCTTTGCTGTGCTCATTGCTCTCCAGCCTGCAGTAATCTGGTGTTCTCTGCAGGTCAGAAATAACGTGTGTGTGTGTGTGTGTGTATGTGTGTGTGTCTGTGTGTGTGTGTGTCTGTGTGCACACGTGAGTGCACGCACATGTTTCTCATAAAATGTTTTTCTTTATGATTCAACCAAGACAGATAGTTTTGCTAGGTAAAATGGTCTGGGTTGGCATTTGTGGTTTGATTTTAGAACTTGGAGTACATTGCTTCAATCTGTTCTGGCTTTAATTACAAAAGTTTCCATTGAGTCTAGGCTGCCATCAGAAAGTGTGGCCCAGATTAAAGGGGGATCTTCCCACTCAAAAGATCTGGATTCAAAGTTCTTCTTCTTACTTCAGATGATTTACTTAAGAACAAAAATGTTAGCAATGTACCCGGCCACTTGGGCCTTAGAGTTAATTCCAGATGTAGTCAAGATGACAACTAAGAAGAGCCATCCCAATGTGGCTTGTGTCTTTTCTCCTGAAGTGGTCGATATCCTCTCACTGCTGTGTGTATTTAGTGTTTTCACTTGGCTTTCTTCTCTGGTCTGGCCTATTGGGTATTCTGTGTACTTTATGCATCTACACCACTGTGTCTTTCTATAATCTACTTACTTATATTGATTCTGTGTTGGTGAAGGTTACACGTCCAGAACCCACTTCCACATCATTCCAATGTTAAGGGTCTCAAATTAGCAAATTTCTCCTCCTCTCACCCTCTGGGGAATTCCAACATGGCAAGCTATCTGATTGAAATGACTCTCGATAAAGCCAAAAGCCAGGAACCCAGAAACATGAAAACTGGCAGTCTGAGGACTTACTATAGGGACAACATACCAAGATGTAAAGAAGAGAACTTAAAACCTGAGGTGGTGTGAGCAGGAAAGCTTGGATGGATTTCAATTATTTGTTGAAGGTAGTTGCAGACACAGGCGCCCCCAGTGAATCCAGGCTCACAATGGCTGCCCTTTCTTTTTTTCTCAATTCCCTAATATCTATCTGTGTGGGGTTTTTCCCCCATGTAGTGAAAAAGACCAGATTTGTTAAAAGTATTTCTCAAGTGGTTGAAGGGAAGTGAGAGCAAACACAAGGAGTCATGAGAAGCCTAGCGACAATCAGCCTGAGAAATCCTCAAAGGCATCTGAGGCACCACCCTTTAGCAGGGGTCCCCTAGGCGTCTTTCTATTGCACGGGGTCCCTAAGGCCCTGTGCTACACTCATGAGGTAAAGAGGATTCCAGGGAGCAGTATCCTCAGATACACTGGATAGCATCCTGGGAGGTTCTGCCTCTAGTTCCGGAGTATCACCTTCATGTTCACTTCCATCTCCTATGGGGAAGGAAGAATACCACTCTTAAAAAGAGAGTCCGAAGATGGTATCCCAGCACTCAAATCCCAGGGAAAGTTGTATGGTGCCAAATGTTATCCCAGAGGGCTGGAAGAACATGTGTGACATCACAAGGTTGTGCAGTAGCAATAGCTACAGGGATTTTCAAGAGCCTAGTCTTGATGGGAAATGAGTCAAGTTTTCATCTGAGACTCCTTACCTTCTAAGTCTTCATTTCCTTCATAAAACAGGAACCTCTCCCCCACCACCCAGAATCCTTCTTTTCAGGATAATTATATCCACTCTTGGTGTGCACTCAGTAAGTGATAAATATTCTCACTATTATTTTTCTACCAACATTATGTATTTGCTACTGTTCATCACTACCAGCCCCATCTTCACACCTCTATAGAGACAGAGAATGAAGGAATGAGGTGCAGTCATCGCTGCTTAAGTGACCAGCTGTCAGCATCAGTAGATCCATTTAGAAGACATCTATCTCTACAGTTGTTAGACCCCAACTCTGGGATTCTAACCTCTCAGGTGTGCACCCCGAAGACCACCAAGAACCATACCAATTGTTGCAAAAGCAAGAGGTTTAATTCAACGTTTTCAAACGGGCTCCTCAGTAGCTTGGGACTGAGCAGCCCCTAGCGACTATCACAAGCTATATTTATAGGGAAGAACCAGAAGCATAGCATAGGGGTGGTGAGGCATATAGTGATTGGCTATAAGCAAATTTCATACATCAGTAGAGGGTCATCTGGAGTTCAGCCAACTCAGGTTCCTAAGTTCCTGGGAAAGGAGACCACGGGGTGTTCTGACACAGGATATCAGTGGGGACACCTGGAGCCTGTGGTTAGGCCAGTCTTGCTTAGATAGGCAGTTACTTTCAACTTCATCCTGTTTGACAAGAAGGGGGCTTCATCCTGTTCATCAAGATAGGGGCTGTATCCTGTTTGTCCAGAAAGGAGCTTAAGTGTGAAAGTTTAAGGCCTAGCAGAGGAATTTAACATGAGTATTTTATTTTCTTAACTCTTCACAGTGACTTGGACACTGACCTACAACATCAATAACAACTTTTATTGGATGACTATTACGTTTTGACACTCTTCTGCTCTCAGGCGTTAGCATACCTAGCCATAATAACTTAGAAATGGCTCTCACAGGTATGACCTATGATTCAACCCCACACAGCCTGACTTCAGGGTCTGCCGTCCATGTCTTCTGTACCCCAGCCTTGCTTATGGAAACAAAAGAATTCTGAGCTTTTTGGTTAGCAACAGAGTAAAGATGACACTGCAAGAGTGTTTCTGGGTCCTCACCTGTATATGTGACCTTCAGGATATCCCTCCCTTCTAAGTCCTGGGGGTCAGGTACCCACTGTTCTTCTCCTCCCTCTAGCTGAGAAAGCATGTCCAGTTTGGGAATCGGAAACCCTGCCCATGAGAAAAGGAAACAGACACATACCAGCCTAGTTCAACAGCAATTCTCTGTTAATGGACAAAACCTCTCGGGATGCCAGGATGGAAGAGTTGGACACAAGCCTCCAGTCACTTCTGTTAGTCCTCTTTCTTTTTCTAGAAATCCACAAGCTCTTTCCTTGAGAACCAGTTCTATTCCACTCACCTCTTCCTGGGCCATGTCCTTCTGGCCACAACCGTACCTCAGATCCACTGTCAGTCCCACTGCAGTACCCTTCCTTACCTTCCCAGGGGGGTGCTCCAGGTCCCAGGGATCTAGCTCCAGGTGTCCCTTTCTCTGCTCTCTAAGAAGTCTCAAATTCCCAACCAAGGTGAGCTTCAAGTTTTCCCTCCATGATTTGGTATTATGTACAATAATTCAACTCTTCAGGCTTATCTCCAACATTCCTTCTTTGGTGGAAGTCTACCTAGACAGAGTCCCTGCCAAGGAAAGCCCCCTAGGCTCGTACTATCCAACAGTTCTCAGACAGGGGGTTCCACCTTCCAGGAGAGCCTTTCAGGAAGCAGAATGTCCTGCTTACTCAGAGAGACGACAATCCCACAGTTTTCCTGCATGACATATTCTCCATAAAAGTCAGTCTGCGAGGGATCCAGGCTCCACCACTCCTCCTGGGAGAAGCACAATGACACATCCTTGATGGTTACCAGTCCCTGAAACACAGACAGAGGTTGTCTGTCAGCAGCTGTTCTGTTGGAAAATACGATCTTACTATGAAAGGTTGAGATAGTCCAGGAAGGAGAGCGAGACAGGACCCAGCTAGTGAACTGCAAACAGGTCAGTAGGCCAGAGCCATAGCTTTGGTAAAGAGAAAAAGAGTAAAGAAATGAGGTCAAGGAGTGAGTGAGGATCATGTCACTAGACGAGGCTCCCGTGTGAGACGTGAGAAGTCAGAGCTGTGACCAAGGCATCACTCCCTCTTTAACTATAGGTGTCTACTAAGTCTCCTCTTACCTCCTCATCCTTTCTGTACCACAGCCTTCTTCCTCCACTCGACCTTCCCTTTTCTGTCAATACAACATGATATGAACAAAACACGCTGGCTCCCCTGGTATGCAATGATGTCCCATCAGGTGCTACGGTACAGTGGGTAAGCCCAAAATCTGGAGCCAAATGACTGTTAGCTCTACTGCTTCTTAGTGGTATTATCCAAATGCCTCCATCTCTCTCTGCCCCAATGCTCTCGCAATAAAACAGGGTGATTGCGTGGTTCTCATATTACATAGCATATACAAAGTGCACAGGAAAGAATGCAGGTGATAAGCTGCTATTAGCTTTAGGTGTTGCTATTAGCAATGCTGCTGTCTTCCTGGCTAGTCTCCAGACATGTGCTCTCCTCGTGCTTCTTCCTTCTCTTCTCTTTCCTTAATGCTCCATGGTCTACACACCCCTGTCTGCTTTATGCCTTCCTCAGACCCTCTTTTCTCACTTCTTCCAGGATTTTTTTTTAATTTTATTCTTTGAGTTAACATCTCACCATGCTACACAGACTGGCCTAAAATTCTTGGGCTCGGTCAATACTTGTGCCTCAATCTCCCTAGTAACTAGAATTACTGCTGGGCACCATCATGCCTGATTACAGACTTTCTCCCCAAAAGAAGCCAATTAGTTATTCTGAACTCCCCACCCCATCCCCCAGATAACATTAAAAGGCCAATCTACATCCCTTAGAAACAGAATCTACTCGACTATAAGCATACATAAGTGTTCATGGGAACTGACCATGCCATGCAGTCAAGGTGCTGTCGTTTTGAGACCTCGTGCTATAAAGAGTACATCCGTGAGGACCGAAAGAACTTCACTTAAAAATAAAAGAACAATCCTGAAAACCCAGAGGCTGTCCATTGCATTTCTATCATCCAAAGTGCAGTGGGTATGGGGAAAATGCAGGAAGGAATGCATTCAACAAGATGGGAGTGAGCATACCCAGAGATTCTATGCCACAAACTGCAATCTCATCAACTGACTTAAACATCTGAGCCAGGGGTGTGACCTGTTATGAGCACCTGCTCAGACAGCATCTCCTGTAAGAAAAGCCTCAGCAAAGGGACGTATGATCTGTCACTCTTATGTAAGAGATGAACAGTGATATAAACATAGCAGAAAGACCAGGAACCCAGAGACCTATAGCTGAGGTATAAATACCCAACACGGCACTAACTGATGAACGAAACTGCAGGTCAGTGAGGAACTAAAGTTTAATTGGAGAAAGCAGCAAAGAACAGAGCTTCGACAGGAGATGGAAACCAGCAAAGCTGTGTTATTAACACCAACTTTAGGGGAATCAACAGCCCCATGGTCTGAAATACACACTTGCTTGACAGGCACCAGCCACAGTGGTATATATATTCAAGAATGGTATGGAGAAGGCAGGATTTCCTCATTGGAAGAAATTCAAGTCAAGAAAGGGACAGCACTCATTGTCAATGGAAAAGCTAAAAGTAATTGCCATGCCAGCAAGACAACTGTAGTTCTTCTGAGCGAGTGACGTCAGGATTAACTCATAACACACTTCAGGTTTTCTGCAGACAAGCCCTTTATTCCTCTTTCTCCACAGTATATATAGCCCTCAGCAGGGGAGGCCAAGCTAGGAAAAGCAGGAAGCCCTCACTGCAACTTACATGGCTTAGGGGTAAACAGCCTTAGAAAACATTGCTTAAAACACCGATTGTTCCTGCTTTTGTTCCTGTTTTCAATCAACCTCAAGAGTGCAAAACAGATCAAGTGGGGGTACAAAGGCCTGTCCTCAAGGGACACAACAATTTCCCCCTTTTTATTTTAAAAGCATGAGAGCCCCTGTCTTAGGACTCCCCCAGATAGAGACTCTTACCCGTCTATGGGAGGCCTTAATCCCTGTCTTAGGCGAGCTCTCTACTCCAGGACAGTTACCCATTGTAGGGATCCCTCATGACTTCTGCAGCATCTGCAGCCAGACTTGGGCTCTTCCTGGTTAGGATAGCCTGAGAAATACTTGTCAAGTGACAGTGTGCTGTATGTGGAATTGCCACAGAAAGCAGCAGAGATTCTAAAAACAGATAACCCCAATAGCAATATCAGTGCAAGTGAGAGCATTCCAGACAATTGCTATACCCAGCCCCCAAGATGGGCCATGGCATCCCACTGACTGGATCCAGGCACAGCAGGGACCCATGTGCTATTAATACCAACAATATTTTTACCTGTCTGTAGGGTAAAATTCAAAAAGGAGGAATTCTAAGGTCTATCCAAACATACATTCAACCATACAACTTTAGCAGGTGTAACGTACAAGACATTTGTTGCAGGAGCCAAAGGGAATCCATCCGCTCCTGCAAAAGCAAAGTCCGTCAATCCAAATTCAAAAGTCCAAGTCCAATATGAGAGTCCAGAGCACTCCATGTCTACAGAGACTCACTAACCCTTGCAGACAGCTGATCCACAGTCTCTGCAGTCACAGCCATCTGTAAAATGGCAGCTCCAGCAACTGTAGTCGCAGTGACAGCAACAGCAATAGCAGCAACAATTGCAACTGTTATCCCAAAGTCTCTCCACTGTTGATACAGGATGAGCTCCTGACATTCTTGAGACAACAGCACTGACAGAGGAATCACAGCAGGCACTCAAATGATGAAAACTCCATCAGAACCATCCCAGCAATTACTCAGCTTGCAGATCCTGGAAGAACAATTAAGAATATCTCCCCCCAAAGTGCCATTCCACAATACAAAGAAAAATGGGGCAAAAAGGCAAGCAAAGGATCGAATAACAAATCAGGCTCTTGAGTGATACATTCTGCCCACATAACTGTGGGGTGGAGATTAAAGTCTCTATATACAGTATATTTATAAATCCTATCACCCTACTATAAGTATGATTATTAATAAAGTCTGTGATAGAAGCATTATGCAATAATAAACATACTAACTAGCACTAAAAGTGAGGGGTTTCTCACCAGACTCCTCATCATCCGTGATTCTGTTGTTCCCAGAAGCAGAAGGAGCATCACAATCTTCATCCTGGGTCACTGGCCTTACACACCGCTCTGGCACCCAAATTGGTTTATCAATTCCTGGAGGAAAAACACATACTGCCCCCCTCACCTTTGCCAACAAAGGGGTTGGTTCCATCCATCTTCCTGTTTGCAGATCTTTCCAACGAACCCATCCTAGGCTCTGAGCCCTAACTTGTGTATGACGCTCCACAGGTGAGTGCCCTTCAGCATCCACAGTCAAAAAATTCAAAATAAAGAGAATGGTTGATAATTGAGTTGCTGGGGAGAATATGAACTACTCCCTTTTATTTTTTGAATATATTGCTTGAGCGTCTGATTGGCTCTTTCCACAGTTGCTTGACCCATTGGGTTATATGGGATGCCTGTTTTATGGGAAATTTCATAGAATGAACAAAAAGATAAAAAAAATTTTGCTGATATATGCTGGGCTATTATCTGTCTTAATAATCTCAGGTTTGCCCATATAGGCAAAAGCAGATAGGCAGTGTGCAATGGCATCTTTTGCCCATTCTCCCGAATGAAAGATGCAAAAATTATTCCTGAAAATGTGTCTACTGATACATGGACAAACTTAAGTTTCCCTGCGGCAGGCAGGTATGTAACATCCATCTGCCATAACTGATTTAGTCATAACCCTCGTGGGTTACCTCCTAAATTGGGGCTGCTTAAGAAAGGAGCACACTGAGGACAAGAAGATGTAATGGCCTGTGCTCTCCATCCCAGTTGCTGCATAGTTTGGGCTGCTGGTGGTGGTGGTGTGGGCTGAGTGGTCAAGACAGCTCCCATATCACTCAGGACATCTCTTCCCCAGAGATTAACAGGAAGTCCTGGGAGGACATATGGCTGAAAATAACCCTCATGGCTTTCATAATCCTGCCATTTTAATATTTTTGCACTCTTCTTGGGACTTGCTTGACCTATTCCTTGTAGGGTGGCAGTACTACTTTCTAGTGACCACTTTTTAGGCCAGAATTGTAAGGACAGGACAGAGACATCTGCTCCAGAGTCTAAAATCCCATTAAATGACTTTGTGACCCAAAACCGTTAGCACCCCAAATGGACCTGGCCGTGGGTTTGGAGGTGCTAACTAGGGGTACTAAGACCAATTGGGCAATACGATCCCCCTGAGGAATTACTGTAACTCCTTGCATAACCGATGTCATAATTTTTATTTCTCCTTGATAATCTGCATCAACAACCCCAGGATGAATTTGAATTCCCTTCAAGATGGTACTGCTTCTTCCTAAGATAAGCCCCAATTGTCCCTCTAGGGAGTGGCTCCAAAACATTAGTGGGTAAAGCTTGAACCCCAGGACTGGACCTCAGTACCTCCGCCTGAGCAGTCTTGAAAGTCCAAATGAAGGTTCAAGCTTTACCAGAAGCGGGCAGACCCTGGTGCTAGCCTTGATCCTGCATCAGATTCCAAAGTTCCCCCTGGTACCCCTGACATTTCCTTTCCGTCCCTATACGACTGCTCTGTTGATCCTATGGACCGGTGAGTCTCCTCCTCTTGTATTCCTTAGCCGCGGTGACCTCCGGCCTCACTTTCACTTTATCACTAAGCAGGGCATCGTGGACCAGGAGCCATAGCGAAAATGTAGATATAGGGACGCTATCAGCACCCTCCTTCTGTAGCCATTTCTGCAAATCTCTTTTCACCTGTTTCCAATCGGAGATGTTCAGACTTCCACCTGTCAAAAACCATAGGCTTGCTGCGGCTATATTCTTAAGAAATTCCTCTATAGTTCTCTGTTTCACCGCGGTTCCTTGCTGCTCTAATAACTTAGATATCTCATACATCAGTTCTCTCTTACTGCTCATGGATCCCATATTTTCCCCAATCCGTCCTTACCCGCCTAGGTCAACCCTGTCTGCTACCCCTTCTTTCTCAGATCTCGGGGGGAACCTCCACTTTGCCACACCAGCATGACAACTGTAGTTCTGTCGAGGGAGGTCCGGATTAACTCACAACACACACTTCAGGTTTTCTGCAGACAAGCCTTTATTTCTCTTTCTCACACAGTATATATAGCCCTCAGCAGGGGAGGCAGAGCCAGGAAAAGCAGGAAGCTCTCACTGCAACTTACATGGCTTAGGGGTAATCATTCTTAGAAAACATTGCTGAAAACACCAAATTGTTCCTATTTTTGTTTCTGTTTTCAACCAACTTCAAGAGTGCAAAACAGATCAAGTGGGGCTGTGAAGGCCTGTTCTCAAGTAACCACACCCTAGATCAAGATATTTTGTTAGCAGCCACATCTTAAGTCAAACTTCTTGTCAATAACCTTGAAGGAAGGCCGGGCAGTGGTGGCGCACGCCTTTAATCCCAGCACTCGGGAGGCAGAGGCAGGCAGATCTCTGTGAGTTCGAGACCAGCCTGGTCTACAAGAGCTAATTCCAGGAGAGGCTCCAAAGCCATAGAGAAACCCTGTCTCTAAAAACCAAAATAATAATAGTAATAATAATAATAATAATAATAATAAAAACCTTGAAGGAGCAAGAACAGGCCTGAACTCTCTGGCCTTTAGTCAAGGTGGAATGGACCCACTTGTGTGGGCTCCCACCTAAAAGCCTACCATTTATGACAATCTTGAAGCTGAAGATCCTTATGCTGAATGAAAGAAGCCAAGCACAGAACAGACACTGCACGCTCTCACTCTTACATGAAAAAAAAAAGAAAGAAAAAAGATACCAACAAAAGTAGAACATGGGTTCCCAGACCGTGGAGGGAGGAACAGGGGTTCAGGGTCGGTGAAGAAAACTCAGATCTAAGAGGAGGTGCTTTGGTGTTCTGTTACCCGATAGGTGGCATCACTAACAACAATGAACTATATGCTTCAAAAATAACTAGAAGAAAATTTTCACACACTCACCATAAAGAAATAACGTTTGAGGTGACAGGCATGCTAATGATTCTGACTTGATCATGGTAGCATACATACATGCATCAAAGCAGCACACTGCTTAATAAATACATAGAGTATTAGATTTAAAATCAAGTCAAACTAAAACAAACAACGGGTTAATGAGTTGAAGGTTTTGGTGTTCGGTCATGCCTTCAAGGAATACAAGGTACCAGCCGAGCTGTCTTTGGGGATCTGATTCAGCTACCCGTCTATCGACTACTTAAGTCTGCTGGCTACCATGCTCATTATCCCCGAGGACTCCCCATGCTTGCTGCTGCTCTTGGATACTGAGAACCGTGTGGAAGCCATATTGAGCAAATGACTATGTGCCTGGGAGCGAGGCTGTAGGAGATAAGTAGCTTAAACAATGAACTGATGGGATTTTTAACTCCTGATTTCTGTTTCTCTCTTCAAGGGCATGGACAGGCCTGGGTTCAGAGACAATTCTGACCAGTTTTGACTGAGAGGATTCTTGTAAATATGACTCTTTTCTTCATAAATATTCCTAGAAAGGAAAAGAATTACCAGTTACAGGACTTGGATGGAAATGTTTTCTGTTTGCCCTCAAGGCGGATTAACTGAACTCTCCATGTGCAGAACGTGTAATCAAGGTAAACATGGTACCAGCCAGCTCTTCTGATTATCTCCTGGCCCTGGTTATCCTCTCCTTCCCTATGCATGCTTCCTTCACTCACTAGGGTCCTCTCTTTCCCACCCGATGCTCTGATTACCCACCTTGCTTCACACGGCGAATAGATTATCAACCCCCAACACACACACACACACACATGCACGCACACACGCACACACACACATGCACACACACACGCACACACACACATACTGCTTCTTGCCGCATCTTAGTTCCTCATTTCTCTTTAGCTTGGTAGAAAACACTTATTAAAATTAGAATGGTGATCAAGTTAGAAATACCAGATGTGACCTGTTTAGTGCTAAGTTCTCATTAGTGGTGTTGTCATCCACATTGTAAATTTGGGGAAAATTTACACACAGACACAGAGACACAGACAGATAGACAGACAGACAGTGGTTAAATGATTTTTGATATTTTCTCCCCAGTGCCACTTTCTCTGTTCTGATCCTCTTGAGCCTCAGGTCTGAATCAGAACATCCACGGATTTTCTAGAACCTTCAGTTAGCCAGGAAGTTACACCAAGGCTTTTGAGACAAGGCTAGGGAGTCGTGGAGATACAAAGAATACAATTTAATCAACCTGTTTTGTATCTCCTAATCCAACAAATCATGTTTATGAGCTCTGGAGAGTTGTTTACTTTGCCATTAGAAACACCTCTCTCTTCTGCCACTAGACCTGTATGTATGGGAGCGGCAGACATTGCCAGGGACAAAATCTGTAGAGGCTCATCCCCAGCACCTTCAACCTTAAGTTTTGCTCCAGCTTCTAAGGCTGGAGGTCTGCCATCTTCCAGCTTAGTCTTCCAGAGATCCCGGAAGACACTGACCCAAACGTCCGCCAGCTAACCAGGTATTGGCTCTGTGGGCCATGTGTTCATCACTTGTTTCAAATACAACTTTTAGAATACCTTCTGTGAGGAGATTTTTATTTCTTGTGTAATTCTTGGGTAAGTTATTCTAAGAAATCCCTTGAGCATTTTCCAATAAGTGCACAGCATTTAGTTATACTTCCTCAAGTTTGGTTCCTCTGGAGTCTGTAGAAATGAATGACTAAAATCAGCGTGATTTCAAACACTAAGAAATAAAGTAAGATATTTTTAACAGAAGTATTATTTTGTTTTCTGGGACCCTATTGATTTTTTTTTAGTTTTAATTGTATATGTATGTCTGTGCGGGTATATGTGTGGAGGGATCCACAGAGACTGGAGAAGATACCATATTTGAGCTGAGATACCCAGTGTGGGTGCTGGCAACTGAACTGTGTGACCTTCAAGACCAGTATGCATCCTTAACTACCAAAGCATCTCTCTAGTCCTTCTGGGACCCTTTGAGTAAAAACAAAAGCCTCTGTGCGGACCTTTGATGATATCATTAAATAGCCTTGCATATTCCACATGAAACCACCACAAAACAGGTTTTATTATTTTTTTTTCTGGGTAAGAAAGTTCTGTACAAGCAGGAGGACATAAGTTCTAATCCCCAAAACTCATGTAAAAATCTTGGTGTGGCCAGGAGCTAATGTAACCCTGGTGGCAGGGTCAGGGAGATAGGAGGGTGCTTGGGGCTTGCTGTCCACTAGTCTCACTCCAGGTTCAATGAGAAACCTTTTGTCAAGGGATAGGACAGAAAGTAACCGAGTACACACTCCCATCCTCTCCTGGGCTCCATGTGGGCACGCGTGTGTATAACCACACATACCCATGCTCACATGCAAGAAGTTTATTTCTTCGATTTAATTTCTAAATATATCTATAAAGCAAGTCATTCCTGGTGATTGCAGATGAGGCTAACTTTGGGAGGGACGTTTTTTGCTGAAGTGTCTGAAACTCCATCAACAGTATGGCTTCCTTCCTGACTCCCAGGCACCATGGTCTCTGTATTTGGAAGAAATGATTTATTGATGTTATTATCTACCAAGTGCTTTCTTCTGTCGTTGAGAGATAAAGAACATATCTCAGGGTGGAAAGCAAAATCCCCTCTAGGCATTGCGGGCAGACTGTTACTCATGAGTCAGTAAACCACTCCTGGAAGACACACTCTCCAACTGTTCGCTTTACTGGCACAGAACCTGGAGAAAATGGTTAAGTCCAGTGAAAGCCAACTTTGACCTCAAACAACTTCTTAACCTCTATTGATTAAAAGTGTGAGGAGCATGGGTGATCTGAAATTAAGCAGCCTTCCTGAGCTAGACATTTCTAACTGATTACCAACCAGAGCAAGAGGAAATTTAATAAGAAACTATAATTAACTCTCTGACTACACTACACATCTTTTTCTGCTTTCTTAGAGGTGTTCCTTGTCAGTTTGTTCTTTCACATTATTTATTATTATTATTTTGCAAAACAGTGTATCCTTAGGACTTTGAAGGCCAATAGTTGATCAGGAAGTTTATTATCTTTCTTCCAACGAACTTTCTGCTATACAGCAATGGTGAAATGAAAACCATCAAACTATTTTTAAAATCTCTGTCTTCTTTCTTGCCTAGGCTCCTGCTGTGACTGTAGTGCCTTTTTAGCTGAACTGAGAATTCCAATCTTCTGAATCCACTCATATTTTTACTCTTCATTCACGTTATTTTTTTACATCTCCATTTTCTTTGGAAGAACTGAAGACCTAAGAACATTCTAAAACAGCCAAAGCCCAACAGTCATGTCAGAAGAGGTAGAATGGCCAATGTGGCCAGTTGGCTAGCCTGATAACAAACGTGTGGCACTTAAAATATAGAATTTTTGTCATACCAGGATCAACTGTCATTCTGGGGTATGAAAGAAATTATTTACTTGAAGAAGAGAAGGCATCATATAAGAGGAGGTGTTTTTTTTTGTATTACTTTTGCTTTTCAGATCCAGAGGAAGATGCACTACCCAGCCATGGGAAACATCAGTGTGGTCTCTGAGTTCATCCTTCTAGGCCTGTCCGCTGATGCTCAGGTCCAAGTTGCACTCTGTGTGATTTTCTTTGTGATCTATGTCCTGACCCTGGCAGGGAACTCCGTGATTCTGCTAGTGATAATGGCTGATGCTCACCTCCATTCGCCTATGTACTTCTTTCTGGGTCACCTCTCATTCGTCGACTTGTCGTATTCTTCAGTCTCAGTGCCCAAGATGCTGGTAAACCTAATGTCCAAGACAAAAACAATCCCCGTGAAGGGCTGTCTGGCCCAGGCCTTCTTTGTGTTTGCCATTGGTGGCACGGAGGCTTTACTCCTTGCCGTCATGGCCTATGACCGTTACACAGCCATCTGTCACCCTCTACTCTATGGCCAGATAATGAGCGGCTGGTTCTGTGAGGGGCTCGTGTGGGGGTCCTGGGGACTGGCCATACTGAACTCACTCATTAATACCCTCCTAGCTGTGAAGTTGAACTTTTGCGACTACGGAACTATATACAACTACAACTGTGAGATTCCTTCCCTCTTCCCTCTCTCCTGCTCTGATGTCTCCACTAATGCCACTGTCTTGCTCTGGTCTTTTGCTGTACATGCCTCTGGAACTTTTCTACTGGTTTTAGCTTCCTATGGCTGCATTTTCTCCACTATCCTGAACATGCGCTCCACCACAGGCAGAAGCAAGGCTTTCTCCACCTGCTCCTCCCACCTCACTATAGTGATCTTGTACTTTGGCTCAGCCTGCCTGCGTTATACCATGCCGACCTCGGGCTCCCCCATGGAAAGCATCTTCTCTTTGCAGTACAGTGTCATCACCCCCATGCTGAATCCCTTCATCTACAGCCTGAAGAACAAGGAGGTGATGGCAGCTATCAGAAAAATGCTTGGAAAATGCTGTCAGCATTTGAAGTAAGTCGATCAAAAACACAGCGTGAAGAAAACACTCAAAGAACTGAGGTCATGAAATGGAGAGACTTAATAGGGATGCCGTTTGGATTAATACTATGTGAAAATACTGGGATTTCCTCCGAGAAATGCCACTTCCGTTGGTGGCCTTAAGGTCAATTCTGTTCAGAGACAAACCTTAAATATCTGACTCTTCTGTTATGAAATTAATTTTAAAATATTTACATATTTGTTTATTATTTTATCTGGGAGAGGACATTTATTACCCACCTGGGTAAACACCTAGGAGAGGGGACCTGGGTCGTATTGATTGTAATGTTTCACTTTATAGGAAACAGCTTTGCTGCTTTCAATACACATATGCAGTAACAGTGTAAAGTAGATGTTTGTGTCTGCTTCCTTTCCTTCAGCGTGGTGATGCTGATACACTCATTTATTCTGCAAAGCACATACATGAGAAGAAGGAGAGGAGATCTGGGGTCGTATTGATTGTAATGTTTGACTTTATAAGAAACACCTTTGCTGTTTTCAATACTGTCTGTGCAAGTCTATGTTCCCACCAGCAGCAGATAAAGATCCCAGTTGCTCTCCAAATCCTTGCCAGTATTTGGCGTTGAAAATATATATATATTTTTAATTTTCACATTCACGTAGACTCTAAAAAGTTCAATACATACTTTATAACCTCTCATAAAAGAAACCCTAAATCTACCTGACCTTACAGTAAATTTTAAACAAAATTTATAAGAATCAATAATATAATTTTTAAATAAGACCTTCCAAAACATAGAAGAGCAGAAATATTCTCATGTAACTTAATGAGACCCTGATAACAAAACCAGGCAAAGAAATACATTCTGAGGAAAAAGTTTTCATCCTAGAATGTGAAACAGAGCCTTCTCTTCTAACTAGTTATCACAATAATTATTTAATACAACATTTGCTCTTTCATATAAATTTTGTCTTAAAATAGAGAAGCTTCCATATTTCTACACAGGAACATCCATTTTCAAATTCCACTTTTGTTCTTATTGTTTATTTACAAAATCTTTTGGGTTTTCTGGCCAAACAAACATATCATCTTATCTTTATAATTCACTCATATTTACACAGCATTTTTATTTTTATTCTCATTAAAATTAAGCTATTCACAACAATCAAGAATCCCTATAAACAAAAGGATAAAAACTAAGCACATCTAGAGACGAGATGCCTATATGGAAGAGAAAGTTACGGGTAAAGAGTCACAGTAATAACAATATACTATGATCAAAGGCACTCTATTCAAATTATCCCTCTGTGCACGTGGTAAACTCAATTCACCTCAATCCTCTGTGCACACGGTAAGTCAATTCACCAACTAGCTGTATCACCTTAGGAAAAGTTGTGTCAGAATTAAACAGACCAGGAAGACTTTAAAGATCACTGTGGTAGACTAGAGAGGCTCAACTCCGGTGAACCAAAGGCAGGAGAATTTTTAAATCGGGATGAGTTAGTAGAAAAGTTCTGGATGGCATTATCAGAGATGTTGGTCCATGAGGTATATCCAGTGCATTGGGTCATTTCTGAGTTTTCAAGTGTTTTTCCCTGATTAGACATCTGTGTTTGCTATTCAGCATCTCTGCTGTCAGAGACCTAGGACTGGGAATACCTCTGCTGTGTTTTTAATTCAAAGATGTTTTCTAGATCCTTGAGAGAAACATCCCTGGATTGTAAAGTTGTCCAGAGGTCAAGACAGTATTTATACACAATTCAAAGAGACGAACAAGTAACTTACAAGTTCCCATTTTCCAAAGTATAAAGGGAACTTAGAGGTAGGAGAGATGGTTCAAGGGCTGACTAAGGGTGTTTTCTCCTGGTGTAGAGGACCAGAGTTTGGTTTCCAGAACTCACATTAAGATGATCACAACTGCCTATAACTCTAGCCCCAGGGGATCTGACACCTCCTGCCACTTATTGTAGGGTACCCCCATAAAAGTACAAAGACATATATACACATATAAGTAAAAATAAAATAAATATTTAAAAAATGCAGAGTAATTGGGGCTGGAGAGGGTGCTCAGTAGTTAAAAGCACTAACCAATCAGCTTCTCTTCCCAGCTTACATAACCACATCTGTGACGTTAGTTTCAGGTGCCCTCTTCTTCCCTGCTCAGGGACCAGGCATGCGTGTAATGCACAGACATGCATTCAGGCAAAGCATTTGTTTATATAAAAGAAAACAGAGCTAAAAGGCATCTTGTTCAATACATATCAGAAAATTACTAAACTATTGAAATCCAAGTAGCAAATATTCAAGAAATTTAAGATGTCATCTTACCTATCTCCTAGACATGCAAGGTCAGCTGGTCACTCATTGACCACCCAGTATAGTCACCCTTCTGACTATTTTACCTGAGAAGTCTGTTTATATAGCACCCTCAGAAAAATATTTAGATAAGAAAATCATGGAAAAAAAACAATGGTGTGTTTGTATTAGAAACAGTCTGAGTAATTGTTCATGTGTTTCTATTCTAAGAATCAGTTTTTGTTGTTGATTTTGAGCAGTACAAGATAAAGGAATCTCAAAGACATCTTTGAACTCTTAGCTTGGAAGTCTGCTGTCATGTCACCTTCGTCTGCTTTCTGTTGCTGCAACAGAATATCTGAGACTTGGGAACTTATGAAGAAAAGAAGTATATTTAGGCTCTCTGTGCAAGCATGATGTTGGTAGTCCACTCCTTGGAATTTGTAATGAAAACAGGAAGTGCTACTATGTATGTGTAAAAGACAAAATAGGAGAACAACCTCCCTCTGTGACAACTCACTCTAGTGGTGACTGATCCAGACACATGAGAACAAGAACTCCCACCACCAGGAGAACTAGCCCAGGCCCATGAGGAAGGCATTAATTCAGTCAAGAGTGCTCCGTTCCATGACTCAAACGCTCTCCCCTAGACCTTACGTCTCACCACTGCCACACTGAAAGACTAAGGTCCCAGCATGCAGACTTTGACGGTATTGGGAAGTAGATGAAGTAAGGGATAGGCGTGTATTGCTTGACAGGGACGTGGGCTGTGTCAAGAGTCCCAGTGCCTCACACCCTTGGGAACGACAAGGCCTTCTCTCTGTCAGGTGCAAGGGGATGACCAGGTCTTTTCCTGGTCTGAGTACAAATGTTGATAGAGTGTACAGAAATTATCAATCACAGCTTCCTCCTCCTGTATGACTACAGCCTGAGACCGCATGCTACAGAGATCTCCTACCAAGGTCAGCGAAACTTGCTTTCTTGTTCAGTCATATACCATAAACCTACCTCCGTGTTCAGTCATATACCATAAACCTACCTCCGTGTTCAGTCATATACCATAAACCTACCTCCGTGTTCAGCCATGTGTCATAAATCCACCTCCGTGTTCAGCCATGTGCCATAAACTCACCTCCATGTTCAGCCATATGTCACAAACACACCTCTTTGCTCATCTGTGTACCATAAACCCATCTCTGTATTCAATCATATACCATGACCCCACCTCCGTGTTCAGGCATGTACTATAAACCCACCTCCATGTTCAGCCATGTACTATAAACCCACCTCTGTGTTCAGCCATGTACTATAAA
>JAQHUG010000053.1:58298-69879 GCA_028555095.1 Dicrostonyx torquatus
GAAGCAGGGGGAGGGCGGTGGGGTAGTGGGGGAGCGGGAGGGCCGAGAACAAGGGGAGTAAATGTAAATTTTTCTTGTAATAATAATAATAATAAAATACAAAATGAAACAAGACAAAAAAAAAGAATGCTCAATCATACTACAAGGACATTTGTTCAACTATGTTCATAACAGCATTATTTGTAATAGCCAGAACCTCGAAACAACCTAGTACCCCTCCACCAAAGAATGAATAAAGAAAACATGGCACATTTACACAATAGAGTACTACTCAGCAGAAAAAAAAGATGACATCTTGACATTTGCATGCAAATGGATGGAACTAGAAGAAACCATCCTGAGTGAGGTAACCCAGATCCAGAAAGATGAACATGGTACGTACCCACTAATACGTGAATACTAGCTGTAAAGCAAAGGATAAGGAGCCTATAGCCCATGACCCCAGAAAATCGAAGTGACAAGTAGTATCCTAAGAGAAATATAATAGATCCCCCACGGAAGAGGAAATAGACAAGATCTCCTGAGAAAATTGGGAGCATGGGAGTAGGGGGAGAAGAGAAGGTAGAATAGGAGGAAGAGGAGATAAGAAGAGAGGGGAGGAGAACTAGAGGGAATGGGATGGTCAAGATGGGAGAAGGTCAGAGACAGAGGACAAGGAAAGAGATATTTGATTGAGGGAGCCATTATGGAGCTAGGAAGAAACCTGGCACTGGGGAAATTCCCAGGAAGCCACAGGATAACCAGCTAAGACCCTAAGCAATAGTAAAGAGGGTGCCCAAACTGGCCTTGCCCTGTAGTCAGATTGATGGCTATATTAAATGTAACCATGGAACTTACATCCAGCAACTGATGGAAGCAGAAGTAGAGAATTACAGTGGAGCATTGGGCTGAGCTCCCAAAGTCCAGTCAAAGAGAGGGAGGAGTGAAAACACAAGTGAAAAAGATTAAGACCATGATGGGGATAACCACTGAAACAGCTTACCTGAGCAAATGAAAGCCAACTTCGGGCTGATAGTGAGGGAACCAGCATAGGACCAAACGAAGTCCACTGAATGTGGGTGACAGTTGTATGGCTGGGGCAGGCTGTGAGGCTACTTGCAGGGAGATCAGGATTTATCCCTAACAGGATTTATGTTTTAGCTTTTTGGAACCCATTCTCTCTGGAGAGATGCCTTGTTCAGCCTAGATATAGCAGGGGTAGGAGGCTTGGTCCTGCCTCAAAGCAATGTGCTAGACTATGTTGACTCCCCATGGGAAGCCTTACGCTCTCTAAGGAGTGGATAGGATGTTGCACCCAAGTCACAACCTCTATAGAGACCACTAGGATCCAGTCAAGTCCAGAATGCAAAAGAAAGGTTTATTCGGAGCTCTATTCAGCCAGGCTGCAGTCTCGTCCACTACTCATAGCAGCGCATTAGGAAGGAGAGCCCCCTCATCATTTGGGGTTGACATTATATAGGCAAAAAATGCAAGCCTTTATTTTGGGTCAAGGGAGTTAGTCTTACATAACAGCAGGTGTGCCTTACCTCTAACATGCCCTCTCCCCAAAGTGGTTATGTCTAGCAGCCCCCCCCTTCAAAGCCCTCCCTGCAGTGGTCAACTTTTCTGCTTCCTGATAGACCACAGAGTTAGGTGCTAACAGGTGGCCCGCTGCCAGGATGCCAGGAGCACTTTGTGGTGAGCTCAGCATCCTAGTTAGACATCCTGTTTTCAACCAGCCCTAGATATCTTGCATTTGAACCCAGTGCCCCAGTTAGCTACTAAGCAAGCAAAAAGTTCCTTAAAATTTTCCATGTCCTTACATGGGAGACATGGGGGGGTGAGGGAGTAGGAGAGGGGGTGGGAAATTGATTTAGCATGTAAAATGAGAAAAGATAGCTTAAAAAATAAGTTTAAAAAAAGAAATGGAACATAAGTATAAATAAAGTTTATTACTTACATGTGTGAAGACATTATAGTGACACAATTGTTTTGTATGCCAGTTACAAGTAATAGTTTCCTGTTTTGGTAATAGTGATGTGTCAGAATGCAGGCAATGAATAGCATAGACATCTAATAATAAGCAGCTGATATTGTATGCTGAACCCTGCACATGAAATACCTGGATAAATTATTAAAACCATGCAAATGATGTGGTATCACAGTCAATTTTTGTATAAACAAGTTGAGATAAGGAAAAGTTTAAAACCCAGTCAAGAAATTCAGAAGATAAGGTATCAAAAAGCTGTTTTGCATTCCCTGTGTCTCAGTGACCACCTCAACTGTCTCTGTGCAACTATGTTTCTAGATGTTATTTCATCTGAGAGACTGAACTGCTTGTGGAGATGTTTGCTTGCAACTGGATTTTTAAAAATGACATCCACAGTTCATCACCCCTCCATGACAGTGTGGTTTCATACAAAGCAAACTTGGCTACACATACTGACAGGTTCTGTTATCACAACCTAGAAAGTCAGGCCAGAGATAAAAAGATACTGACCAGTTCCATGCGGACAATTTCAATAATTTCAAGGTGATGTGGTAAATTTTCTCTGATTCTTTACCTTAGGCCAGATGGTCATGGACAACTATATGATTCTTGAGAAAAGGTGGGCATTGAATACCATGTCTCTGACAATCTGCATTTCATTCCTAAGGCTACAGGTCAAATTAAAGGGAGAATGTAAAGTGAGCCAGGACTGGAGTGTCAAGGGTGTTTTCTAAAGGACACTGACACCAATGCTGGTCTCCCCACAGTGAGATAAGTGGGTATGATAATGTGGAGAGGGAAAACTCATCTAGTGACCGCCATTGGGCTTTCTGCTAAAGTTCCAAGAAGAAGGTAATGCATACCACTGAATCCTCCCTTTCAGAAAGTGTCAATCAACCACACTATAGTTGGTTACTCCTCTGTGTAGAACTGCACTATGAACAGAATGACCTCTGAGTAACCCTTCCTTGAGTTACAATCTAAAGATTGAAGAAGACCCCTCCCCCACATGTTACTTCCTCTGTGAATATAAACTTTTCCCCAGACAAACAGCACCCTAAGTATTTATTCACCTACCACAGTCAGCCTGGCAAAGGGAAACCAATGGAAAAAAAAAACTAAAGAAATGTATTAAAGTCACACAGATTGACCAGCATCATCCTTAGAACCAAAAGAGGCAAATGAGGAAACAGGAAGAAGACAACAAAAATATCCAGATGTTCTTACCAAGAACTCACTCAAATCAGAAAGTACGCATGCCAGCATTTCAGTGTTTATCCAGTCAGAATGTACCCATGCTGTAGGAAATTCTACGCCAGTAGCCTTTAAGTTACCCACCTACTTGGGTGTTTATACTATAAATGCTGATGAAAAGAGCACACTCCCTTTCTCTTCCAGCTCCCCGTTCGTGCAGAGGACTGTGATCTGTGAGTCTACCCCTAAATAAATAACTCTGTATTATACTCAATTCTGAGCTAGTGTGGGTTTTTTTTTTTAGTATCCATCTTCATCTGGAGCCCCACATGGATCCGAATGCCATGCCTACCAGGTGGACTGGTCTAAAAGGCCCAAACGGTCCACATCCTAGGTTTCCCACCCCCACCCTCTTGACTTGCTTTCACCTACTAAAAACCCCTGCCACAGCAGAGCTAAGTGCATGTGGCCTCTTGGGAAATTTCCCAAGCTCGTGCACATTCTCCCCAACACTGCTGCATTCCCTGCCACACAGCGACTTGCACAGCTTCCGGTTTGTGCTCCCTGCTCCTGAGTTCTGGGCTCCTTGCTCTGTGTATGGAATTTATTTCATTGCTTTTAATTTGTCAAGAAATGCATATTTGTCAGTATTTAACCAGCACCAAAGCAGAAAATCAAAGAGGTGCAGGACTGTTTGTGGTACCACCAGTTGTGACTCTGCAACCACGACACCTGCTGGACAATAAAGATTATTACACCTAAAACAATTTACTGGACTTCATAATACAGGTAAATATTTTATTAAGTAATAAATTAACAAACTTGAAAGTTATATAATTGCAGACAACATTACCACAAAAAAAATTAGTAACCTGTTTGCTGATACTATGGATTGTATTCTACAAGGCTTATATGGTTATTGTGATACATCCATTTATTGGATATTGGGACTCAGTTTTTTTCTTCATATTATATCCTTAAGAAAATGGTTTGATAACAGAATCAAGAATAAGGCCCTATAGAAATGATATAGTCTTTACAGACTAAGAATGAACAGCTAGTTTACAGGATTAATACCGTCAAAAATCCAAAGTTACCTGAAAAAATTAATGCTATTGAAAAAGATAACATTAATTTTACAGAAAAATTCAATCCATGTCAAAGGGTACTGAGAAATTATATAAAGAATCCATACTGTTGAATTTGACAATCGAAATCTGTTAAAAAGTTATGGTATGTTAACAGATAGAGTATTTCTCTAGGAAGGCAATCTGCACATTGTCCAAATAATGTCTAAGAATGAGTTGTTATCTTTAAAAGAAATACTTCAGACCTTGGAATCACATGTGCAGAATGATAACCAGAGGCTAGGTGCCTCAATGAAATCACTAGAAATATGTACAGGCCAGGAGATTCAGACTTTACAAATGACAGTAATAAAAAGATTTTAAATGATTGTGGAAATTATTAGAGCTGATGAGCAGGAAAAGAAGGTATAAGGATAGGATTTGGCATTGTCAGCACCTGTCAGAGAGATGACTTATCCAGGGTTTTAGCTTCCTACCCTGTAATCTACTCTGACAAAGCACCAAATTCTAAAGGCCTAAAAGGATCCAAAGAAGGTAGATTGATACCTATAAGAATGAATGATCTAAAAAAAAAATTAAGCAAGTAGTAGTAACTTATGGCTTTCATTCTGCATTTGTTAGGGAGATGGTAAAGACATGGGCTTCTAGCATTAAGGCAATCCCACATAACTGGCTTCAGTTAGTTTTAGCAGTCCTGGATGATGGGACCCAACTACTATGAAAATGTGATTTCAGAGAAGAGGCAAAAAATTTAGAACAACAGGGAAAAACAAAAGGACTTGAGACTTCCCAAGATCAAACTCTTGGTGAGGGCACTTATGCTGACCTACAGATTCAAGCTCTTTACAACGAACAAATCTTGTCCTTATATCACAAAACAGCCTTAAATGCTTGAGACAGGACTCAAGAACTAGGAAAATTATTTGAATCATACCAGAATTAAACAGGGCCAGAAAGAACCATTTAGTGACTTTTTACAAAGAATAACTGAGGCTGTAAAATAGGAGTAACAGACCTGGATGCTAGATGAGTACCTATTAAATCTCTGGCCTTTGAAAATGGTAACTTAGAATGCAAAAAGATACTTGGGTCTTTAAAGGTTTGATCAGCACCAATGGATGAATGGATCCTGCATACAATGAATGCTGAGACATTTGACCATAATACTGAATCTTGGGTAGGAGAAGCAATTTCTAAAGGCATGATGAGACATCAAAATGCCAAATGTTTCAATTGTGGTAGAATAGGATGTCTGAGAAGGAGTTGTAGACAAGGAATTCCTAGAAATAATGTCTCTTCTGAGAATGGCAAAAATAAAAGGTATCAACCTTCTGGATGTAAAAGGTATGGCAAAGGCTGACATTGTACCAAAAATTCAGATTAACAAACAACAGACAAGGCAACCCAATACCATTAGGAAATTCCTTGGGGGCCTCTTGCAGGCCCCCAAGTCAAAAGTGGTCCTGTCATTCCCAGACTCTGTGGAGGACATATATCACCAGGAAAGTTTTAAAAATCCAGTGCCTTCTGTAAAAAACAATACTATTCTGGATGATGGAATAAACATGGAGGATGAATCCAAAATTCCAATAGGAAATAGGAACGTATATTCTGGCAGACTTCTATAAATTATCAAGACCAAAGCTAATAGATGGCATTGTAATTGTAGGTTTGATAGACATGGATGTGGATATGAGTATCATTACTCCAGAATTTTGGCATCCAAATCGGCCCCTTTAAGAGGCAGATGTTCAATTCCTAGGAATTGGAACCCTATCTCAAGTGAAACAAAGCATCTAACAGGTTGAATGCATAGAGCCAGAAGGACAGAGAGGAAGGCTGAGGCTGTATGTGGCAATATTGCTGTGAAATTATGAAGTTGTGACTTGCTGCAGCAATGGAATACCCAGATTAACATTCCTGCAGTCCCAGAAACTCATATTTCTGGGAAGGATTTATAAAGTACTATACATAAAGGTCACCAGCCATTCAGGCTGTAAAAGAACACAAAGCAACTAGCAAACCTTTAGAGGTAACAACAGCCCTACCTTCAAAATGGTTAACTGAAAAACAAATAGGGGCTAAACAGTGCCCTTTAACAGAAGACAAACCGCAGGCCTTGGAACAGCTGGTACAGGAGCAACAAAGATGCTCACCATATTGAAGAATCAACTAGCCCTTGGAATTCTCCTACATTTGTTGTTAGAAAGAAATCTGGTAAATGTAGAATGGTGACAGGTCTAAGAGCTGTCAACAAGGTAATTCAACCTATGGGCCCTCTACAATTTGGAATTCCTCTGCCTGTTTTACTACCGAAAGGATGACCTCTTATAGTTATTGATTTAAAAGATTTTTTTCTTAACTATACCTTTACAAGAAAAGGACAGAGAAAAATTTGCCTTTGCAGTGCCTACTTATAATAATTCTCAACTTACTAGGAGATAGCAGTAGACTATCCTTCCTCAAGAAATGCTGAATAGCCCTACCCTATGCCAATACTTTGTAAGCCATTGGAAATAATACATAAAAATTTCCTAAAACTATAATTTACCATCACATGAATAACATTTTGCTATCTGATTCAAACATAGATACTTTAGAAAGAATTTTTAAAGAAGTAAATAAAGTTTTGCCAAAATGGGGATTACAAATTGCTTCTGAAAAATACAGAGAGGAGATTATGTCAGTTACCTGGGTTATAAAATAGGTTTACAGAAAATTAGAACACAAAAGGCACAAATTAAGAGAGACTGATTGCAGATTCTTAATGCCTTTCAAAGATTTTTAGGAGACATTTCCAGTCTACAGCCAACTGTTGGGATAACACCTGATCTAATAGTTCATTTAAACAAAACCTTAGATGGTGACAAAGACTTAAATAGTCCCAGAGAATTAACAACTGAAGCAGAAAAGGAATTGATTGTCATTGAAGAAAAATTACAGGAGGCACATGTGGATAGGGTAAATTCAAATCTTAATTGTTTTCTAGTCATATTGCCTTCCAGAATTTCCCCTATAGGAATTTTTAATGCAAAGGGAAGATATTATCTTAGAATGGATTTTTAAAAGATATAAACCAAGTAAAAAAATAGAAACTTATGTGAAAAAACTATCTGAATTAATTATAAAAGGAAAATTGAGACCTCGTCAACTAGCAGGTATAGACCCAGAAGAGATTATAGTGCTTTTTACTACTGATGAAATTAAAAAATTATGGGAAGATAATGAACCTTGGCAAAGAGCTTAGGCTAATTTTTTTAAAGAGAGATTAATAGCAATTATCTCAAAAGTGATAGAATTAATCTTATAAAGAGAACTACTTGGATCCTTCCCCACAATGTATGGGACACAGAAATAACTGGAGACTGTGCATTCTATATTAGTACAAATAAATCAGGAAAGGCAGGTTATAAATCAGAAGATTTAAGTAAGGTGGAACAAAGCCCTAATAATTCTGTCCAAAAGGCAGAATAATATGCTATTCTCACAGTACCAAGGGATTTTTAAAGAACCTCTTAATATAGTTACTGATTCACAATATGCAGAAAGAGTTGTCTTGCATATTGAAACTGTTGAATTTATGCCAGATAATACAGAATTTACTTCATTATTCATACAGTTTCAATCAGGAATAGGCTTTATCCCATATACATAACACACATCCAATCCCATACAGGTCTTCCAGGTCCTCTAGCACAAGCTAATACAGAAATTGATTGATTATTAATTGGAAGCACGTTGAAGGCCTCAGACTTTCATAAGAAACATCATGTTAATAGCAAAGGTTTAAAGAAAGAGTTTTTTTATTACATGGCAACAAGCTAAGGAGATTATAAAGAGGTATCCTACTTGCTCTTTCTATAACCAAACACTGCTACCTGCAGGGACTAACCCAAAGGATACTCAAAAAAATAAATTCTAGCAGATGGATGTGTTCCACTTTGCGGATTTTGGAAAATTAAAATATGTATATCACATCATTGACACTTACTCAGTTTTTCAATGGACAGATGCTTTGAGCTCAGAAAAGGCTGATTCAGTAATCATGCACTTATTAGAAGTTATGGCAATTATGGGTATACCTGCACAAATAAAGACAAAAAATGGTCCAGCATATGTCTCTAAGAAAATAAAACAGTTTTTGCTTATTATAATATAAAGAATATTACAGGTATACCAAACAATCCTACAGCTCAGGCACTTATAGAAAGATCAAATTAAACTATAAAGGATAAATAAATGTAAATTGGCTATAAGTAATAGCTCACAAGTATTAACTCTATTACTCTTTATTATTATTAGTGTGAGTAAGCTCAAACTAATCTATTATCCCATCCAATTTCCCCTTATTTTTTCAAAGAGATCCCTGAGTCTACATATTTTCTCCCCCAAACTTCTGGGTCTATACCTGCTAGTTGACAAGGTCTCAATTTTCCTTTTATAATTTTCTGTTTGTTTGTTAAACAAACAGAAAGGGATGGAAAATACCCCCAGAAATAGATTCCGTAATGCTTTATTAACCTTGAATTTTCTTAACTCTAATAAGAAAGGAACAACAACAGCGGAGAGACATTGGATAATAGAAAAGTCTTCCAAATTAAATCAGCTGGTATATTTCAGGGATGTGTTGACCTCACTATGGAAGCCAGGAGACGTGTTATGTTGGGTAAAGGATTTTGTTCTTGTTTCAACAAGAGAAGAAAAGTTATAGATACCATCAAAATTAATAAAGATTTGGTTTGAAAAAGAGAAATCTCTTGAGAAAGAGAAATGACGGCTCATCCACAGAGGTGACAGCCATACAGGTGGTAAGGAAACCTCATAAGGGGTGGGGCAGGGTTCTGTTCTTATTGTTGCAGGAAAATACTCATTTTCAAAAAGTCAAGAGACCCTGGACATCTAGATGCCTAAAGAGGAAAAGATAATATCCAGTAGGATCACTAAGCAAAGAGAATTATGACTAATGAGAACAGGTCATCTGAAGGTAAGAATTACTGAACATAAACTAGAATAATAGTCATGACTCACTTAAAAATCAAAGTTGTTTCTGGAGTTGAACAACAGCTCTGTACTTCTCTAAATCCAAGCATGTTGTTAAAAGAAAAATTCAGAGTTTCTGTCTCATGTCAGTAGCTGTCTGGTATGGGACAGAAAGAAGAAAGAATTTTTTAAAAGTTTACTTTTCTTCATACCTATTTTTGTCTCTATCATACCATTTCATTGAATATATGTCTGTATAAATTATGTTTAAGTTTTCCACAATGAGCAATTAATTTTCCTGCTGTAATCTTTGAGGTTTACAAGAAGAATATGGGGTCCCACAACAATGATTCCACCTGGTTGATATGATGTCATGATGCTGATAGCACTACTACAAGACCTGTTTTGGGTACAAGCTGCTCAAGATGGTTCCAACTTGGTTAGCTGAAATGGTGCCTTTTTTTTAAACAATGTTCTGGCCAGAACTCCAAATAAGAACCTCAGAAAAAATCTACCACATACTCAGAGACTATTTGCAATTATACTAGACAGTAATCTTGAAACTTAGTCATCATTTTACTTTTACAGAATCTCATAGAAAGAACATCGCCCCCATGACAGCTAGAAATAATTCTACAAGATGATGTCCCCTCTCCTAACAAAGTTGGTCTTCAGGGTTAGGGACATCATTTAGCGGTTGATTATAATTGGTATAGGGTTGGGGGTTAGGGGAGAAAATATGTAGACTCAGGGATCTCTTTGAAAAAATAAGGGGAAATTGGATGGGATAATACACTACTGTGAGCTTACTCACACTAATAATAATAAAGAGTAATAGAGTTAATACTTGTGAGCTATTATTTATAGCCAATTTACATTGGTATAGATTCTTGTATATTGATACAAGCTTAAATTATATTGACTATATTTCTATTTTTGTCTACAATATTTGTATACTTAGGCAAAGTTATTTTGCCATAATGTATGCATGTATGCTTCTACCTCTGCTTAGACATTTTGTGCATTTATACAATTTTGGGATATACTTATCATATTGCAATATACATTTCTACCTCTGATCAAGATACTTATGCATTGTTCACATTTTGAGGTCATTGTCCTCATTTGTTGCACAGTTAATAATCTAATATGAAGTCTTAGTCTTTAAATTATATAGGTATTCAGAAGTATAGGTCAGTAATCATCCATGTTTGTCATACTTATGGTTAGACTAATCAGGTTCTTTTTTTTTTCTTTTTGCTGCAATCACATGAGGTTTATTGACAAGTACCAGATCTCTGGGGCTGAGAATCATAACCCACGCAGGGGAAGACTCCGAATAGCTGCAAGAAAGGTTTTTAAGGGAAGAAAGCATAACCAAGTAATCCAAGGGTGGAGAGAGTATAATTGGAAAATTCCAAAATACCAATGATCATTGAAAATTCCACAAATACCAGTGATCATCACAAGGGGGTAACTACCTGTTTATTCTCAAGATTATAATCTAACTTCATCTTTAGCTAGTTCCTGAAACAGGGTCACTGACCCAGCTAACCTAGATTTTTTTTGCTCTTCTCTTTCTCCTAGAGGGGTCTGGATTTATCTGGGTCTTCCAAGGAGATGAGGGCAATGTCTATATCTTTCCTTTGATCTATTATTTTTAGTAAAGTCCTCAAGTGTTGGGTAGTACCATGGATATAGTAAACCAACATTTGTATTTCTCTAACTTACAGTTTTTTATGAATAATAAACATTTAGAGAAAGGTTTCTGAAATAAAGGTTGATTCATCTAATAAAAAGTGTCCTTTGCTAAATGAATCACTATAGATGAGTGTTGAAGGAGTCATTTTCCAGATGAGGATGATAGAGTGATCTATATGTCCTGTGTAAATTCAGAGGGAAATGCTTTCTAAAAAAAGTGGTTTAACTATTTTAATGTACAATACCAAAATGAGGGTAACAGAGCATGTAAAGATTACCTCTAGGTAAAATGAAACACAACAGATACTTGAAAGTATAATAATTATGTTCAAATTATATATTTAAGTATTTTTTATTTTTTTATTGTTAAAAGAAAAATTTACATTTGCTCCCTTTATTCCCGGCCCTCCCACTCCCCCACTACCCCACCGCCCTCCCCCTGCTTCCTTAAGATGGGGCAGGATACCCTGCACTATGGGAAGCCCAAGGCCCTGCCCCGTTAATCTCGGTCTAAGAAGATGTGCATCCATATAGAATAAGTTCCCAAAAAGCCAATACATGCCGAAGAGATAGGTCCCAGTGCCATTATCATTGGCTTCTCAGTCAGTCCCCACTGGCAGTCACATTAATAGGGTACAGTTAGGTCATA
>JAQHUG010000053.1:76660-101990 GCA_028555095.1 Dicrostonyx torquatus
TTGGGAACTTATTCTATATGGATGCACATCTTCCTAGACCGAGATGGAAGGGGGAGGGCCTTGGGCTTCCCATAGGGCAGGGTATCCTGCCTCATCTTAAGGAAGCAGGGGGAGGGTGGTGGGGTAGTGGGGTAGCGGGAGGGCCGGGACAAAGGGAGTAAATGTAAATTTTTCTTTTAACAATAATAATAAAAAAATATTTAAAATTAAAAAAGAAACTGTGTAATCACATATCGGTTTCTGTAAAATATAAATAATGACTCTAGGCTGGAAGGGGCATGCTCAGCTTTTCGAATGCTGTAGCATCCTCAGGTCTGAGAAAATAAACCCTCTTGCATTTTGCATCCAGCTGGTGTCTTGCATCTTGACGGTGGGTTGAAGGCACCCAGATCTCTGGAGTACTTCAAGATCAATACTTGGTACATGAGAATACGCAGGATTGGAAATGTCTCATTCTAGTTAAATGGGTTCTAGATTGTTCACTGAAGGAAAACAAAACTAAACAAACAACAAACCCAAATCAAAACGAAACAGGGAAGGTCCACATGCTAAGAATGGAATAAAGCCCTCATGGTCTACACAGGATTCCTACCACAAGGAGCTAGAGTAGGACTTTGGGGCTTGTTTGAGCAAAATTAGTTTGACTGATTCCATGTTCACCAAAGTAGGAGAAAACTGACATTAGCTGAAAACTTGAGAAATAGTGGTATTTTTTTTGGTTGGGGTCAGGTAAGAAGAGGAGTGACAGCTAAGCCAACTTCAAGTGCTGACTAAAAAAATCCCAGTTTAAATAAAAACAAACAAACCATATTTGAATTGAGCTGAAATTTCTCTTAATAACCTAGAGCATATTTTCAAAGTAACACCAGTTTGTTACCTACATAGGTGGTATAAGGCCAGTCTTGGTTTTTGAACAGGTGTATTGGTTAAAAAATGGAAGATATGAATTTCTCCTTGAAGACTAGGTCCTCGTTTTTGGCCCCATAGTTTATGTTGCTTGATCTTTGAGATGTTAACTGAAAAGAAAACTAATGCGGTCAAAAGCAATTGACCTTTAGCATGTGGGTGATGCAGGGGAATGTGGTATAGTAGTGGTGTTGTGACATCCTGACTTATCGACTTATCAGGAAGCCAGGATATACTTAGAGCCACAATAGGGCATCTCTGTGGGGGTAGAGCCACAATAGGACATGGGGGAGTAGAGGGCAATAGGACAGCTCGGGGGGTGGAAGTAAAGGGAGAGCTGCAATAGGACAACTCTGGAGAGGTAGAACTGCAGTAGGTCAGCTCTAGGTGGGGTCGGGGAGAGGGAGGTAGAGCTGCAATAGGACAGCTCAGCCCTAGAGGAAAGGTGGAAAGGTGTTCTGACTATTGGAAAGACAGGCTACCTAGAACAGCAATAAGATATCTGGAGGCTGGGGCTGCAATAGGACAACTCAGCCCTGGAGGAAAGGTGACCTGACTATCTGGAAGCCAGACTACATGAAGCTGGGGTGCCGTGGGGGATGGTCTTCCTGCAGGATATAGGGATCCTGCCCCTCTTCTGGAGAGCCATTACAGCTGAGTTCCACTCTGTTCCTTTAAGGGAGCATCCTAGCAGAGCTATTTGCTTCCTCTCTGGCCCAAGATGTTTCTTCTGCAAACAGTCTGCTAAAGGGAAGCCTCCTGCAGAAATGTAGTAATCTTTTCCAGCTTCTGTGAAAAGTTGTGACTCCTCGCCCCTCTACTGAACTCCCTCTACCCTCTCTCCTGAATTGATGTTATTATGGCAAAATTCTAACCGTAATATCTGGGCCTTGCAAGAGGTTTTAAAATGTTTGAAATCAAAGCTTGCATTCTTCTTGTTTAAAAACCCGTTTCCATCAGTTGCTGGATGAAGGTTCCATGATGACAATTAAGGTCATCATCAATCTTTACAGGGAAAGGGCAGTTTAGGTACCCTCTCCACTGTTGCTTAGATTCTTAGCTAAGGTCATTCTTGTGGTTTCCTGGGAGTGTCCCTAGTGCCTGGTTTCTTGCTAATCCCACAATGTCATCATAGAACTTTCATGCAGTAACTGAAAGAAGCAGATGCAGAGATACACAGCTAAGCACTGGGCCAAACTCCTGGTGTCTAGTCATAGAGAGGGAGGAGCAATATTATGAGCAAAGGGGCCAAGACCATGATGGGGATACCCATAGAAATGGCTGACTCGACCTAGTGGGATCTTACTGACCCTGGACTGACAGTTGGGAAACCAGCATAAGAACAAAATAGGCCCTCTGAATGTGGGTGACAGTTGTGTGGCATGGACAGTTTGTGGGGCTACTAGCAGTGGAACCAGTATTTAACCCTAGAGCATGATCTGGCTCTTTGGAGCCCATTTCCTATGGAGGGATACTTTATTCAGCCTAGATACAAGGTGGAGGGCCTTGGTCCTGTCTCAAGTGCTGACAGACTTTGTTGATCCTCATGGGATAAAGGAGAATGTGAATAAATTAATCCCACACTATCTCAGAAGTAAGTATAACAAGGGGTTCTTTATTTAAGGGGGACTCACAGATCATAGTCCTCTGCATAAATGGGGAACAGAAACTGAATCCAGCATCCAGGTGAAAGAGGAGAGAGAGAAAAAGACGCACATCTTTTTGATACCCAAGGCCATGCCCAACCTGGTCCAGCCTCTCAAAGGACACTGACTGAAAGAGGTTCCCTATTTTCTCCCCTCTTTGTCTAAATAAGCGAGTTCCAAGCCCAATACAAAACTACATACAATAAGAACAGATATCATATATAAAAATTAGAATTATAATCAGCATAAATAATATTAAACAAGAAATATATGCTAAATGTTTCAATAATTATTTTATCCTAAGGAGTCTAAGAGTTATATAGAAATGGCTTGGCTAAGTCATAAGAGGAATGTAACTAAAACTATCTAGTCTTCAACCCCATTGAAGACCTGAGAAGGGAGAAAATATTACTTGAGTAGGCAGGAAGTACAATCAAGCAGCTTATAAAATGTGCAGTAGATGACAGAGACAATTGGCCATCTGGGCAATCATCCAAAGTCTCATTTGCAATGCTGGAGCAACCAACTTTGGCTAAGGCCTACAGTAACTGACAGACCAGTTTTAAAGGCAAGAAAGTTGTCAAAACCATCTTACCCTATCTTGGCAAGGTTTGGCAGCCTTTTTTCTTGTATCCTGCTTGTCCAGTTCGGACACTGTGTATTTTGTTAGTGGTTGAGGCATGAGCAGTTGCTTGCCCAAAGGCCAGTTTATCCAAGAAGAAAATAAGCTCCAAGCAGAGTATCTTCAGTGCTCAACATTCTCTCAGGAGTAGATTGGTGCTGCCAGGAGCAATAGTGTCTCACATCCATAGAACACTAAGTTATTTAAATGCCATATTCTACAGTACTTTGAAGTAGTTGAAGATTACCTATCTATGTAGAATACAATCTCTATGTAGAATACAATCTCTATGTAAGAACCTGATTAGTCTAACTATAAGTATGACAAACATGGATGACTAGTGACCTATAATTCTTAATACCCATATAGCTTAAAGATTAAGACTTCATAATAGAATATTAAACAATCTTTAAACAACTATGCAGCAAATGAGGACAATGACCTCAAAATGTGAATAATGCATAAGTATCTTGATCAGAGACAGAAATGTATAGTGCAATATGATAAATACATCCTAAAATTGTATCAATGTACAAAATGTCTTAAGTAGAAGTAGAAGCATGCATACAATCTGACAAAAAACTTTGCATAGGTGTATAAATAATTTTCCAGTGTGCTGTTTTTAAATGCTTACTTATTTGTGTCTTTGATTCATAAGAGAATCTTTATAGAGAAGTGACTCCCAGCAGGGGCTGACATAAAAATTGCCAAGGAAGACTGAAAAGTAAAAAAAAGACATTCCACAGAGATTCTATTCTAGACTAGAATCTTTAGGCTTCAGAGGTGGAGGAACATAAGCACCAAGAATTTGTAAAAATCCCCAATGCTCAATATTTATGGATTCATGCATAAAGATGGAGGAGCCAGGGCTAATGCACAATGACTACTGACTTTTTAAGACATTTGAAAGTTTTCCTGAGAACGCTAAATGCCTGCGACCTTTTCCTGTGCTCAGGAAGGACTGCTACGTTCTAAGGAAGGTAGGGTTATGTTAGGGTTAGGGTTATTTAATTTAAGTTAATTTTCTTAGTTAGGTTTTGGGTTATAGTTAGGGTTAGGGTTAAGGTTAGAGTTGGTTAGTTAAATTAACTTCCTTAGTTAGGGTTAGAGTTAGTTAACTTCCTTAGTTAGGTTTTGGGTTATAGTTAGGGTTAGGGTTAAGGTTAGGGTTGGTTAGGTAAATTAACTTCCTTAGTTAGGATTAGGGTTAGTTAGTTAAGTTAACTTCCTTAGGGTTAGGGTTGGTTAGTTAAGTTGACTTCCTTAGTTAGGTTAAAGGTTAGGGTTAGTTAAGTTAACTTCCTTAGTTAGGTTAAGGGTTAGGGTTTAGTTAACTTTCTTAGTTAGGGTTAGCATTAGGGTTAGTTAAGTTAACTTACTTAGGGTTAGGGTTGGTTAGTTAAGTTAACTTCCTTAGTTAGGTTAAGGGTTAGGGTTAGTTAGTTAACTTACTTAGGGTTAGGGTTGGTTAGTTAAGTTAACTTCCTTAGTTAGGTTAAGGGTTAGGGTTAGTTAGTTAAGTTAACTTCCTTAGTTAGGCTAAGGAACTTTGTGTTCCACATATTAGAATCCTCCTTTTGGACAATTCATCCAGTTTTTAAAAACAGAGTTTCACCAAAAGAACAGGCTGGGACCATCAGGTTCTAAGTAATAAGAACCATAATAATAAGAAGGTTATACTAAGAACCATGAGATACACCATTTCGGTATAAACACATGGATAGTGACGTCATTTTCATGTAAACAAAGGGTAGTGACAGTGACTATCACCTGACATAGAAAATTAAAATAAAACCCTTGACCCACTCTACCAGTGTCCTGTTTTATTTCTTTTCTACTCTAGACAGACATGCCTACATCTATGACCTTCCCGTAGAACACAGCACACTCATTAGCACCTTCCTGTCTGCAATGTCCTCCTTTTTTTTTTTTTTACACCTCCATAAAATGCAATGCCCTTCTTACATCCCACCTCCAAAGTTGGTATTGAAACCCTCCCATCAGAAACATTTAAAAGGTGGAGACTTCTGCTTGCTGTTCTCCACATAATATGGCAGGGCGTTGGGCTTCCATTTAATTAGGGCGAAAGAGAAGAAGACACCCTCCCAGTGACAGGTGCACTAGATTAGAACTCAGACCAGGACTCTCTCTTCTTTTAACATTCCATTTTCACTCCCCGCCCCTGAACTCATGTCACAGTAATAGCTACACTTGACAGGATTTGTTGATTGATTGTTAAAGAGATGGAACCATCAAGAGCAAATATGATTGCATCTTAACGTTTATTCCGTGTGATGTATAAGATAGTGTCCTGGCATAAAACAGATGTCCATTAAATATTAGTGTCCCACTTCATTAGATTTAAATCTACTTTGCTTCCTTTCCTTCTTCTAGGGTGTAGGATGGTATCTCACAATGTCCCTGCCTCCAGGGGGAAGACAAGCATCCTGGCTGTTACAGTGTTTACCAGCTTCTCCTAAACAGGCTTTCCAGATAAAGTTAGATTTAGCTGTTCTAGTATGTTCCGTTTACCACCATGCATCAGAAGCGTCGGGTCTATCAGGCTATCGGGTCTATCACATCACAGCCACCCTAACTTTAGTTGTGGCCATGTAAGCAGGTGCGTGAGTTCTGGGTACAAGGAGAATTAAGTACAACATTTCCAGAATTGGCCCCTAACTGCTTACTGACAATTCAGCCGTAGCTCTCTTCCCTCATCTTACTCATAGACGGGACTGCTCTAAGATAGTGGAGACACTAGATGAAAGGTGCCTGGTCCCTTTCACGAATGCAAAGAGCCGAGAACCTCCTCCCCAGGTCTCAACCAACTCATAGCACTTCACAAACGGTGTGAAAAGGCCTTTACCCTTTTTACCAGTCCAGGCACTGAGATGTCATCAGTTCACACTAATTAGCGCCTCTCATGGTATATAAGTGAGAACCCCTGAGCCTGCTTGGGGGCTGAGGCTGAACATTCTGGTTCTATGACTCCCACACATGCAGTGAGCGGCTGGTAGAATGCAAGGCTGGTATCCTACCCCTTCTGCTCCTCTGTTGATTTCGTGAGTCTCCAACCTCCCTCCCAGACATAATCACTTGCCTTCACTCCTAGCTCAGGGAGATTTTTAAAAATAAACCACATTATAGTTTATGGCAAATAGCCATTGACACAAGCCTCCCCTGACAGTTCTTTCTTTAATTTCCAACATATATTTACAATGAATGACATTTAACAGCAAGTTAATGCCTATTAAAAGAATGCCTGACACATATGCTCTGCCTTGAGTCATTTATTCTTTAAGTCCGAGCAGTAAGATTTTGAAGAGTGATTTTTTGATAATGTTTGATAAAACATTGAGACAATTACAAGCTGGTTCTACCGTTATCTGTTTTGTAGGCCTTTCTGGTCTTCTCCAGTCACTTTCCTCTTAATGCTTTAAGGTGAAAATGCCCAGAAGAAAAGTAGCCCAAGTCACATTTGTAATGTGCGAAATTAACATACTTAACTAACATACCTTAGTTATTACGTTTTTTAAAAAAAAATTAAAGCTTCTAAATATGGTGTGCACAAAGACCAGCAGCAGCACAGCCCTCTTCATAATGCACCATTTTGGTGGAGCCAAAAGGCGTCCTTCGGAGTCCACTGTCCTCCGTGCTCTCTCTGTGCCAGGGCAAGCCAGAAGGAACCAGCCAGCTTGGCCAACCGGGCGCTGTGGGTGGTCAGAGGCACCTGCTGTGGGCGGGACCCCCGGAGCAGTGCGCCTCTGGGCTGCGGCTACCCGAGCACAGGTCCAGTTGTCCCCTCCGCCCGCGCCCACCCCCGCCCGCACCAAGGAACCCCGGAAGCGGTGGGATTTCCTGTGCCCGCCCCGCGCTGGCCGCCGTCGCCGGTCGCTGGCTGTGCGGGCCGCGCGGGCTTGGCCGCGCCAGGCGGGAGGCAGCAACAAGGGGCCGCGGCGGGGTGAGTGGGGCCGGGGCGCGGGCGGGCGAAGGGGAAGGGAGCCGGCCTGGCCGTGGGGACTGTGGCCTCGATGCTGCGTGCCCGGTCCCACTGCTGTTACTCGCGCGGACGCTCGCGGCACCCTTTTTCTCACTTGCCGTAGCCCCAGCTCGAGGGAACCTGTTTTCTGGCCCCGCTTTGCCCACTCAGGTTTTGCGGCGCCTCGAGTCTTCTGAAATCTGACCCTTCCCGGGGTGCTGTGACCCGGAGAGAAGAAACCTTACTCGCTGCAGGCTCAGGGCCCAGGCCGTGCCACACCCGCAGCAGGGCTACTGAAGCCACTCTCGTTCCTGTGCCCTTGGGCCACTCTTTGATACCAGGGCCCTATCTCTCTGTCCAACAGAACTCTCTGCAAAAACAACTTTCTGCAGATGCCCAGCCTCCCAGGTACATACATCAGCAAACCACAGGAAGGAAAGCCTAAGAACCTATGCTCCAGTCGGCTTGGGATCATCCTGAACTAGGAAAAGGAAGGAGAGAAAACAGGTTAATTCTACCGCTCAGCTGCTAATGCAGGGAGGTGATTTGCTCGGGTTTTGCCAGCATTTTCAAAGGTTTTTCTGTCGTCGTCCAGCCGGTCCAGTGGGCTCTTCAGAAAGGCTTCCGTGGAGGACCTTTCTGCCGAGGACATGATAGGGAAATGGGTTGGGGCAGGTGTCCAGGTGCTAGGCTGGACATGAAATGTGCTGGAATCCTTGCGCAGGCAGCCAGAAAACACGGACGGCTTATGGTGAAGAAGGGCAATCGGTGCCCTATGCATTTAAAAGCGAAACGGACACGAGGGCTGAAATTCAGAGAGCTGTAATTGAAGTTTCCCCTTAGTAGGCTTTACTCTTTTCCTTTCTCATGAGAAGTCTCTGAAAGGGAGACCGTGTGAACTAATAGTCTGTGGGTATTAGTCCAGGATGCATCCACGAGGTCCCAAAGCCATCTTTGGGATTCAAAGATGAAAGAGGAATTTGTTTTTCCTGTACACTGTGCTTAGAAATCTTTTGTCAAAGAAAAATAGACAAGAAAGTAAGCGGCCTGAGGTCTGTTGTAGCCTTTTCGAGCCTCCTGGGTGTTTGAATGGTCACGTGATAGTCAAAGTGCTACCGAAATTCTGACCTGCTCCTGGGAGATTTTTGGCGACCCTGTTTATTTGGGTATTGTATAAGAATCACAAAAATAGATTGCCAAGCAGAAAGCCATTCTCAAATGGGACCTGTCTTGTTCTAAAAATGTCCAAAGAAGAGTGCAAACTTGATCATGTGCTCTGTAGGACTGATTCTTAAAAAACAAAACAACAACAGCAGCAAAAACAACAAAACTAACCTAAATCTGTTTCTTGGGTCCAGAACCCGTTCCTTCTGTTTGATACATAGAGATGTTTACAGCTGGTGTGACTGCTCGGCCTTCTGTGCTTGACAAGCGAAAACCGTGTCCATTAGTTTTAGCTTTTCCACTGACGATGAGTGCTGTCCCTTTCTTGACTTGAATTTCTTCCAATGAGGAAATCCTGCCTTCTCCATACCATTCTTGAATATATATACCACTGTGGCTGGTGCCTGTCAAGCCAGTGTGTCTTTATATTTCAGACCATGGGGCTGTTGATTCCCCTAAAGTTGGTGTTAATAACACACTTCGCTGGTTTCCATCTCCTGTCGAAGCTCTGTTCTTTTCTGCTTTCTCTAATTAAACCTCAGCTCCTCAATGACTTGCAGTTTCGCTCATCATAGGGCCGTGTTGGGTATTTATACATCAGCTATAGGTCTCTGGGTTCCTGGTCTTTCTGCCATGTTTATATCACTGTTCATCTCCTACATAAGAGTGACAGATCATACGTCCCTTTGCTGAGGCTTTTCTTACAGGAGACGCTATCTGAGTGGGTGCTCATGACAGGTCACACCCCTGGCTCAGATGTTCAAGTCAGTTGATGAGATTGCAGTTTGTGGCATAGAATCTCTGGGTATGCTCACTCCCATCTTGTTGAATGCATTCCTTCCTGCATTTCCCCCACATCCACTGCACTTTGGATGATAGAAGTGCAATGGACAGCCTCTGGGTTTTCAGGATTGTTCTTTTATTTTTAAGTGAAGTTCTTACGGTCCTCAGGGATGTACTCTTTCTAGCACAAGGTCTCCAAACGACAGCACCTTGACTGTGTGGCACTGGTCAGTTCCTTAGTTCCTCCAGAAAAGTTTTGACTCAACATCGTGCTTTGCCAGTTTGTCTTCTGTCGGGCTCCTCTTGCTGTCATCCTCAGCCTTTGGAACTGTTCTCTGAAATGGCCTTTGTCATGCCTCCCACTTTCTGTAGCTGCTTTTGACGTGTTGCAGGTCACAGTCAGTGCTGGCTGCAGAAATGCTTTCTGAACAGCCTGCAGCCCTGGGAGCAGGATGGGAGTCAAGAAATGTACAGCTGGATGGAGCAGAGCCCCAGATGGAGAGAGGAAGCCAGGAAGAGGGCCCATGGAGAAGAGCACCAGGGCCACTGGAGCACCTTCACTGTGACCTTGAAGAGGAGCCACTGTCCCTTCAGGAGAAGTGTGAGGGCATGCAGGGTGCTTTGGAAGCACTAGAAGTCTTCTAGTCTCTGCTCAAAAAGTAGTGTTAGAAATTCCCAACCTGGCTGGATGCTCACACATCTCAAGCAACAATTAACTCTAAGGGCCATGGACTGAAGGACACACCTAATACCAGATCCAGCCTGTTTTTCTTGGACCCTGCTGTCCAGTACACACTGGGGCCCTGCATTTTCCTACTGTGCCAATGGGCTTCTTCTGTTTCTCACATAGTCGTTCCTCCTACATGCAAGTGTATAGTTAATGGTATTGGATGTGGGAGACACAGGAAGTGCTAGAGACTCATTATTATTGTAGAACACGGTCAATAATATGTAGGTTACTTGATAAGAATCAAGTAGTATCCATTCAAGCTATGCCTGTTCCAATTAAATGTCATTAAATCCTTACAGAAGATGTTGAGTGAAGGCCTCTACATTTAAATGTAAACATTTGAGGTTTTTT
The DNA here is from genome assembly GCA_028555095.1 of Dicrostonyx torquatus. Taxonomy (NCBI): domain Eukaryota; kingdom Metazoa; phylum Chordata; class Mammalia; order Rodentia; family Cricetidae; genus Dicrostonyx; species Dicrostonyx torquatus. The sequence continues at coordinate 86,842 of JAQHUG010000053.1, forward strand.
TTACCAGGGAGCATAGATTGAGAAGGTAAATGGGCCCCAGTGCATGCTGGGACAGATGGGTGGTTTATCTCTAACAGCTCCTCTCTCCCCTTATCAGCTCAGTCTGCTCCCTGGGCTCCTGCAGTTCCCCAGGAGGGCAACACTGCAGACTGGGAAATGGCAGCCGCACTTCTTGCAGCTGGATCCCAGGTGAGTTCTTTCCCTGCCCAGTCCTCTCCCAAGGTCACTGCAGTGGCCTTCCTATAGCTTTGGCATTGTCCCATTGGCTTGTTAGTTCCCATGAACTCTAATGGTATGCTTATGGCCAAGTAGATTCTGTTTCTAAGGGATGTAGATTGGTCTTTTAATGTTATCTGGGGGATGGGGTGGGGAGTTCAGAATAACTAATTGGCTTCTTCTGGGAAGAAAATATGTAATCAGGCATACTGGTGCCCAGTGGTAATTCCAGTTACTAGGGAGACTGAGGCACAAGTGTTGCCCGAGCCCAAGAATTTTAGCCCAGTCTGTGTAGCATGGTGAGACCTTAACTCAAAGAATAAAATTTAAAAAAAGAAAAAATCCTGGAAGAAGTGAGAAAAGAGGGTCTGAGGAAGGCATAAAGCAGACAGGGGTGTGTAGACCGTGGAGCTTTCAGGAAAAAGAAAAGAAGGAAGAAGCAGGAAGAGAGCACACGTCTGGAGACTAGCCAGGAAGACAGCAGCATCGCTAATAGCAACACTTGCAGAGAGCTTTTCACCCGCACTCTTTCCTGTGCACCTTATATATGCTATGTAATATGAGAGCCACACAGTCAACCCGTTTTATGGTAAGAGCATTGGGGCAGAGAGAGATGGAGGCGTTTGGATAATACCACTAAGAAGCAGTAGAGCTAACAGTCATTTGGCTCCAGATTTTGGGCTTACCCACTGTACCGTAGCACCTGATGGGACATCATTGCATACCAGGGGAGCTAGCGTGTTTTGTTCATATCATGTTGTGTTGACAGAAAAGGGAAGGTCGAGTGGAGGAAGGAGGCTGTGGTACAGTCTGCGAGAAAGGATGAGGAGGTAAGAGGAGACTTAGTAGACACCTATAGTTAAAGAGGGAGTGATGCCTTGGTCACAGCTCTGACTTCTCACGTCTCACACGGGAGCCTCGTCTAGTGACATGATCCTCACTCACTCCTTGACCTCATTTCTTTACTCTTTTTCTCTTTACCAAAGCTATGGCTCTGGCCTACTGACCTGCTGGCAGTTCACTAGCTGGGTCCTGTCTCGCCCTCCTTCCTGGACTATCTCAGCCTTTCATAGTAAGATCATATCTTCCAACAGAACAACTGCTGACAGACAACCTCTGTCTGTGTTTCAGGGACTGGTAACCATCAAGGATGTGTCATTGTGCTTCTCCCAGGAGGAGTGGCGGAGCCTGGATCCCTCGCAAACTGACTTTTATGGAGAATATGTCATGCAGGAAAACTGTGGGATTGTCGTCTCTCTGAGTAAGCAGGACATTCTGCTTCCTGAAAGGCTCTCCTGGGAAGGTGGAACCCCCTGTCTGAGAACTGTTGGATAGTACGAGCCTAGGGGGCTTTCCTTGGCAGGGACTCTGTCTAGGTAGACTTCCACCAAAGAAGGAATGTTGGAGATAAGCCTGAAAGAGTTGAAGCAAGGGGTCTTTTTGTACATAATGCCAAATTATGAAGGGAAAACTTGAAGCTCATCTTGGTTGGGAATTTGAGACTTCTTAGAGAGCAGAGAAAGGGACACCTGGAGCTAGATCCCTGGGACCTGGAGCACCCCCCTGGGAAGGTAAGGGTACTGCAGTGGGACTGACAGTGGATCTGAGGTACAGTGTGGCCAGAAGGACATGGCCTGGGAGGAGGTGAGTGGAAGAGAACTGATTCTCAAGGAAAGAGCTTGTGGATTTCTAGAAAAAGAAAGAGGGACTAACAGAAGTGACTGGAGGCTTGTGTCCAACTCTTCTGTCCTGGCATCCCGAGAGGTTTTGTCCACTAACAGAGAATTGCTGTTGAACTAGGCTGGTATGTGTCTGTTTCCTTTTCTCATGGGCAGGGTTTCCGATTCCCAAACTGGACATGCTTTCTCAGCTAGAGGGAAGAGAAGAACAGTGGGTACCTGACCCCCAGGACTTAGAAGGGAGGGATATCCTGAAGGTCACATATACAGGTGAGGACCCAGAAACTCTCTTGCGGTATTGTCTTTACTGTGTCGCTAACCAAAAATCTCAGAATCCTTTTATTTCCATAAGCAATGCTGGGGTGCAGAAGGCATAGAAGGCAGACCCTGAAGTCAGGCTGTGTGGGGTTGAATCATAGGTCATACCTGTGAGACCTGTTTCTAATTTATTAAGGCTAGATATGCTAACATCTGAGAGCAGAAGAGCATCAAAACGTAATAGTCATCCAAAAAGAGTTATTATTGATACTGTAGGTCAGTGTCCAAGTCACTGTCGAGATAGATGTCTTCTAAATGGATCTCCTGATGCTGACAGCTGGTCACTTAAGCAGCGACGACTGCACCTCATTCCTTCACTCTCTGTCTCTTTGGAGGTGTGAAGATGGGGCTGGTAGTGATGAACAATAGCAAATACATGATGTTGGTAGAAAAATAATAGTGAGAGTATTTATCACTTACTGAGTGCACACCAAGAGTGGATATAATTATCCTGAAAGAAAGGATTCTAGTCTTACTGGAAGAGAGAGAAAGACACACACGGAGTGGGGAGGAGGAAGAGGTTCCTGTTTTATGAATGAAATGAAGGTTTAGAAGGTAAGGAGTCTCAGATAAAACTTGACTCATTTCCCGTCAAGACTAGGCTCTTGAACATCCCTGTAGCTATTGTTACTGCACAATCTTGTGATGTCACACATGTTCTTCCAGCCCTCTGGGATAACATTTGGCACCATACAACTTTCCCTGGGACTTGAGTGCTGGGACACCATCTTCAGACTCTCTTTTTAAGAGTGGTATTCTTCCTTCCCCATAGGAGATGGAAGTGAACATGAAGGTGATACTCCTGAACTAGAGACAGAACCTCCCAGGATGTTATCCAGTGTATCTGAGGATACTGCTCCCTGGAATCCAGGGCAGGCTCAGAGCTGGGAGTCCATGCCTAGGCGGCCCAGAGAAATACTCCTAAGCCCACCCTTTCTTCGGGAAGACAGCTTCTCAAGCCTTCTAGGTAGTGCTGAGATGGAGTCTCTCTTAAAACCCCATACGTGCCCTCAGTGTGGGAAACAGTTTGTGTGGGGCTCCCATCTCGCCAGGCATCAGCAGACACACACTGGGGAGAGGCCCTACAGCTGCCTCAAGTGTGAGAAAAGCTTCGGGCGAAGGCATCACCTGATCAGGCACCAGAAAATCCACCTACGTGACAAGCAAAGCCGATGTTCCGAGTGTGGCAAGAATTTTCGATGCAACTCCCATCTGGCCAGCCACCAGAGGGTACATGCAGAGGGCAAGTCCTACAAGGGCCAAGATATCCGAGAGAGTTCCGGGGCTGGGAAACAGCAGCATGCCCCACCAGTGCCAAAGTGCCATGTGTGCACTGAGTGCGGGAAGAGCTTTGGCCGAAGGCACCACCTCGTGAGACACTGGCTGACCCACACTGGGGAGAAGCCCTTCCATTGCCCTCGCTGTGAGAAGAGCTTTGGCCGCAAGCACCACCTGGACAGGCACCTGCTGACCCACCAGGGACAGAGTCCCGGGAGCAGCTGGGACAGAGGGACATCTGCCTTTTGAAATCTGTCTCTTCTGTAGCTATGGTCAAACCTCTCAGTCGGTGCTATCAGCAGCCACTGCCAAAGCTGCCCCTCTCCTGTACCCTGTGGGAAGAGCATTTCTGACCAGTTCGTAGGAAAGCAGAGTTCTTTGGGCAAAATTTTGGGAAACAGTGCAAAATCTGTGCGTGATTATTCAGCTTGAACCCACTGTCAAGGATACAATGGAACCAGTAGTGATGGGTGAGGTTCGTTCTCCTTGGTTGAAGTCTATGTTGGAGTCAATATTTATACATCACCTTTGTGTGCTGACTATATCCTCGCTTCAAAGAGAGGGAAAGGGCCATGTCAGTATATCAAGGGTCCTGAGGACTTCTGCAGTCAATTCTTAGTGTCTGTTAATGCGGTGTTTCCTAAATTTATTTGGCCTCAGTATCTGTTTCAGATCCCCACAGAACTGGTGACCCTGTGAAACATATTTCTGTGATCACTGGGTTAAAAGGCAATGAGGAAACAAGAAAGAGACAGTGACCAGGCACTCAGAACCCCCATGTTTATCTACAAAAGCAGGGGCCAGACAGTGTTGTATAGGTCTGTCATCCTTCCCCATCATTACACGTGCCTCTCACCCTGACCTCTGAAAAACATAGAGTAGCCTTTCACTCCCTAGTCACACACACACACACACCACACACACACATACGACTGAGATATCAGGTTACAAAGCTAAAGGATGGACCTTACACCCCCAAGTAGTCCAGGCCCACGCCGAAGAAGACACTATTCCCTTCAAGAGCCTTCTCTTTGTGTTGGGTGTCTGTGTGTGTGTGTGTGAGGAGTCTTTGTGGAAAGCATGCTCAGGGCAGACTGGACATGTGAGGTTTTCTAGGGTTGTGTTCTAGGGTAAGACTAGTGGGGACGGTATGTGTTTCTGGTATTGTTTGGTAAAGGGATTCGCAGTAGAACAGTGCAATGGTGGCTTCAGTTGTGTGCAGAGTTTCCCCTGTGTTCTTGGGATGTAGACATTTGTGGATTTGTATATCTATGTCCTAATCTCTGTGATGAAAATTATTTTTTCCCACATAGATGGAAAGAGACTATTTTTTGTTGACTTCAAGCAAGGTGCCAGCGGGTCATGCTGAGTGCAGTTTTGTCTTGTTTTAAGTGCTAGAAGATTAGGAGAGAAATAGCAGCACCAGAAGTCACTTTCATCGTTCTTGTTGGACTTTCTTAGCTTTTTCAAAGGGAATAACTGTTGCTGAGCATCTCATTCTCCAAGGAAAAGGGACTTTAGAGGAAAAAGCTGTGGCTTTGCCTGGCAGCTGGTGAGAGTAAAGAGCTCTCTGAGTGGGTTCCTCTGTGTTCTGGGAACGTCTTTACACCGAGAATCTTGACTCTAAGGTTAGCCACCTGCACGAGAGCTCCTACCAATGTTCTCATATCTGTTGGCTCATGAGTCTGCCACTGGTTTTCATTTTGGTGGTAGTATTAAGCTTACAATCTGACCAGTCTTATGACGCACAATTTATCTTCTATATAAGAGAAGTTTGGAGTTAGGGAGGAAAAGAGCAAAGTATGTAAAAGTGGGTATTTTTCTCTTCAAGGTTTACATGATGTTTTTGTTACCCCTAAGATATTCATTTCTCGAACACAGTTGTAATTAGCCAGAGAAGCAGGAGGAAGTGGTTTGCAGCAATCTAGTTGATGGGGGTTCTGCTCAGAAAGATCTGGGTGAATCAGACAGAGCTCTTGGGCCCTGGGCTCAAGAGAAATTGAAATAGAGTCATTTTGCTGACTGGGCATCCTGGTTACTTAAGCATCCCTACCCCAAATCCCTCCTGCTGCTGAGAATAGCCTTCCTTCTTGAGCTGGAATGCATTTATCTTGTATTCTGATGAATTAAGCAAAAACGGACAACCCTTTGCAAGCAGGCCTTACCCTACGCCCCAGGAACAAGGTCAGTTTGGAGTCAGTGTTAAGAGAAAGAGAAAAATCTCCTGCTTAAGTCAGTTCTGGGCAATGCCCTCTGTAAGAGAACACATTTCAAAGCTCATTGTGGTGTCTCAAACCTGTAATCCCAGCACTTGGGAGGCAGAAGCAGATGGATTGCTAAATTCTGGGTTAGGGAAGGCTATGTAATGAGATTCTGTCTAAAAAACCAGAAGGAATTTATTAGTTGTTGTATAGATGCCCATGTCAAGAAGTACAAGGCAAGATTCGGGACATATTTTAAGGATTAAAATCCTAGAAAGTGTCAAGAGATGAGGGCAGGGCCAGGTCTACACAGACTGGAATCTGCTTACGCCATCTTCTGTTCTCAGGGACACGGGCACACTCACAGCTCAGCTCACCCAGCTGGTTTTAGGGCATGTGGAACTTACCTTCCTACCTATCAAATTATGCCTTGTGATAATGACACTTAACCTCCAGCCTTTTCTCTATCTTAGTCATTGTAGGGATAGAAAGTGGAGCCCCCAATGTGCAGGTGCACTTACAGCGCCCTGCTGAAAGGCAGATAGAGTTCAAGGGCTTTGTGCAAAAGAACAGTCCTTTGGCTCATTTCATTATCTTGTCTACCTCAGTCCAATACCACCTCCTTTGGACAAATAATAAAACAAGCAACAGCCATTAAATGAATGAGTAGGTCTCTCCCCCCCCCCATAGGAAACTTCCACAGCTTCAACCTTTCACCTTCTCAACACTTGTACCTCATGACCACACTATCCCTTTAACTTTTTAAAGTTTTGTGTGTATGAGTGTTTTGCCTGAATGTATGTATGTGCACTATGCGTGTCTGATGCCCTCAGAGGCCAGACACGGGCAATGGATCTCCCAGAACTGTCATTATGGATGATTGCGAACCACCATGTGGGTGTTGGGAATGGAATTCCTGTGCTCTGCAAGAGGAAAAAGGGCTCTAAAAAGTCAAGTCACCTTTCTGGAGGCCCTGCACTAGCCCCTTTAAATAAATGTATCAGTGTTCTCTCTGGGAAAGTGTAAAATAGGGTGGTCTATCCGGAGGAGCCCGTTGTGCTTCCCCATCTGCGGTATGTCTCCACTATTCTGGTTATCCGCCCCTTTCATTCTCCTAGAGAACCCTTACACAGCACACTGTAGGGTATTGCTTTCTCAAGACTGTATTTTTACAGAGATGTTATGCTTTCACGGGAGGTATGGGGGCCATGGTTTGGGAGAAAGCTTCTCCCTTCCCAACACTCCTACAAGCAACCACTGTTTCCTGTCTCCACCAAGGGCAGTGTGAGCCCTGCCCCAGACCTAGAGGTTCCTTCTGTCCCTCTTCAGCCGATCACACTGAATGGGGCTGGGTGAAGTTGAGCTGACAAAATTCCATCTTTTCATGTGTGCTCTACCACACTGTGCTTCGAAAAGTGTGGTCTTTGACCCCAGTGATGTTTTTTAAAGCATGCCCTCCAGAACTGAGGACCACTGGCTGGAGACTCAGATTTCATCCAAGCAGCAATGCTTCTTCACCCTCTGACTGTAACATCATACTCAGGAGACTCATCCTGGGTCCTGTCCCCTAGTTTCGTTCCTTGTCCCCAAAGAACTAGACCTAGCCACCGATATCTGAAACGTCAAGCTCCTGTAATTGACTGGGACTGGGGATTTCAATATCTCATTATTTTATACTCCAAACAAAACAACCGCTTGAGTCCACACCTCAGCTGCTGCCCCTTTCTTGCCACCACTTCTGCTTCCCCACAAGCGACACACTTTCTGTTCCTTCCTCGCTTCTGTCTGGGTTTTGTTTGGCCTGAGTAATCTCACCCCTTTCCAAAGGTATCTCTTCTGCCCTATTTCTGTCTCAGAGAACCTATTTTCTCTCTCAAGTTTCTGGCTAATTCCACTCCATCGTGATCCCATCTGTTCCTCTGCCCACTGCCTAGTTTCATCTTTAACTCTACCATGCTGAAGTCAACCGGTTCTTTCCATTCCTTTCCCTAAATTCTTGGCTGAACTGGGGTAGGCAAGAAGACCCTATGAGGATGACCTAAAGTTCCCTGCTCTAAATTTCTATTCCCCGTTCATCTCTCCAGATTTTTTGAAGGCCATGACAGAGTATTGCTAAGGGGTAAGTTGAGGGGGTGAAGGACAGGTTGTGCCTCAATCTGGACCAGCCCCCAGTTGCCCCTGCAAATCCAGCCTCAGAAACAAGCCCCCTCACCTTGCCCAGCTCTCAGTTTTGCTGGGTCAGTGACCAGCTGTAGAGGGCGCTGCTGTGCTGAACACAGAGGGTGGGGCCAGAGAAGGAGGACACACCTTGGACACAATACCCCCATTCCAATTCTCCACCCTGTCTCAGGGCCACTCTGCAAGTGCCTGGAGTATGGAGTTCCAGGTGGTGATGAACTCCTCCAATTGACCTCAGGGCAAATTCACAGTGCCACACCAGCACAACTGTAGTTCTTCTGAGCAAGGGAGGTCAGGATTAACTCACAACATACACTTCAGGTTTTCTGCAGACAAGCCTTTATTCCTCTCTCTCCGCAGTATGTATGTATGTATATGTGTGTGTATATATATACATATATATATATACATATATATATCCCTCAGCAGGGGAGGCAAAGCCAGGAAAAGCAGGAAGCCCTCACTGCAACTTACATGACTTAGGGGTAAACATCCTTAGAAAACGTTGCTGAAAACACCAGAGTGTTCCTGTTTTTGTTCCTGTTTTCAACCAACTTCAAGAGTGTAAAAACAGATTAAGGGGGGGTGCGAAGGCCTGTCCTCAAGGGACCCAACACACAGAAGCTAAATATTTTCGGGAAGCTAAAGGAAGCTTGAAGGGGTGCAGGTGGATTGAAGACACAGAGAAAACTGGCTCTGGGGTTGCTTTGAAGGGAATGGGACAAGGGGCATAGAGGCTGCTGACTGTTGAGAACAAGCTCTTGAGCCTGCAGGCAGAACCTCTTTACCTCATGAGCGCAGGGCCTTAGGGACCCCGTGCAATAGAAAGACGCCTAGGGGACCCCTGCTAAAGGGTGGTGCCTCAGATGCCTTTGAGGATTTCTCAGGCTGATTGTCTCTAGGCTTCTCATGACTCCTTGTGTTTGCTCTCACTTCCCCTCAACCACTTTTAACAAATCTGGTCTTTTCCACCACACAGGGAAAAACCCACACAGATAGATATTAGGGAATTGAGAAAAAAGAAAGGACAGCCATTGTGAGCCTAGATTCACTGGGGGTGCCTGTGTCTGCAACTACCTTCAACAAATAATTGAATTTCTGACATGCCGTCTACTCCATCCAAGCTTTCCTCCTCACACCACCTCAGGTTTTAAGTTCTCTTCTTTACATCTTGTATGTTGTCCCTATAGTAAGTCCTCAGACTGCCAGTTTTCCTGTTTCTGGGTTCCTGGCTTTTGGCTTTATCGAGAGTCATCTCAATCAGATAGCTTGCCATGTTGGAATTCCCCAGAGGGTGAGAAGGGGAGAAATTTGCTAATTTGAGACTCTTAATATTGGAATGATGTGGAAGTGGGTTTTGAACGTGTAACCTTCACCAACACAGAATCAATATAAGTAAGTAGATTATAGAAAGACACAGTGGTGTAGATGCATAAAGTACACAGAATACCCAATAGGCCAGACCAGAGAAGAAAGCCAAGTGAAAACACTAAATACACACAGCAGTGAGAGGATATCGAGCACTTCAGGAGAAAAGACACAAGCCACATTGGGATGGCTCTTCTTAGTTGTCATCTTGACTACATCTGGAATTAACTCTCAGGCCCAAGTGGCCGGGTACATTGCTAACATTTTTGTTCTTAAGTAAATCATCTGAAGTAAGAAGAACTTTGAATCCAGATCTTTTGAGTGGGAAGATCCCCCTTTAATCTGGGCCACACCTTCTGATGGCAGCCTAGACTCAATGGAAACTTTTGTAATTAAAGCCAGAACAGATTGAAGCAATGTACTTCAAGTTCTAAAATCAAACCACAAATGCCAACCCAGACCACCTTACCTAGCAAAGTTATCTGCCTTGGTTGAAGCATTAAGAAAAACATTTTATGAGAACACACACGCATACACACACACAGAGGTTCTTTCTGACCTGCAGAGAACACCAGATTACTGCAGACTGAAAAGAGGAATGAACACAGCAAAGAGGTCACAGGAAAAAAAAATGAAGCTATAATCACTGAAACACAAAATCGGACTATGAACACAAACAGGAAAAAGAATGATACACACCGTTCTCAGTAATAGCTTCATATAATCCAGCCTGATAGTCTGTGTCTTTCCTATTGAGGAATTGAGACCATTTGCACTGAGAGTCCTCAAGGAGCAGTGTTTGCTGATTCCTGCTATTTTTTTTTGTTATGGTGTGAGGTTCCCTCCCCCTGTCCTTTGATTTGCTGTCATGGGATTATTTATTCCTGTGTTTTCTAGGGTGTTTCTCTTGCAGCTTTTAAAATTTCTTCCTTCTGTGTGTTTAGTGTTCTGATTATATGTTGTGGGAATTTCTTTTTTGGTCTAATCTATTTGGTGCTAACTATGCTTCTTATAACTTGGTAGGGGTTTTCTCCTTTAGGTCAGAGAAATTTTCTTCATTGATTTTGTTGAACATATTTTCTGTGTCTTTGACGTAGATTTCTCTGTCCTCAATTCCTGATATTTTTAGATTTAGTCTTTTCATAGGGTCTCAGATTTCCTGAATTCTTTGTGCCTGTTTTTTTTTAAGATTTAACGTTTTCTTTGACTAAGGAATCTATCTTTTCTATCTTGTGCTTAATAATTAAGACTTTTCTCTTGTATGTTGTAGTAGTTTGAATGCAATTGCCCCCATAAGCTCATAGAAAGTTGAACTAATAGGAGATGTAGCTTTGTTGAAGTAAGTGTGGCCTTGTTGGAGGAAGTGTGTCACTGTTGGGGTGGGCTTTGAGGTCTCATATATGGTCAAGTCATGCCCAGGATCTCAGACAACTTCCTGTTACCCACATATCAAGATGGAAAACTCTCAGCTCCTCCAGCACCACGTCTGCCTCATGCCACCATGTCCCATAGTGATGAAGACACCCAACAACTTTTTTCTTTATGAGTTGCCATGGTTATGATGTCTCTTCAGGGCAACAGAACCTCTAAAACATATGTCTCATACTCTGTTGGTTAGACAGACTTTGTTTCACCTCATAAAACTTTAATCTCCAGTTTTACCTCAATTTGGGTTTTCTTTAGTGATTCTGTTTCTAATTTCAGACACTGAACTGTTTCATTCACTTCCTTCCACTGTTTGTGCTTTCGCAGACTTTATTAAGGGATTGATTGATCTCCTCTTTGCGGTTCTTAAGCATATTCATAACAGCTTTTCGAAGGCTTGGCTTGTGCTTCAGCTGTCTTGATTTTCAGGGCCTGCTGTGGGAGAGGTGCTGGGCTCTGGCGGAGGCACATTGTTCAGGGTGGTATGGGTGTGGTTTCTCAGTGGCATCTAGGTTTCTAGATTTGTGCATGGCTGTGACTGTAGGTGTTGATCTCTGGTCTTTGTTGGGTTGAGGGCTGTGTTCCTTGGTTCTGTCACTGGCTCTGGATCTGAGGAAACTGTGGTGACTGTGGGTTGTCTGGTAGGGAGTACTGCTGAGTCCCTGCCAGGTGTGCTTCCTGAGGCTTCTAGATATTGGAGCTGGCATAAAGGAATGGGCTTGGACTAGGAAAGTAAGGGTCTGGAAGGGTCTACAGGAAGAAGGAAACGGGTCTGCAACAAGAGTTAACAAAGCCCCCAGAGAGTGAAGTCAGAGAGCAAGCAGTGGTCTTACACAGGGCTGTGAGCAGTTTTACAGAGGGGTGTGAGTGGTCTTACACAGGGTCGTGAGTGGTCTTACACAGGGCCCTGAGCAGTCTTACACAGAGTCGTGAGTGGTCTTATACAGGGCCATGAGCAGTCTTACACAGGGCCCTGAGCGGTCTTTTATACAGGGCTGTGAGCGGACTTATAAGGACCCTGAGTGGTCTTATGCAGGGCTGGGAATGATACAGCTGTCTCTGAGTCATTTATGCTCCTGTCAGTAACCTCTCACCTACATTATTGTAGCCCCAATAAAACTCATTGATTCACCAAGTTGGACTGTGGTTGTAGCCTCACTTTGATCTGTCATGGTTCCTTGTCTGGGGTAAACATATTTATTCATGTCTTCCCAGGAATAGTTTCATATAAATGTTCACTAAAATGTTACCCCCAATACTAATCTGATTATCATTGTATTAGACAGGTGAGATAAGAGGAAAGCCAAGAATTGAGGTTAGGGACAGTCATTTCCTTGCTCTGATTAAAATAACCAAAAGTTCCCATGGAATGTATATTACAAAGTGGGGATTGTGATTTATTCATTTTAGTGTTCTCAGGATAGGACCCACAGCCTTGCTAAAAGTCCACACTATGAGGCTTAGTTTTTTTTTTTTGTTTTTTTTTTTTTTGTTTTTACTGACTTTGAGTGACAATCCCAATATTGCAGAAAGAAACAATCTAAGACCACAGGTGCTTAGGCGAATGGCATGGCTAGGTCAGAAGAGCGGAACTCTGACTGGAACCCTGAATTCTCTAAGTCCCCATCCCGTCCTGCTCTGCTGACACCAGTGCCCCATCAGGAACCACTTACACACATTTAACACTTGTCCGGAACGCCTACACTGTGCCACACCCCACGCTGAACGCTTTCACCCACGACCTCATTTAACCTTCCATTCACATCCAAGATTTCATATACTGTATATAAAATACTATATTTCAGGATAAAAGCTACAAATTCACAGTAATCAAGTTTTACGCTAAAATTAATTTTAAGTCCATGTCTGAATTAGTAGGACATTCAAAGGTAATTCTTCTCTTGCCTTCGTCTCAAAGATTCATTGAGGATTTGATAGTGTTCCTGGCGGGCATTCTCGTGTAGCCCTGGTGATTCCCTCTTCCTATTTCCTTTATGAAAGGTCCCGTGGGAATAGCAGAATCTCAATTCTGGCTTCCCTCCCCTTCCAAGCCCCTGTTATGGGCCTCACCTCAACACCCACCCTTTCCCCTTCCAGTGGCGAGCAAGAGGAAACACAGACACAGGAAGGTCTTGTAAACAGCTTCAATGAAAGAGAGTTACTCTCCTTGGAGCCTGTCTGGAAAGAAAACAGCGCCCGGAAAACAGCTTTGCCATTAAGGATTCCCCGAGCACCCAGGAGCTTCGCTTTTGTCAGAAGACTTGGTGCGTGTTTTTCCTTGTCGGCTGGAAATACTGGCAGCTTTGGCCACAGCTGGTTTCTGGATGGTTCGTTTTATCACCCTCTCAGGTTCCTGCCTCTTTTCGTCCTTGGATTTCAAGTTTGGCCTGCTCTCATTTTTAGATGGAGACCTGCCGTCTTCCCTTGAAGGTCCTGCTCTAATATTGTCCATTGTCCTGGCCTTGGTTTCCTGCCTGGCTTCCATATGTGTCTCTTCTCTGGCGTTGGTGCACTCCTGTTCCCTGCCCTGGACACACTCCTGTGTCCTGGTCCTGGCACGAGCCTGTTCCCTGCCCCTGGCACGAGCCTGTTCCTGGGCCCTGGCACACACCTGGTCCATAGCTATAGACCTTGTCCCTGACCTGGCCCTTGACCTGACACTTGTCCTGACCGTTGATCTGGTTCTCCTGGACTTTGCCTTGCGTCTCCAGACTTCTCTGGCCTTCTTGGCCGCCTTGCGACGCGAGCGGGGTCTGAGTGGTCTCGGGGCTTGAGATCTGGATTGGAGCAGGGTCTTCCTTGAAGAGCAGCGGCCCAGCACCATCCTGGATCGTTCCACCTTTCTCCTCGATTTAGGAACCTTCCAGACCCTGAAGTAGCCTGCAGCCTCGCTGCCACTGACCCTCAGAAGCGTACCCCTCTGGGACCTGGTAGATTCCCCGTCTTGGCGGTTGATCTTCCGTTGCACTTCATAGCCGGCATTTCCCAGCTCCTTCTTGAGCTCTGCCAGAGTCAGCCGCTGGTGGCCAGCGATGGCCCTGAGCAGTAGCTGGGACACCCTGAGCACTGAGTGTGGGCCCTGCCTCAGGTTTCTCTCTGTTGGCTGCTGGATCTGGATTGTAACTTCTGCGCCTTGGGATTTCCCTCTGGGCCGGGCCCCCTCAGCCATGGGCCCTTTTTTCCCTTCCCCCATTGCAGGGCCACCTACTTTGATCTGGCCTCAGGGCTTACAAAGTGTGGAGTTTTGGGGCGCCCACGTCACAAAGGGGGGCCCGGCCCCCCACACTGGTGGGAGGGCAGACATAGCCTGCCTGCAGACTGACCTCCTTTGACTCATGTGACCCCCCCACTACTCCCCCATCCTGTCTCCTAGTTCTTCAGAACTGCTTGGCTCTAAATCAAGGATTTCATCTGGGTCGGTTCCTGCAGGAGTTCATTATCTTTCTGGGGCTGTGCTAACACTCACCCAAGAAAAGAGGAGCTGCCCCCAACCCACACCAAGCAAACAATATGATGTGTATAAGAGGGGATCCAAGAAAGAAAAGCTCAGAGCCTCACCCCCATCCCCACTGCAACCTCTGCACTTAGTCTCAAAGCAACCAGGCTGCACAGTGGAAGGAGCCCAAGGGCAGGAGAGAAAAGCTCTTCTGTGGTCTCCCTGCTGTTCAGGTTCTCACCATGGGAAGGTGAGAGGCCTTCTTCCCATAGACAGCTTGGCCAGAACTAACCAGGTTACTTTCTTGGATTGCCTATCTACTCTACTTTTCTCCCTGTCTAGAAAAACTTTCAAGTTCTTGCTAAAATTCTTTCTCCAAAACTGAAGCTCTTTAGGCCAACTGATCTTTCTCTTCTTAATTACCACAACCTCAATTATTTCTGTAATCCAAAGTGCTTTTCTTGTTTTGTTTTGTTTTTAATTTGGTATGTAAGGATACAATGTATGTAGTAAGTTTTGTGTAGTATTAGGAGGCGAGGGCTGTGTCCAGCCGCCCAGCTCCCAGCTGCCAACTAGCTTATGCCCAAATTAACTACATGAAAACTGTATTCATTTAAACTCTGTCTGGCCCATTATCACTAGCCTCTTCTGGGCTAACCCTCACATCTTAAACTAACCCATTCTTAATAGTCTGTGTGTCGCCACAAGGTGGTGACTTACTGGAAGATTCTAATCTGCATCCATCTTGGGCTGGAGCATCATGGCGTCTGCCCCAGTGCCTTCTCTTCTGCCTTCTGTTCCGTCTACTCCGCCCACCTAGGGGCTGTGTCCTATCCTACAGGCCAGGCAGTCTCTTTTTATTTAACCAATGAAAGCACAGAAATACAAAAGAACCCTCCTACACCATTTCCCCTTTTTCTGTTTAAACAAAAAAGAAAGGCTTTCATTTTAACACAGTAAAATTACATATAACAAAACAGTTATCAAGAATTACAGTTACCATATTTAGATCTATTTTATCTTTTATCATAACAATGGAAAACTATAACT